>OY856409.1:729947613-730547613 GCA_963693085.1 Alisma plantago-aquatica | reverse complement strand
CAAGTATGTAGTTTTCCCAATGTTCTCCTATAATCACCGAGACCCATATTTCTCATGGTGTATATTTTTTAGGTATTTATGGATCTATTACATGAATAGACCCATCATAAATCCATTTCAATATATCTCCATCATTTTAACTTGAAACAGTCATTTCTTTTAAGCATTTAAATGAGTTAAACTAGGATATATTGGTTTGGGATTTGACAAGGGTGAGATATTTCTTTTATGAACAAGCTCTTACAATGTGATTTGACTATTATGTAACAACACATAATGATCCCCACCTTAGGAAGTGGAGGATAAATGCTTTCATTTTGTTTTGACATTTTAATTTCATGTAAATAAATCTTTTTCCTACCTATGTCCTATATGATATTGATGATGAAATATGAAGTTCACAAGAAAAAATTTAGAGTACATAATTACTTTAAAGCCATCTCAACTCCAACAAGGAATAGAACCGTCAGCATGAAAATTTTCACAATGTTTATTGTATTAAAAAATTGATGTTTCAGTGGATGAAATAAATCATATTATATGTTTTTTTTTCAAATATCTTGAGCATGTCATCGTAATTAAGTGATATTGGAAGAGAAATGGTAGTATAAATTCCCATAAAAATTATATAATGAGACCATCCTTATTTTAACTTTTATTCTATATCATACTCTTCTCTAGAATCTTCAAGAAGCAAAATCCATTAGTCATCATTCAGATTTAAATGCATTTATATGATGCATCATCCTATCATTCAAATGATGGAAAAGACAGAGTTATTGGAACTATTTAGTGCTTGTCATCCTTGCCCTCTTGTAACATGTCATGTTATATGACTTGGGGTATTAACTTCAAACAAACAAAAGAGATTCATATAAAAGATCTCAATCGTCATACAAATTATATAGATTTTAATGCATGTAAAAGAATAAACTGCAATATATAGTTTTAGTGGAGAGTATACCTTGGTTGTTTCCACAATGATCGATAGAATTTTCTTCTGAAGAGAGAACAACTCTTGTGTTAGCATGAGAGTCATCCTTAATGACCTTGAGTATGAAGTACTTTAGTTTTATGTCAATACCATGTCATTTAAAGAAAACTCATACATCTTTTTATTCATGTGTATATCGTCTCAACTCTTGGACCATAGATTGAAAAGCATCATCACACTGCCTTGCAATGCATGCAATTTTATTACACATCACCTCTACGTGATAAGGACAAGTATACATTTATTAATAATAAGGGTCTTACTTTATCACTAAGGATGCATTTCCTATCTAAGTGTTTTTTGACTTGATACTACTACTTGGCTTCTTGTTATGGTATATTATTTTCATGTCTTAGCATTTTTTGAATTAACACAACAAACTTGGCTTCTTGTTATGGTATATTATTTCAAATATATCATAACATGTTTTAATGATTTTTGAAAATGTTCCCAATTTTGTATGCAGAGAGTACATCCAATGTATCTCTTATCAAGCTTGGAGATGGATATAATATTTGAAAATGGTAAGGTATCTATTGTATATAATGTATTAATAAATTAAGTTACATATAAAATTTCTATCGAAGGTCATCATTGAAAAAAAAATATAGCATTCGTCCTTTACAAATATGTGTTGTAGCTCCTTATAAGTGGATGAATATAGGTAGATGAAGATTAATGATAGGTGAGAGACTAAGAACATATGGTGAATACTTCCAAACAACTAGGTAATCTGATATGATTGTTTTCTAGTTCACACCCCATGTTCCTCCTTTTAAACAAAACTACCATTTATCCAACCCCTCTATTTCCAACCTTGGTCACATTTTAGTGCAGTGGTCATGATCATGTAGATTAACTGTTGATAACATCTATTATTTAAGAAACATAGAGATTCCATCCCTAAAAACTCCAATACAGGTAGCCATTATTCTTGTAAAATTGTTCAATCATGTATCTAGGAAGCCTATAACATTCTCAGGTCAACACAGTAAAATCTAATTTTTTTGAAGGTTTATAAAAGCAACTTTGTTGTTACCATTAATGAATTTTGCATATTACTTGGATTTCTATGATGAAAATTTCATGCAACATCACCTTAAAAATTGGAAAGGTGTTGAACAAATCTTTATTTAAGCTACATTGATCATATTTTATAAACTAAAAGTGCACTTAAATTTTATCAAATCATCTTAACATTGTATGAAATATCAAAAGATATATGTCTTTCTATTTATTAAATTGATTCTACAATATAGTGGATTAAAAAAGTGTAAAACATAATTTGTATGTGTAGCATATTATAATGGACTGACTACCAAAATTTAAGATTATCATGGTCCCACTTACTTGTGTAGCAGTTGATACCTTATATGATCCTAGAGTTTCTTAAAATTAATGTATTGAGAAAAGTTTCACGCATATCTTATAATGTAGATTGTATATATCTCACTAGAAAAGTGTTTGAAGTTCTTATACACTTTTCATTGACTTATAGAATTCTCACTCATTTGTTCATGGTTGTTGTCAGTATATTATATAATGGTTAGAAACAAAACCTTTAGGAGGCCACATTTTTAATATTAATAACCATTTGAAAACATAAAACAATATATTGTAGCTTTGAAGTGTCAATGAATTATAGGAATTTTCAATATGGATGATATGTATCTGTTGGAAGAGATGTAGTGTTTTGATAGAGAATGAGGCAATAATGTGGGACATCATGTAGTAGATACTTTCAAATATTTTTACATTGTGTCTATTCTCTTTAAGAATTGAATTTTTCCTAAACTAAAGGATAGGGATTGAATGTGAAATAGGATTCTATAAATTCATGTCTATTTAGGGAAGCTTGAATTCATATATTAACCTTTCCCTCCTCTTTCAAGACTAGTTGAAGAATGTAATGAAACCTAGGATAGACTAGACTTAATGATGAAAATGTTATTAGTACAAAAATTTTGTGTATACCATTATTAAAAAGATTGTATAGATATGAAGATGTCACACATATATTTGTGAACCATAGTGGTCTTTCCAATACAAATTAGGGAAACTATCAACAACTATGTTAGATGGAATTGATATGTCTAATATTCACTTACGTGTATCTTTATATAAACTATCTGATATGTGCCACCCCATAAATTTTGTGAAATCATAGATATTATTTGTTGCATGTTAAGAATGGAGTTACAAATTTTAACTTTAATATAAATACCTCCACCAATCTCGGCCACATGAATATGAATCACATTTTATGTTGTTCATCTTCAACCATTGATAGTTGTCATCTCTTCTTCCATCTAAAAACTATCTTTGTATCTTTTATATGACATTCACAAAAGTTTAGTCTACCTAGTAAGAGGTAATGCCCAAACACAATAAACATTGAAACATGCGTAGTAAAATGGATTGTTATTCCCATATAGTATGAAAACATATCCATGTTTTTTTTGTATATTTGCTGCATATGTTGTTAAAATTTTGTCTTTACAAACACATTTATGTTCATCCACGTCCAAATAAACCATAATCACAAACTTGTCACATTCTTCTTCTAGTATGAGACAATTGTGCCAAGCGTCTGAATTGAACATGATTTATATATTCATTCAATTTCGTCCATTTATCTTTCAAACATGTATTGCATTAGGATAGTCACTAAACGCATAGAGTGTCTTATTCCTTAACTTTTCAATGTGGCAACATTGTATCATGTGTAGGCTTCATCCTTTATATTATGTTATTGGTTTAAGGTATTATGGGATGCAACCACATGAATAGAAAAAATTAGGAAATATAGGTTTCTAAGTGTGTCAATCAACTAGATCACCTTACTAACTTTCTTCCTCCACCACAAAGCTGAAAATATAATTTCCTAGGTTGTTATCTTTCCCAGCCTAAGAATTTTGCCTCTAGCACTCAAATTAGTTACAAATGTAATCATATTGAGGTAGATGCAGACTTCAATTAAAAACATAGAATAATGTTATTTGTAATTTGGTTGTCAATCTGGAATATCAACATCCAAATTTAAAATGAAATCCCTCAATATATTTTTCTTCAAGTACTTGTGTATCAAGCTAGGATCCTATTTTAGGGTAGTCCATCTTGTTGAGTTGATAAAAAACATGATACTTGTTTTAAACAATGTAATAGTTTAGGGGAGACTATAGATGGTAAACTAAACATAGCTATCAAGTTGGAGAGATGATAATTAGTTGTGGTGTCAAGCTAGTACTATGACCTCCAATGTTTCATATGCTATTAGAAGAAATTGGAGTAGGACCCTATTAAACTGCAACATGATTTTGACTATCACCCTCATTTGTTTATAGTGAGATCCATATATACGTATCATAATCATCATGGCAGCCATCTAATACCTTTATTGTCACCAAATAATCAAATCCTTGGCTCCTAAGTGATTTTGTGCGACGGATATATGCCTAGCCTTTTATATTCCTGACACATGGAAAATATGGTCTAATTTAAGTTAAATAGTTTAGTTTTTAAAACTAGATGTAATATAAGTAAGTCAAGGTTTGTTTTACTTTTATAAAAATATATTATAGCAATGTTAATTTGAGCGTATATTAAGTTAATTCATGCCTAACTAGAATTCAATATCGTTGTGTCTGGACAAATTAACTATAAACATTTGAAGTCTATATAGAAACCTGGACATTTTCAATCGACCACACATTGTATCCAGTGACGTAGCTACATGGGGGAATGGGTAGGCACGTGCCCTACCTGTTGCCACCCATTATTTACATTGAATGCACTGATCAACATGTCTTAAATATTAAGTTGCAGACTCAGAAACTTTCGGTGCCTAGCAATATTACCGTTTCTTATCTCTATTTTAATTTGTGCTAAGAGTAGATATCCTTTTCCATAATTTACGACCATCAGTTTTTTAGGTTTTACGATTTCTTTTATGGTAATGACAATTTGACCAATGATAGTCTTGTTACTTGATAAAGAAAGTCATGTTTTTTTTAACTCTCACACGTCATATAATATTCCTATTCTTTAATACGAATAATTAAGTCATCCGCATATGGTTACACCTGATGACTGTTCGACTTTCGTTTATATTCTATTATCCTAACCTTCTTTTCTTTAGTCGGTACATTTGCCATAAAATGTGATCCGAGTATATATTTAATTACGAACAATATACAATCATATCTATCATGTAGTTGGAACTCAAATGCTTTTGATACGAAAACAATTATTGTGTGTAGCTTGCATGAATCACTCCACTCGTATAACGCACTCTACTAATTTTTTCATACTTTGTAAACATAAAAATTAAAAATTACTATCTGTCATGGTATATTATTTTTAGACTCTATTACATTTAAACACATTTTTTATTGTCACTATGTATAGTGCCTCTGGCTTAACCACTAATTGCATCCATACAAAATAATCTTGCATGGGAAAATTGCATCTATACTTAGTACAACATAACTAAAAGTTTGGAATGAAATAATCATGCCACTAATCTAGGAAACAACTTCAAAATCTAACAAGTCAAACATCCAATGTGTACACTCTTCCCTAGTGATAGGGTCATATTGTGGTGTCCCATCATTTGGGAAATAAAATTGGTTTCCTTAAAAATAGTTTAGCGATATTGTAACAACTTGGATATTCTCCCTCCTCCAACTATAGACACTTGAATCATAATATACTCAATTTAATTAAATGACCTCCACTATTCTCAGTTAGATGTTTTGGAACCATACGTTGCTAAATTATTGGTATATGATTGACAAAGTATAAGATGTACTCATTTGTATAAGGTTGAGTGCTTAATTAAATTTGACTATGGATTTGAATTTTTGGAACAACTAAATATATTTATATGGATTTCAAACCTTTTTTATAAGAAAGAGAATGGAATTTATAATCTGACGGTGAAGATTTCACCCAAAACCGATAATCAAGAAAAAAGGTATGGCCTTTTTTTATTTTTCTCTTTTCTAAGTTTTCTTCTCTTTTTCCCCTTTGTTGGGCCTCAGCCCTTTCCTTCTAGTGGGCCGGCCTCCCGCCTACAGCTGGGACGAGACTTGTGCAGTGGATGGGAGCGAAACCCAGTCGCTCGATTGTGGCCGTCGCTCATGCGATGGGGAGTCACCCTCGACCTCGCAAGTCACAGGCTAGAGCTAGGGTTTGTCGTGGCCATGTCGCAAGCCACTGACCCACACACATTCTCGTGACTTCCTCGACCCCTTCTTCTTATCCCATCCTCCTTGCCATACTTTTACGCACTTGATCATGCCCCTAGGGTTTCAGTAGGACTAGAGGAATGGAGGTGTGCGACTCGGTCGAGGATCCCTCCCTTCTCGTGATGAATTTCACCCCTACCACCTTCGACGGTGCCTAGAAAGATGCCCTCTAGGTTTGTGAGCTTCTGTTCTTTGCCAACATCCCACTATTTTATCCTCTCATGCCTGATATCTCATTTCCCTCATTTACTATGGCTAGGCTTCACCTCCTCTGTGGCGAGAGCAGCACGAGGTTGAAGGTGACACAGGAAGCGTTAGATCAAAATCCAACAATTTTGGCACCCTCCTACTTTTGTGCGACCCCTCTCTATGCCTCTCCCTCACCATGCTTGCTCATAGGCCCACTGTCAACCTTGATTGGGCGATGACGTCCATTCACAGGGTGCCACAAGGCCCCATTTCCACTCCCTCACCCTCTCTCTCCTCATTGGCAACTAGACCCCACAAGAGATGAGGTGGTCCTGCTCGCAACGCTGAGCCAACCCGAAGATGACACATGTCCACATAGAGACCCACTCAACTTCACTGATGTGCAGATGCACCATGCTCAGGGGGAAGCAGCCTACCACGTGGAAACACTCAATACGCCCAACAAGGTATACTTTCTCTCCTTCACCAATGTTTATACCATGATCTTGTAAAAATGCTATTAAATTATTGGTAACTCAAAATGAGACATGATATATATGAAAATTGATCTAATGACGATATCTATCCAATGAACCTAGTTTCATAGTCTAATACAACTCGTAGCTCTTGTTATGTTGAAAGTTGTATCAAATGCATCTCTTTTACTTATTTGTTGGTGTTTTATGCTCAACCATGATCATGTCTTAAACCCACTTTCTTTTCATGGTCCTAATAAGTGACATAATCTATCTTGTGATCTTTGTTTTGAACTTGAACACACCATGATCTATTAATGGCTTCATGATGTTGAGTGAACCATGAAGTGTATGTAATTTGGAGTTTGATACTAATGTTCATTAAAATGATTCCCAAGTTGATTATATGGACTCCAAATCATCATGCTTGATCTAGATCACTAATTTTACGTGCTTTGATGACCTAAATGATTATGTATCAATATTTCTCACTATTATGACTAAGTGGCCTAAACATGATATGTAATGTGACTTATTGTGCATGTTTCTATATTGAGATCTAACCTTGTACAAGTCTCGCCCAAATGATCATCTATTTTATTTAGTGTCCTCAAATCAGTAACATGTTGATATGTAATCAAGCTTCATCTCATATGTAATCTAGTGTTGACTATCTTGCATGAAAATGACTCAATATGACTTAATTGGATATTTTGATGATTAAGTCATCCAACCTTGTTCAAATATTATGATTTCCCTATTAAGAGCATGAAACCTAAACTTTGAAATCCCTGATCTTGATAAATATGTTTCATCTCAAGTATAAATCATATATGTTGTATCATGTAGCTTGATGATGATATTGCATGAACATTGAAGATGTTGAAATCAATTGTTGAGAAATATGGAACGTAGATTAAGTTAAACATACACCCTTGATGATCTATTTAAGATGACCTAAGTCTTTTAATTTTAGCCATATCACACTTTCTTGTAATGTTAGGATCTCTTTTATGCACTTTTTCCAAGATCTAATCATGTTATATAATGCTAGTTGCTTGTATCAAGGTACGCTTTATCCTCCTATTGGCCAGACTAGTGGTATTGAAATTGCATGTATGTATGTAGTATAAATGTTTTTCTATATATATTTGCTTGAGCTACTATTCCCTATGACTATGAAGTTTTGATCTTGATTACATATATTGAGCA
The DNA here is from genome assembly GCA_963693085.1 of Alisma plantago-aquatica. Classification (NCBI taxonomy): domain Eukaryota; kingdom Viridiplantae; phylum Streptophyta; class Magnoliopsida; order Alismatales; family Alismataceae; genus Alisma; species Alisma plantago-aquatica. Next base: position 730,539,493 of record OY856409.1, on the reverse strand, counting down.
AGCTTGAAAACATAATAATATATGTCCATTATACAACCTTGTCTACCTACCTATAATTTTGGGGTAAGGGCATAAGGTTGGGTGCGTACTTGAGTTGTCATGATAGGTTAGGCCATGTTGATACAAGGGTTAGATCTTGGAAATGGCCTTGAGGTCCCTTACAAAAAGGGTAAACTCTTGACATTTAGTCTTGTAGTCCCTCATGTTGAAATAGGGTATCTAATCTTGAGAACCCTCACAGACCCCTTCCTTTGAGAAGTTGGTCAAAGTCCTTATGATATTGTTGGTATAATGGAAATGAACATGAAAATTTCTTGCATGTTAATAAGAAAGTATTTCAATGTTTTTCTTTGTTCTTGTTGTCTACTTTATAATTTTTCCATGCAATATATGTTCTTAAACATGTGATTTTATATGTATGCTAGTGTACTCAACACAATTGTGCTGATGCGTACCCATTTTATGATTTTCGGTAATAGGTACACTATGAATCTCTAGTGATGATCAATGTTTCCGCAATTATGATAATCTGCTCATAATCTGATGATATATAATGCTATCCAAATTGTATACACACAGTTCATGTATGGGACCTATGATCTTATGTCAGGTATTAGTTTAGCATTTTTATGCTTTCATGTCTCATACCTTAGTTGTTGTTTGTGGTTTTAACCATGCATATGTTATGTGATCTATCCAATGGAAGAACGCTCAAGTCCTCTCGCCTTTGTCTTTCTAGCCATTAGGAGTGAGGATTTGGGTAACAAATGGTTCCATGACAGATACCATTATCCAACATAACAAAACGGTAGCTTTAATGCAACACCAATAATTGATTCCATCATGGTGATAGTAATTGATTCAATTAACTAAGAAGAGTGGTACAGGTATAATCACCTCCTATGTGAGACATACAAAAGGCCTAAATGGATCTCACACTAAAAACCATAGACTAGATACATAAAAAAGACGTGACATTTAGAATATTTAATAAAAATGTGAAATCAATGGCTACAAAAGGGGGTCACAATTTTGGATTACTTCTTGATATCACTACAAAATGTAAGTTATCATGTGAATATTTTATTCCGTTTATTAGTTTATGACATTAGTGTTACTTAATTTATATAGCCGTGTTTATTGCTAACTATAGGGTCTACTACATTCAAGTAGAACATGTAAAGAGTTCTTTAATGAGATTTAATGTTTTTAATAAGTGTGTGGGACACTCCAATTGATTTATATTGATATGTACACCTCTATCCTATATAGGAGATGAGGAAATTACAAGGAACTGGTATTAATCCTATTGGGCCAAGATAGATAGGCCCATGTAAAGAAACTAATTAACCTATTAACTAATAGGATAATATTACCTTTTAAGACTCACCCTCAAGATGGAATAAGGGTTGACACATGTCTAAAAAATAATAGGATTCTATTATCATTATGTATTGGATAAGAGACAAACCTTTGGAGGATGTCATGTCTTGTAGGGTATGGATGCACCCTACAGATTGTCAGGGGTGAGAGTTGGATTCATGATGATATGCCATGTGAGGTTCCTAATAGGCCATGTAGTTCCTTCGCTAAAAAATGACAAACTCTTTGCAACATGATGTGTAGGATTCTACATGTCATGTAGGATGTCAGAGGCATAAATCAAATCTCTGCCGACACCTCCTGTGGCCAACATGTCACGTAATTTGCAATCTAGACAAACTAAAAGTCGAGAGACTTCTGCTGACATGGCATGTTGGTTGGCTAATACACCATGTGTGGGATAACCTGAAATTGTTCATCTCTTTTAATTAATTTATAATTTGAATCATTAGATACTCAAATATATTTGATAGCCCCCACACTCACAAGTTTATAATTTTGAGTCACATATGCTCATTTGATAAATTAGATTTGATTTAATAGCAATTTGTGCTTATATATGGATTTAATTTGAGTTTTGAACTAAGTGTCATGCTTAGTATATTATATTAGCTTGCAACCAAAATTAAACTCCTAGCCATTCTTTCTATCAAATATATTTAACAATGTAGAGGATTCAATTTAATAATCTAGTGAAACACAAATCACATCAAGAGAAACATCATAGCCCAAGATAAAGCCTCTTGAAATTTGTTGCCTAACCTTTGTTTGAATGATTGATTTCAACTTGTTTTGACCCTTATTGGACGCAATCAAGCATGGCCCATTTGCCCTTCCCCTTTCATCGATGACATGTTCCCTCTTCCTTTGACTAATAACGGGCCTCGAATATATTTTTTTCTAAATCTCGGCCCTTGGAATCCCTATGTTGTGGATTATAACTCTAATTTAACGACCATGATACCTTCTTCAACCTTTAAACCATGGTCGGCGACCATGGTGTTCCCGTCCACCTACTCCCCTTTTCTCACCATCTTGATGCAAACTAACCCTACCTTCGCCTATAAAACACCTCCCTTACACCGTTTCCTATCTTTTCTTAGAAACTTGGGTGCCATAGTGCCACAATTCCTTTCTTCTTCTGTTGTCGTCTTCCTACGGTGTGGCCGTCCCATTTTGGGAATCCATGACCTAGATCAATTTGGTCCAGATTAAGAGTCTTCTTGGATCTGTGTTGGCTGGGTGAAGATGGACGGTATGGTCCCAAGTCTTGTAGATGCCTCCAACCCCACTTTCCTCTGTGATTCCATTAAGCTAGAGCAACCAGAGTCATTGTGTCATGCATGGGACTGTGATGTGTAAGATAGAAGTGGGCCATTGTTTTCCACGCTTGCCACCCTACGTTGGCCACTTGTGGAAGTGATCTACCATATTGGGTGGTCATGGTTGAATGGTGTCAAAATCTAGTAGAACGGCTTATGAGGCCCCACATTGTAGTCTGAGCCCATGTAGCTAGAAGCCCAAGATAGGAGAGGAGACCGCCCATGCGCTACTCTTCAACCCTTAAATCTTAATCCAAGGGTACAAATCACTTGATTTTGAGGTTAATGTTGCAAAAATCATGATAATTAATCCCTTGGGCTATTTTATACATACCATATATAACTTTTGATCAAAGTAATGAAATCTATCTAATGGGACTAGTTTCATGATTTGATTCTTCTAGTAGATGCTCTGATATGCAAAATATGATAGCTTTTGATATCTTTTTACATTTTTATGCCCTCTTATGAACAAGATTACTCCTATATGACCTAAAATATTATCTTGACCTAATATGAGTACCTTAAACATCTTGATGTGATAAGTTTCAACTATTGCTCGCTATATGAACCCTAATGTAATCCATGTGCCGAAATGTCCTAATATGGCCCAACCGGTAAAGGATCCCTCCTTTTATGCTATAACTATGATTTTAACCTCCATGCATACTCTAGATCAGTAGATAACACCGTTTAATAAATTCATATATGCTCATAGGACTTCTTCAATTTTAGTAATGGACTTGTGACACTTACGATGCATTAGTATGGATTTAAATGATCTTGGGATGTTAAATCTTGAACTTTGTACCAATAATTATCTAAAGTTACTCTAGATTTTTATGTGGCCTTGAAATCAGTTACTTTCTATGCTTTGTGCAATAAATTTACTAATGGTCCACTCTTGTATCCTAATGTGATTGCAAATCATAATCTTAACTTGAGTTGCAGCCTAATGCACATGTTGATACCTAGATCTCTAATCTCGCATGAATCTTTCTATAATTATCATCCATTCTACCTTATGCATTCAAATCAGTAGCTTCATGATGTTTATGACACCTAACTCAAGTAGACCCATCTATACCCTAATGATAACAACCTTGCACGATAATTACTCAAATTGACTAGTTTTGACTATGTTGATACCTAAGTTGATTATCTTGGTTGAATCTCACAATTTCTCTAGTTAAGATATTTAAACACTAACATTCGATATATGAATTGGTAGTGGTGTGTCACCCTATAATCTAAACGAATCCATATTGTATGAACATGCAAGACCTAATTTGAGATCTTGAAATCAATGTTGAAGGTATTGGTACTTAGACATAGGTGACACATCCAACCATCGTGATTATGTTTATTGATACCCCATCCTTCTAAGGTTAATCCAAATGCACTCTTTTATAATGTCAAAATCTCTATGATGGCCTAATGACAAGATCCAGTCAAGTTGCTAGTTATGGTTTTCGAATAAAGTATCTTAATCTTGTGATACAATTAAGGAACAATTTATCATCCTTTTTGCCAAACTAGTGGCATTGGACTTGCTTTTATGTATGGATACTTAAACTTCTTGGCTTTATATACTTGTTTTAGGTACTTGTTCCTTTGATTAGTACATTCGATTTGCTTGAAAAATGTTGAGAAGATCTTGAACATAATTGAACTTATCCATTATACAAACCTTGTGGACCTTCCTATATTCTTGGGGTAAGGGCACAAGGCATGTTGAATAGGGTTAGCTCATTGACTTTGATCTTGACGTCCCTCATGTAGAAATAGGGTGATGTTTAGGCTTTGAGACTCACATGCCCTTCATTGACCCTTCCAATGGGAAGCTGGTCAATGTCTATGAAATGTTGTATATAATGGAAATGCACTTAAAAAAATTATATGTTAATAAGAAAGCCATTAATGTTGTTTGTTTATTTCTTGTTGTTACACTAAGTTTTTCCAAGCTTATATATTCTTTTAAATCCGTGAGTTTATGTATTTTGTAGTGTACTCAACACAGTTCTGCCGATGTGTACCTATTTTATTATTTTAGATAACATGTTCACTATGACTCTTGATCTATGATAGTTGCTTCTGCTTTCAAATTAAAATATGCTTCTCTTACTTTGATGATGTCAAAAGACATGCAAATGAAACTCTCGCGGGTTGACATATGGGACAAAAATCTTGTTCCAGGTACTAGTTTAGTTTCCTTTTATTCCATGTTGTATCTTATCCTTTTCTTATTGAAGTTTTATTCATGCATAGTTTATGTGATCCATTCTATGCACGAACGGCTAAGTCCATTCACCTTTGACTATGTAACCATAAGGAGTATGGACTTAGGGTAATAATCAGTTTTGTGATAGTGTGACTTGCGATCTAGATGAACCTTTGCATCATCAAGTGAATACTGGACAACTACATGCATGTTGGTTGATAAACACACTTCTGGTCTTCAGGTATGGGTGGATCCTTGAGCCCCACTTGTATATGTAGTCGGCTTTTCAAACAACCATTTTTCCGACAAATGTCCTTGTCCGAAGCTGCATGATGAACAGATCTTCTCTAAGGAAAACTTGGGGAAAGTGACAACTTGATGATGACGACCACGAGGGAGACTCAATGACTACTTTGATAGTGGATCACAAATTATAGATGGTCAGGAAATGTGGCTCCTGTGAATAGATGAAGATTGCATATTTAAGAAAGTGAGAGAGAACTGTGGAGGTGGGGACATGCCTAGAGGTCGGCCAGCCTAAGCCATGGAAATGGAGGTCGCTTGTAGGTGCTTCTCTCTTGTTGTTGTTCTATTTTGAAGAGAGAGGTGATGACTAGGGATGGAACATGTGCAAAGAGAAGAAGTAAGAAGAGAGGATGGCTAGGGTTCTGTCCCAAGGAGTGCTCAGATGCCATGTTAACAAGTGTGTGGGACACTTTAATCAATGTATATTAATATGTACACCCCTATCCTATATATAGGAGAGGAGCCAATTATAAGGAAGTGATCTTAACCCTAATCAACCAAGACAAATATTCCCATGTAAATAAACTAGTTAAACTATTAACAAAATAGGGTAATATTACTTTCCAAAAAGTACAAAGTCTAAAGTATGAATGAATATAATAAGAAATAAAAGATATATTTTTCATGAAAACCTTTCTTTGCCAAACAGTCATACATCAACGTTTTGCTTGTTGACTAGTTTTACATTGTTTGTGAGAATCACCTTGTTATGAACATGCATGCTTAAAAATAGAGAAGAGAAGTTATCAACAAATGAATAACATTACATGGACTAAACACATGTAAACAATATGCAATATAAACACATGTAAACAATATGTAATATAAACACTTTATACTAAATTAAACTTTCCACATGCAAAAATTACAAACAATGATAGTACCCCTCAGGCTGGTGGATATATATTATGAGCATTCATCTTTGTACACAAAATATAGGTTTGGCATTCAATTGCACTTTATGAAGAGAATGTGTGATCATCTTCAAATGCTATAGGATTAAGCTTGAATAGTTTTTCAAGAAGGTTCTCATAGATGAAGTGACAATTAACCTCAGTATTTTCAATCCACTCTTGATAGACATGATGGAGGATGAACTATTCGTCTTCTTCATTGTCACATTGCAAGTCCATTATTTACTTCGACAACATCCTCACCCTACAAACATGTTTTTAACCCATTGAATTTCACAAGTAGAACAAGTCTTTGCTTTGTATTATGATTTTGTTTTAGTCCTAGAAAAAAACTTCTCTTGATCTTCCATAAAATAGATGCCTCAAAGAAATTAAAACAACCTTTCAGAAGTTAAATTATATCCAATCATATGATATGCAGGCCAGAGTCTGTACGTCAATTTTGGGTTTACTCAAGTTTGGAATCCCTCTCCTATTTAAAGGAGATGGCTTCTATTGTGTTTAATATAAAGTACACTATCAAAATATCATCCATATTAGTTTCCTTCTACATGGTATTAAATAAACATGTAACACCACCCTTGATAGAAAGAAAGAAATGTCTTCTGCCCCATGGGTTGCTGCTCGATCTAGGATAGCTACTCATAAGGCCACCTCTGTCATCCTTTCAGTAGGGACATCTCCATCACCCTCTCTGTAGGTACACCTCCATTTCCCTCTCTCGCTAAAGGGTCGTTGTCATCTACATTACTGACTCTAGACTATATTCATTGTTTCATTGTCTTTCTTGTCATGTAGCACCCCCCATGTAGTCATCCTTCCCTAGTTCATCTTCCTTGAATTCAACTTTCCTGGGTTTTTCCTTCCCAAGAATGAATTCCTTATACAATTGTCCAACCATTATCCTTCTTGCATCATCATCACCAATCAAGGTCCAACCACACCTACAAGTGGTAGTTCTCACCAATATTAACAACCTCATCATGATATTTTCCATTGTGGAAGTTATACCCATCATCTGACATTATCTTTTATCCCCAATATCAATAGATCAAATATGTACAAGGGTACATTACACATTGTGAAACAATGTCAAATGTTGTGTACTGCTATGACAATAAATTTTTTCATCCACCAAGAAGGTTACACACCATGTAAGTGTTGGTATGTATACCCTAAGAGCCAATCATGGCATGATTGATGGGATACATTGAGATTGATTTGATAAACATCAAAGGAGAGCTTCCAATTCTTTCTGGTTCAGTCATATGAGATAGTGATAGAACAGATTGAATGTCTAAAGAATGACAGAACTCAATGACGTATGCTTTCAGGTTGAGGACCTGAACGATGAGATCATACAGATGCTAAGAGTTTGTACATTCTTGTTATGTCCCTAGTCGGATGTCATTGTGGAATGTAGATAGACAACAATGACACACAAGACTAGATTGTGGTGTTGGTTGATGACAGAATCTCATTAGTCATGATATAGAGATATCAAACCAAACACATAGGTACTTGTTAGAGAACAAGTGTACCAGACAGACCCACCGTGAGTTTGACACATGGAACCATGAGATGGTAGTCACAGTCAGTACTCACAGTGATGGTGGTGAGTGTGATTCTTAGACCTGAAATCACTACACTCAACACATGTCGTCGTTGGGCACACTTTGACATCATCAAACGCAGTCCTGAAACATGGGTTGTTATAAAGGTGATGATTGGGTGGCTTTGACACATGGGGCTTTTTGAGGGGTGAGTGATAGATATGGGATTTGTCCCTCCTGAGGGAGTTTGATATCCATGGCCACTTGATGAGTAGGATTGAGAAAGGCGTGCACGCATGTGTGAATCATTATGTGATACTGATGTCATACATATCTCTTCCAGTCTACTCTGAGATCAAGGAAGTGAATGAACGTTGACAGGATGACTATTCCATGCCTCGAGTTCATTCTGGATATCAGTGACAAAGGAATTATACATTCGCTGTAACACCATTCACGGATTGTAGGATGAAAGTTGTTCTCCAACTTTCTACTTTCACTTGGGTAGCACTGATGTGTTACTAGGCACCGCTCTTTGCTTGTGAAGTCATAAGTGTTATGGACTTTCACTGCCAACGTGAAATGGACCTGCAGGGTCACACACATAGGATTTAACCTGGAAGAGGAGTTTTGTCCACAAAGCAATGTTTAGATTGATTACTAAAGGAGTTTAGTAGTTCAATTAAACACTCAATCAGTCAATGACTCAATATCGTATGGTTCAAGGTGTTGGACGCATTGATTGGAGTATTGGATTGATTGAAATCACAATTGACTGATTTTGCCCAACCTATGCTCCCAACCGATCGGTTCATGTGATGAACCGGTCGGCTGAGGTTGCTAAACCGGTCGGCTGGAGTGTCCAGGCCGATCGGCTCATGCCCAGGTTGAAATGACCGGTTCAAGGGTTGAACCGATCGGCTCAACTGGTGCAACCGACCAGTTGGGAAAAAGTCATGTCGGCAAGAATTTTCCTTTGGTTTCAAATTGCCCAATTCGATTGGGAATAATATTGGTATTCGATACCAATTGGGAAAGAAACAAGGAAAGTCTTTTTGAGCCGGATTAGGACCATGAACCGATCGGTTCAGGGCACCAACCGATTGGTTGGAGTGCCCCAAACGATCGGCTCAGGTCCAACCGATCGGCTCAATGGCCGAACCGATCGGTTCAGTTGTGAACCGATCATTTCAAGTTGCGAACCGGTTGCTTTTTGTGGAAAATTCTCGAACCCTTCTACTCCTGCTTTAGTCCCGCCTTGCCCGGGATGGAGAACCTCGTCCCATGACTCTCCTATATATATAGGGGGTATTGGGGGCTTCTCACAGTACAACTCAGTGGAACCAGTTGCTCTGCAAGTTGTCGTTCTCTCTGGTTTTGGTAACCGTGAGAGAGCCCGAGCAAGTGCTTCCCGCAAAAGGGAGGTGCAGCAAGGGAAGGACAATTGTAGTTGCAACAGGAGGCAGGAGAGCGTGTTGGCGACTAGTACGTCAATAGGAGGGTGCGACTCCTTCCACTTCCTTGTGGGATAAGGAGAGTGGAGTTCCAGGTGGTCTGTGTGGACTACTACAGAGGCGGGAGGACACTGCCACTTAGGAGGACAACTGTCATCCGACAGTCCGGTTCGAGTAGGAGTTGTCAGTCCCGGTGCGACCAGGAGCTGCACAGACACCGTCGAAGTCCGGAGTTGAAGACCGCGCATTGAGCGAGGTATTGTCGCCGAGCAAGCCTCGGGACAAGGTATGATTCTGCAAACCATCCTTTCCTATTATATAGACGTTGATGCGTTTCCTCGGTATGGGTTGGGGAGAAAATTTTTGTTTCCGCTGCCTTCTCTGTCTCCCCTAAAACCCAACAGTGGTATCAGAGCCACGTCAGCTGGTCTATATTTTAGTAATATCGATATGATCGATTTTGGTTTGTCGCCTTTATTTATTGCATACGATTCGAATAATATTGGATTTATGCATGTCCAATCATAAATCCACAAATCCCAAATTACATATATGATATGTATTATTAATGCACTCGATACGCGTCGCCCTTAAACGAGTTTTGTGGTGGATGTGTGTAGCATGATTATGGCCTATAAACCCCTATCTGTGTGTGGTTGTTTGTGGTTGCTTGCATCTCGGTCTGCGCACCGATCTTCCCTCTCTTATTCCCAATGTAACTCGAAATAATTCGAGATTCTTTCCTACCTTTGCTCCCCCCGAATGTAACTCGGGGTTTCCCTTTTTAAAGCAATGTAATAAATAGGATAGATTTTTATTTCCTGTTATGTCAAAGACCGGAGGACATCAAGACGACAGCTGAAATGATCGGTTCAAGGAGTGAACCGATCGGTTGACGTTCCAGATGGTCGGTTCAAGGAGTGAACCGATCGGTTGATGACCGGATCGAGGAGCGAGACGAGCGGGTGGCAGACATGATGAGATGCACGATGACCAGGCGAACCGATCGATTGGAGGAGCCAACCGATCGGCTAGTGGCACCCAGACGACCGGCTGGAGAGTACAGATCATTCATGTGATGAGTTGATCAACTCGGATGGCAAGGCACAGATGTTCATCTTATACAGGTTGCATGTGATGTAGACCTAGATGACCGTGATTCCTCTTGGCTCGAGGAATCACATTAGGATGGCCATAATCATCGCTTTTTATCGTTTGTGCATGTTTTCTGTGGGATATAGCATGTATATGATACGTACTATGTATTATGGTGATTGGATATGTATATGTATATAAAACCAAATCCCTCATTAAAATATTAAGTTTTAGATGCCTTCCAAATGCGACACACGTGAAAAGCTTGTTCGACCAAGTGTGGGCACGCCCTAGCGTGGTGCACCGTCTACCTCGTGGAAGCATGAAGGATGAATGTGTGGGTCTGCCCTAGCAGGGTGCATGTTCATCATGTTCGCTTTGGGTCGGACTTAACAAGGTGATCAATTTGAACTAAAATAGTGGGAGCGATAATTAATTAAAGGCCTAATTATATCGTCAAACTTTCAAATCAATCAAATAAGTCAAAAATGAGTTTTGGACTAAAATTGCATATTTTCCTTTTTTTGTAGTTCAAATGGCAATAAACAACAACAACCTTTCTTTGCGATCGGTCCTTGACAAGGACAAGCTAAATGGGACGAACTTCCACGACTGGTATCGGACATTGAGAATTGTTCTCACTCAAGAGCGTAAGCTCTATGTCCTGGATACTCCAATTCTAGAGGAACCCGCTCCTAATGCACCAAAGGTAGAAAGGGATGCTTACAAGAAGCATTCTGATGATGCCATTGATGCAAAGTGCTTGATGCTATGTTCAATGAACCATGAGTTGCAGAGGCAACATGAGAACATGGGTGTCATAGAGATGATTTTGCATCTCAGGAACATGTATGAAGATCAGGCACGGCAAGAGAGGTACAATGTTTCTAGGGCGCTGTTCAAGTGCGTCATGACAGAAGGAGATCCAGTTGGTCCTCACACACTCAAGATGATTGGGTATGTGGAGAACCTGCAGAGACTGGGATTTCCACTGAGCCAAGAGTTGGCTACTGACGTGATACTGCAATCGTTGCCAGAATCTTACAGTCAGTTTGTGATGAACTACAACATGAACAAATTTGATAGGCCACTGTCAGAGTTGTTGGGCATGTTGAGGACAACCGAGTTACAGATGAAGAAGGACAAGCCTAAGTCCGTGATGGTGATCACGAGCAAGAAAGGCAAGTCCAAGCGTAAGGGCAAGGGCAAAGCTAAGAAAGGTTCTGAAGCTAGCCAGGAGTCCAAGCCATCTTCAGCTCTCAAGGCCAAGGGAGGCGTGACCAAGAAAAGAAATTGCCACCATTGTCAAAAGCCAGGACATTGGAAAAGGAATTGTCCTCTCTACCTGGAAGAACAAAAGAAGAAGGAGGCGACTGAAGCCTCTACTTGAAGGTGTCATGTAAATAAACTTCTAACACTTTTTTGAGATATATGATATCAAGATGTAAAGTGTAAAGCATTCTTACTTGGGGCAAGTGTTGCCTTTATAGATAGAAACACTTTAGTTTATTTTCAGCCAATAAGGCATGTAATACAGTTATGAACTGCTATTTCATACTTTCCAATAGATAGAAACACTTTATTTTTTCATATTGTATGACAATGATGGCAATTAATAAAGAGATGTTTCAATTTATAAAGATGTGATCTTTGTGGCAATGCCTCATTTATCTTGTGATATTTGATATGCATAAGATATGATGATACCTAAAGGTTATAGATAACTCAAACAATTTAATTAGCATTAATCATGAGAAATTCATTTCTAGTTTCCATGTGATGGATAAAACTAGACTCTTTTGGTTAGAGAACCAGTAAGGGACATGAATATCTTAGATATGATTAATCAATCTTCACTAATGTAGTGGGAGAGTGATTATCCTATTAGGTATAATACATGTGATGTATTTACATGCCTATTGGAATAAATGCTAATACTTCAAATGGTGTTTAGAGAAATACCAATATGAATGTCTTGAAGTGTTCAAGATTATCATAAATGAAGTACAAATTTGGTAAAGTATTAATTCTTGATGAGATCAATGAATGAAATACTTGGACCAAATGTTTGAGATCCTTATGAGTGATTATGATAGTGTATCATAGTGAACTCATGATTAAGGCATGGTGATGTCTGAATCAAGAAGGAATCATACTCTAAGGAGTTAGAGAATGATTATCAAATAACTGAATTCTTCTTAATAAAAGAATACCCTACACTAATAAAAGAAATTAAGAATCACAAGGGTTGTGAGTTCTTATATCTTTAACATATACACCTCAATTATCTATGTGATGAGTTGTTCATGTGATGAGTCAACTATCAAGATGAATATGAGGAACCAAATCTTGAGTTATGGTTTATGACCATTACATCCTAAATGACATCCATGTGAACCATAAGGTATGACCTTGATGGTAGCACTCATTGGATCATATCCATAAGTGCAAATGAGTCTTAAGTGTTAAGACACATGGATAACATTTTGAGAAGGATGATGCTTGTTGATCGCAACTTAATGACTAAGACATTTGGCATATGGATACTAAAACCGCATTCCTATGAGGAATAAAACCAGGATGTGTACGTGACACAACCTATAAGGTTTATGAATCCACTAATACAAATGAAGTCTATAAGTTACAATGGACTAATCAATGTGATTGATTGAGTACAAGCAACTCAAAATTGGATCTTTATTTTGATAATATAGTCAAAGGGTTTGACTGATATGTCAAAGATAAAGAAGTGATCTGTGATTTAGTGGGAGCGTATTCACATTCCACATATTGATGTGAAATGGAATTGTTCTAGAATGGAAATCCAAAAGTGGAAATTATCTTTAAGGAAGATAGAGATGTTTCCTATGTGATAGGAATAGAGATCTATAGAGATAGTTCTCGAAAATCTCTTGACCTGGAAAGAGAAAGCATACATTGGCAATCTGTACTGAAGTGTTCAGTATGCACAGATTCAGTGGGAGAAAACTTGTCCATGTTACATGGATATTAGTATCCCAAGGCCAAGTGTCCAATTCTTATGAAGAATGGGAACACTAAGAATAGATATGGATCTATCATGTATGTAATCATCCCATTATCTTGAATGGCAAGAATAAAATGCATTCATCATCTTGTATGTAGGACATGGCAATATGATGTGCTCATCCTGATAACTCATATGTGGGACATGACGAGTGGATGTCTGTCTGTTTCCAGTAAGGGTTACTGGAATACCATGAGAACTTGATAAGTGCTTGTAAAGCACTAGTTCTATGGAGATAAGGAAGAGTTTGATGTAAAGAGTTACATTGATGCGAACTTCCGAAAGGACAGAAAATTAATCACAAAATATACATAGGATGTATAAAAGTAAAAGTTTGTTGTTAATTGGAAGTGTTCCAATAAAGCCATTTAAAAGGGAAATGCCGAGTATCTATGTGTTAGAGAACAACAATGGATACTATATGGATCTGAAAGTTCATAAGATGAACTTATATTCCACTCATTGATGACAAGTCTGGAATCCTTTATCATGCAATGTGGCTAAAGGTTAGCAAATGGAATGCTAGATCGCATATTACGACAACTCCATCTCATACGTGTGACGTACAGCGAAGAGATGCGAGACATGCAATTTGTACAGACTTTGGCAAGGTGTTGTCATTACTCACTATGTTGGCACTAGAGCACAGTAATATGTGGGACATGTTTGAAGATCACTATGAATATGATTCATGGGTGATTGGCTCACAGTGCAAGTGGGAGTCTGTTGGTATGTATGCCCTGAGAGCCAATCATGGGATGATTGATGGGATACATTGAGATTGATTTGATAAACATCAAAGGCGAGCTTCCAATTCTTTCTGGTTCAGTCATATGAGATAGTGATAGAACAGATTGAATGTCTAAAGAATGACAGAACTCAATGACGTATGCTTTCAGGTTGAGGACCTGAACGATGAGATCATACGGATGCTAAGAGTTTGTACATTCTTGTTATGTCCCTAGTCGGATGTCATTGTGGAAGGTAGATAGACAACAATGACACACAAGACTAGATTGTGGTGTTGGTTGATGACAGAATCTCATTAGTCATGATATAGAGATATCAAACCAAACACATAGGTACTTGTTAGAGAACAAGTGTACCGGACAGACCCACCGTGAGTTTGACACATGGAACCATGAGATGGTAGTCACAGTCAGTACTCACAGTGATGGTGGTGAGTGTGATTCTTAGACCTGAAATCACTGCACTCAACACATGTCGTTGGGCACACTTTGACATCATCAAACGCAGTCCTGAAACATGGGTTGTTATAAAGGTGATGATTGGGTGGCTTTGACACATGGGGCTTTTTGAGGGGTGAGTGATAGATATGGGATTTGTCCCTCCTGAGGGAGTTTGATATCCATGGCCACTTGATGAGTAGGATTGAGAAAGGCGTGCACGCATGTGTGAATCAGTATGTGATACTGATGTCATACATATCTCTTCCAGTCTACTCTGAGATCAAGGAAGTGAATGAACGTTGACAGGATGACTGTTCCATGCCTCGAGTTCATTCGGGATATCAGTGACAAAGGAATTATACATTCCCTGTAACACCATTCACGGATTTTAGGATGAAAGTTGTTCTCCAACTTTCTACTTTCACTTGGGTAGCACTGATGTGTGACTAGGCACCGCTCTTTGCTTGTGAAGTCATAAGTGTTATGGACTTTCACTGCCAACGTGAAATGGACCTGCAGGGTCACACACATAGGATTTAACCTGGAAGAGGAGTTTTGTCCACAAAGCAATGTTTAGATTGATTACTAAAGGAGTTTAGTAGTTCAATTAAACACTCAATCAGTCAATGACTCAATATCGTATGGTTCAAGGTGTTGGACGCATTGATTGGAGTATTGGATTGATTGAAATCGCAATTGACTGATTTTGCACAACCTATGCTCCCAACCGATCGGTTCATGTGATGAACCGGTCGGCTGAGGTTGCTAAACCGGTCAGCTAGAGTGTCCAGGCCGATCGGCTCATGCCTAGGTTGAAACGACCGGTTCAAGGGTTGAACCGATCGGCTCAACTGGTGCAACCGACCAGTTGGGAAAAAGTCATGTCGGCAAGAATTTTCCTTTGGTTTCAAATTGCCCAATTCGATTGGGAATAATATTGGTATTCGATACCAATTGGGAAAGAAACAAGGAAAGTCTTTTTGAGCCGGATTAGGACCATGAACCGATCGGTTCAGGGCACCAACCGATCGGTTGGAGTGCCCCAAACGATCGGCTCAGGTCCAACCGATCGTCTCAATGGCCGAACCGATCAGTTCAGTTGTGAACCGATCATTTCAAGTTGCGAACCGGTTGCTTTTTGTGGAAAATTATCGAACCCTTCTACTCCTGCTTTAGTCCCGCCTTGCCCGGGATGGAGAATCCTGTCCCATGACTCTCCTATATATAGGGGGTATTGGGGGCTTCTCACAGTACAACTCAGTGCAACCAGTTGCTCTGCAAGTTGTCATTCTCTCTGGTTTTGGTAACCGTGAGAGAGCCCGAGGAAGTGCTTCCCGTAAAAGGGAGGTGCAGCAAGGGAAGGACAACTGTAGTTGCAACAGGAGGCAGGAGAGCATGTTGGTGACTAGTACGTCAATAGGAGGGTGCGACTCCTTCCAATTCCTTGTGGGACAAGGAGAGTGGAGTTCCAGGTGGTCCGTGTGGACTACTACAGAGGCAGGAGGACACTGCCGCTTAGGAGGACAACTGTCATCCGACAGTCCGGTTCGAGTAGGAGTTGTCAGTCCCGGTGCGACCAGGAGCTGCACAGACACCGTCGAAGTCCGGAGTTGAAGACCGCGCATTGCGCGAGGTATTGTCTCCGAGCAAGCCTCGGGACAAGGTATGTTTCCGCAAACCATCCTTTCCTATTATATAGACGTTGACGCATTTCCTTGGTATGGGTTGGGGAGAAAATTTTTGTTTCCGCTGCCTTCTCTGTCTCCCCTAAAACCCAACAGTAAGTCGCCTACACTTTGTTAAACAACATTGGTATCCGAGTTCATCATCTTTGACAATCAACATGTTGTCTCGCCATTAGTGTTTTAATTCTCACATTGTGGCACACACGTCGTGTCATTCTTTTAATATGGTGTGATGCCACTATAATTTCTAATCTTCCAACAATGGACGATATGGCGTGGCATATGTTAAACATCAATTGTCCTAGATTAGTTTTTCTTGACAACTTTAAACACATCATGCAAAGTTCATAAGCTTCCTAAAAGACTTCACATGGCGTGCCATCCATCCCGCACATTGTGTTGAGTCTAAAAAAGTTCAATCTTTATCGCATGTTTAATCAGATCAGTTGTTTGACCTAAGGGTCAGATCAATTTCCTTTTTTAGGTCGCACACAGATTAGTTTGTTTTTTATGTTACTATTCAACATCAAAATACCTTACACAATTAACTTCTCTTGAAGAACATATGTAATACCATTTATGAGGTAATTGCATGTACCACAACGGTCAAAAGGTTGCCACCACAAGACCTATATATGGCTATTCATGAATAGACTAACTACACTTTGTATTTGAAATACACATATAAAAGAATAAGAACTAGATGGAGGGACCATGAAAAAGTGGTATGTAGAGGGAGAACTCAGACTAGGGATGTCTTTCTCAAGAATCCTAGGATAAGTACCTACAAGAGATGAGAATTCCCCCCCCCCCCCAATAGGTTTCTATTATGAACCATCTCACTCTAGAAAAAGACTACAAATAACATGATGATTGTGTTATAGATTTTATTTTTTAGGGTCTGAAATATTCTTATACCAAGGAAGTAAGTCATAAAAATCACTTAGAAGCATATCAAATTTCCAAATTATTGAGTCCAAGTTTTAACTCTTAGTTGAGACTATCTTTTTATAGCATATTCCATACATACTGGAAGTATCATCAAAACACACTATATTAAGGTTATCCCATACAATTTCAAATGTTTAAAATTGAATGCCATTTCATTGACCAACGGTTCCTTAGATTTCTATATCAAGGATAAAAAGTTATGTCATGTTGTTCTGAATGAAGTAAACATTCTATTAGCAATCAGGTGGTTGAACTTACCGTGTCCCTAAAAGAAGACTTGTTGGTGCGGTTCCATTAACTTTAGATTCCGCATTGAGGCTTTTCAAGGGGTGATGATTGGGTTGTTATGGTTATTGGCTGGTTAGTTGATGACTAGTAGGACCATTTCCTTCAATAAATTCATTATCATAATCACAAATTAGTAACATTTTGGGGACCAACTCATGGAATCAAAGGTAAAATATTGAACCGTATTAGACAATCTACTAGTCCAATGCTACTATAGTTATAACTCCCCGATGGATAGGAACATAAACAGTAACACCGGACAATTGTTTCTTATTTTCTAAGATCATGGGTTTTGTCGTGAGAGTAACCCTAGGTGCCAAAATCAAATGTTAATCATACCTTCAAACACCTGGAATAGATGTTTGAATATCAGGAAGATGATAGTCCACCATGGTGGATCATTTTATCAACTAAAGAGATGAAAGGAAGAAACCAATGAGAGACTGGTTGGTAGGACAAGAGATTCCAATAGCTATGTGACAAAGGAGTATCACCAACCACCTTCCTATGTATGCTGTAGTTAATTATTATAGCACAAGATACCAATAGGAGCTTGATGGAGAATCGAGTAGCACCGACACCTTGTGGGAGGACAATTGGAGAAGTCTGTAGGAACGCCGTAATAGAGAACCACGGAACATGTTAGACGTACTTGTGTGGAAAAGAAAAGGGACTGTTTCTGGCCTCCGAATTTGTTGTACTAAGCTTGTTGTCCCAGTCGTGTCCCTAAAAATATTTGCCATTCATTTATCAAAAACCCACCTCTAAAAATATTAATGAGGTGTGCATATGGAAGAGATTAATAGGGACATCTCGGCACTGCAATCCCGTGACAGCAGATTTGAACCCCTATTTTCAAACCCATTTTTCTAATAAATACACGGATGGTTAAAGTGAAATAAGTGGGAGATTGAACTAGAGTAATAATCATTTATATTTTAAGATTATGAATAAACACGCTTCTCATTTAAGCATGGGAAGCGACCAATAACCCCTTTATGTGTCATGCGGCTAAACAAATGTACAAACTTAGTTACGTAGTACATGCTTAGTATAGATGCATCTTACATCTTTTAAATATCTAAGTTCATATAACGTTCAATATATTCCTTGCATTCAATAGTAAGTCGGTATAATTCATAACTAAGGTTCTAGAAGGGTCACAATTACCATCACTAAGGTGTACCTATGTTATTTAAGAAGATAGTGTGTTGATTACTTTGTAACTTTTTTATCTTTGAATATGTAATGTTATGAAAAATACTTATGTTCCAGTAAACATTTTATTCTATAAAAGCATATAAATAATTACCTAAAATACATTTTCTTACTCAAACTACTATTTTTTTCCCAAATAATTAATTTCATGGATTGAAAATTAAGTAAAAAAAAGCAAGAAATTGTCTGCCAAAATGATTTTCCAGCTCAAAACTATTTTTTTAAAATGAAATTATCACCTTGTACACTAAGCCAAATCCACCTTGTCCAATTAGGTTTGTCATGGAGAAGCTTTGAGTAGCATGAGCTATTGTTGCGTAGTCATACCTAGTTAGTTCCTCTTCCCAGGTACCTCCTTATTTTTTATGGCTAGTTAACATGCTTCCTTAAGATAACAACAAGTTCAATTAATATATTTTGAATCAAAAAATCAGTCATACATATTGTATAATGTAACATATTCATTATTTTAAATAGATACTCCCAAGAATCAAAGTATATTGAAATTGGAAAAATAATAAAATGGCGCAATCTCAAACTATGACTATGGCATGTGCATATGACAAAGTTTTACTCGCATCATTGGTAAGGCCTAAGGTTCTAATTTGGAATTTTTATCATTTTACTTTTTTAATGTCTCTAGCATAGTTTATGCAAACTTCAAAATATGATAGAAATACATTGAAACCATAGTGTACGGTATTACTTTTTGAAACTATGCAATGATAGTAAATAATACATCAAATGCAAATAGTATACCTGATATGTCTTATCTTTAATTGATAAAATAAAAACATATTTAACAATAAAAAATTTAAGACAAACATATCAAGACCCACACCAATTCAACTATAGTTAAAACATAGAACCTTCCATTTATATTCCCATAATTTTTTGTATTTATATTTCACATAGGCTACATCTATTCATCCATTCCTCCAAGGGCAGGTGTAATTCTAGAACTCCACCAAAATCCATTGTGATCATGTCCTAGTGCATCCCTATTAGAATTTTAGATGCACATGGGGAAGCTAAATCACCTACCTACCACCCCTACATTCTTAGTCACCTTCCTTGCAATACTATGATTCAATTTGTTGGTTTTCTTTTATAGAAGTTGAGCTCTACTAAACTACTTTTTTCTCTTAGTCTTCTGATAGTCTATAAGTCAGGCTTGTATTAAGAAAGAAATCCAATTCTAGAATAAGCATCTTATATATCAGTCTCTATGATGATCACTCCCATAATTAAAGGAACATTTTTCAGGCCCTCTATGATAGCCCATCATGTCTATATTGTACTGAGTGCTTAGAACCACCTAGTATTCATTATCATCTATGATCCCCCAGTATGAAACTAATGGTCAATTTAGTATTTCTATTAACTATCACCACATCTAAATTGATTATGAGTGGTCTTTTAGGTGGCTTTGTCCTCATATATGTAGAATTCCTATGGTGGTCTTTCTTCTTATCTCTTGAATGCTAATAAGAAAACTTGAACATTTCTGTTTATGTTGACGAACGTCTAATTAAAACTGAATTGTGCATTCTTCAAGACTAGGGATGTTTATCATTTGCAAGTTTTTCCAGTCTCCAACTACAACCCTTAATAGGCCATTCCAGTTTTCAGATGTTTTGAGCACCACTATGCATCCAATAAATAAATCCACTTTGAATAAATTACAAATTATCTCCTAGATTTCTATCACCAATATGTAATCTGTAAATTCATGCTCAATGGTTTCTTCTTAATTTTGGTAGCAAAGATAGTACATTTCAATGGGAAAGTCATTCTTCACTATATTGGTCCTAATCAAGATTCATTCATTCTTTGAGGATCTCTCAGCCTCTGTAATCTAATCCAGTAGCCATGTGTCTGCAATTGATGTTTCTTTAGGGTTCTTGTGTGAGCTATCTTGGAGCTGAACATGCCACTCAGATCATTAATGTATATCCATTCATCATTCCACGTAAGGGTCACAAAGGCATATAACAAGAATTACATTTTGGGTGATGTCATCGAATAAGTGGTAGATGAATTTTTCATCCCACATTCTATGAATTGTTTTTTTATGTCACCAAACAAGTGATGGATGAATTTTTTCTCCTAGTTTCCCAAGATCTTTTTCATGGAGAAAACATGTTGATCATTTATATCATTCAGAATGGATTCGTTGAGTTACATGCTCCATTATATTGGCACTAACTCAATGACCCTCCTGAACTAAAATCACTTGCTTGTTCAACATTAACATGCATGCACTTTTTCTAACATTCTCTTGATGTTGAGAGAAGAATCGACACATACAAGACCCACTAGAAATCCCATCATCATTGTAATGGTCATGTTATGACTTCATAATTAGTCTTTTACTTGAATAAAATTTCCTTGTAACATATTACCCATTGTGACTTCATCATCAATTCTTCCTTATATACTCTAATAATTTTGTATTTTAGCCTCCTTCTTACTTCTACAATGAATTTTTTCCAAGACACTAAGGTATTCAATGTTGTTTGAAAATGCCTCTCCATAATTATTTTGGGATAATGTTGTCAATCAATCATATTATAGTTCAACATTGGCAATTTGTTGTTTGTAATAGGTAGACTGGTGTTGGGTTTAACAAAATTTTTTGTAAAGTCACTTTAACTACAAAGAACAAGTTCAATCTACATGGGAAGTTACATTTTATTCTATCCTATTTTAGATGTATATATATAGATTTTTTGGTAGTGTGTAGAATTGTCCTTCATAGATGTTTTCCCAAGTTCTTCATTTGCTTTTTTCCTTTAGTTGTATTAATTTTTCTATGCATGATAATATTATTATTCTTTTAGAAGAAGATAGTTGATATATATCTTGCCAGTGTTTGTTCAAATGATTTTCCAAAAGCAATTAAGTTATTTTGCATGGTTCACATTTTATTATTTGTGGCCTCCCTAAACTGTATGATATCATCCCTAAAACAAATCTCATAAAAACTCAATCCTCCTTGCAATATTTTTATAGGGATCCACATTCACTATTTCTCCTATAAATAAATGGATTTTCTTCAAATATACAAGATTAAGATGACGATGTAAGAGGGGAGCAGGTTCCCCTATAGCAACGCTCTAATTGCTTTGAATGGTGCCATGGATCAACCATTCAAAGAAATCATAATATTTCTTGCAATGATAATGTTTATTATAAGCTTAATTATATTCTTTGGTACCCTTGTTCAAAGTAGGGTATATGTATGGAGGTCCTACTCAATAATTCATATGCTTTGAAAAATGAACTTCATCGCTATACTTTTATGTCTAACATTCTCAGACATAATGATGTGTATGATTTGATGTTGTAGAATGATATCGTTTGTAATTGTTGTAACAAAAACTAAACAACTCTACAAATAATTGATCCAATCAATTGGTTAGGATCACATTTTCTCCAAAATTATCTTAGAAACCATCCTTAGACTGACATAATTTGGTGCAATTGGTTGATGACTACTATAGACCTCTTAATAATTTTTTTTGTATGAGAATCCACATGGAGTGAGCCATTAAATCCTCGATATTCTCACCTACAAAAAACTAGAATATCATTCCACAAAGGGACTTCTTGTGATGAGAAATGTTCTTTTTTGCAAAAACCAACATCTATAATGTTTCAACCTAGATCATTAAGAGCAACAAGATTGTTTAAAGCATACATGACTCTTCTTTAGTGAAGATTCATGTTGCACTACCAGGTTCATGTTCATATAGATAAGGGAAAGTTATGATGAATTGGATTGCATGATTGGCACTAGTATCTGATCCTTCTTTAGTCAACAACTTCTTAAAGAATGTTGTCATACCTTTCATATAATATAGTTACAATTTTCTAAATAAAGATTTAAAAGTTGCATATTAATAAATATTTAGAGTAAAATTGATATAAGTGACATAAAAAAATGAATGAAGAAAACACATGGACTTGACCAACCACAGTACTTATATTTTTTTATGTGAGATAATAATAACATAGAAAATCCATAGGAAGAGTCTAGTACGAAGATTTAGAAAAGATGTTTCTATGTAGGAAAAACATGGCTTAGGTCTCTATTGGGTACTTTTTTTGTGAAGAAATAATTATCTTAGTTTTCTTTGATGAAATTGTCAAATTTTACTCCCAAGACCATATTCTATAATTTTTTGATCGACTTGATTCATTTTTTTAATAAATATGCCACACATTGAAAAGTTAAAATTGTAAAGTATCTTTCAGACATGTATTTGATCAAAGTAAATCCCATTAGTCTCTTGATTTTATGAAACAATATTGTATGAACCTACACTGAAGCACTAGTCTAAGTCATATGTTTCAGTACCCATGCTTATCCCATTCACATTCACCTTCTTATAATCAATGTAATTATTAAGGAAACTTGGGTGAGGGTAGTATATGGATGTGAGTAGTATCCACAAGAATATATCACATTCTTTAGTTTCTTAAGGTTAGAGACATCTAAATACAAATGTAAAACCTATTTCATCCCTTCCTTGTATGGTTTTGACCCCAACTGAGGGGGTGTTGTTAGCATGATATGTTTGCTTTTATGAAAATATCTCATTTCCACTCAGTGTAGGTGCTTTGGTATTTTGTCCCTCTTTGTGGCCTTGTTAATGTTGCAACCCACGTCAAATCCATGATGAGGGCATTCTTGTAATTCCATGCAATTCTTTTATAATTGTATCAATGGTGACACCTGAAAGCCTTCAATGGTAATTATTCTACTGCCATTGTGGAGTTCACGTGAGTCCCTAAACTCATGACGAAAGAAACCATCTATACTAAAAGCAAATGCACTTACTCCTAGGTTGTCAATCTCACTTAAGTAAAATGGAAATATGAATAGTACTAAATGATGATATGAATTCAAATTTGAAAGAAATAGTTGAAGATATAGTATGTCATAAATATTTGGGTCCACTAGTAGTTGGTTCCTTGAAATGAATACACATATCAACAAAAAATATAGAGTACCCTAAGGAAAAAGGAGAGATGAACATATCGACTATTATGGAGATCAATTCATAATTGCAAGGGACACCTCTGACTCATGACGGAAGTAACTATTTGCATTAAAATTAAATGTATTTACTCCTAAATGTCCATCTCACTTGAGTGAAAAAGTAACAAAGATAGAACTAACTGACAATATGAATATAAAATGTAAAAGTAATGGCTAAAGAAAGACTCCAACATCAATAGTGTGTTCCATGAAATCAAGGCATGAAAATTACAAAATATAGTGTACCCTGGAACCAAAAAGGAGGGATGACCATCCAGATCAAAGATAAAACACAAGAAGATCATGGAAGTCTTTTTGAGATATGTCTAGAGAATATATCTCTTGATTTGCATGACTGGGCATTTTCATATCTTTATATAGAAATCATGAAAATATAAGAGAAACAAATATTGACCATCCCTCAAGTTCCAATTAATCAATGTCACACCAGCAATAACAAGTAATTCTATTGTTACATGTTCTATTATTTTGAATGCCTCATATGAGTTTCATAGAATTAATACTATGTTATTACCCCCTCCATAACAAACAAGAATGTATTGATACATGTATTTAGTGTGTTACTTAATTTTCACTAATGCATTGTAAAGTATTATGTGCTATTTCTTCCTTTAGAAGTCATAAATCCAAAACATAGAAGTTTCTATCCCTCAATATGGTGAAAATGGGGCTCTCGTGTATCATAAATTAGATTGTGAACAAAAGTGGACTATCCTAATCCACAGGGAGACCACACACAAAAAACTCAAACATATCTGACAAATAGCTTATGTGGGTTATTTGGGTCAAAATCTAGCCTCTTGTATTTCTTTTGGTCGGATCTGAGCAACATCAAAATAAAACCAAAAAACCTAAATATCCAACCAACTCTAAGTATTATCAATTTTGTGCATAAATGTATGCAATTATGATTATTTAATTAAAATTATTGTCTGTACTAAACAATACTTGAAATCATTACTAAGTCGATGTGTACATATACATCCAAAGAGTAGTGTAGTCCTTTATGGATACCCTTGACACAAAAATAGTAGCACTATGCATATTATTTTATTCAAATTTTCAGCATGTGAATTGTCTATTTTGTTCTCAATGGTCTATAAGATGTGTTTGATTTTAAATTACTATTTTTTTAATTAAGAAATCATCAAATTTTAGTTGAGCCTAAAATCAAAATTTCTATAATGCAAATCCTTGATAAAGATATTAACAATGTCTAGTAACTAGTTTATGTGTTGTTAACACTGAAATTATGGAACAAGATTGAATTTTTTTAATCATTTATAGGAAACAAACTAATATGAATTGTATGGTGACCATCAACCCAAATACATAGTATAGGATGAAACACACACACACACACACACACATATATATATATATATATATATAGAGAGAGAGAGAGAGAGAGTCAGGCTAGTGTACTAGAGACACTGTACACCTCAGTCATTTTTGAAGATGCAGTAAATTTTTGAAAAATCTAAACCATTGATATTATTAATTATCATAAGAAAATATTGTATAATAAATTTTAGCTCATTTGGACACTTATAGGTCGTGCATCTAAAGGAGGCAAAAATCATGTATTTCAAATTAGTTTTGTGCGTCAATTTTTTGTCATTGGATGAGTGACTTACACTCATCCAAATGAGTTCAAAATTTTTATGTGACCTATTATTATTGTAACCATGAAGATCAATGTATTAGATTTTGGAAAAACATGGTATAGATAAGCAAACACCATTGGGGTGTATGATATGATATGTATACTCGAGTGTATTCTAGCTTGACTCTCTCTCTCTCTCTCTCTCTCTCTATATATATATATATATATATATATAATATATATAAGAATAGTAGATTAGTATGCTTGATCTTTATATTTGACAAAACAAGGTTACATATATACCATGACATGCTTGGTTTTGCTTCAATGAACATATAATGTCCAAACAATGAGAAGTTCACATGATTGTATCTTAATACAAATATAATGTCTAATCTAAGCATAAAACCTAATTATGGATACATGCAACCCTAGCCATTATTTGTACAAGTGAACTCTAAGTAGAGGATGATTTAGATGTATGGAAGCTAACCTTGGAATTCATGCATTTTGATGAGGTATTTGTGATGTATGATGAATCATGTTGACCTAAACCCTAAGTTGGGGTTGACCAACCCTAACTTCTACATCCTTGGTGTCATTCATGATACATTAGGGACATTAGGTGCCATAATAAGATGTCATATACTAATAAACATAGACACTAACTAATCAAATAATCGTGTCTTGATATGAAACTCATTTCATCAATATGTAATGTGTTTATCCTTATTCACCATTATATATCTAATGACTCAAATATGGATAAGTAGTAATTGATTGACATAAATGTGCATGAACGACTAATGTGGGATTAAATGTACATAATTAGAAGTCAGATTTAAATGAAAGTAAATGAATGATTCATGAGGATATCATTGTGATTATTAAGTTAATGTGCCAATAAATGGATGTTAAATGTAAGTGGAACTAATTAATGTGACATTATTTGTGTTAATGTTGACATTAACATACTTATTGAGTAATTTCTCAAAATGGCTTAAAATGTGCAAGAGAATATGATGAAACTTTGTGGTAGGAAGATAATTATGATAGGACTCTAAATCCTAAATTTTGAATATAATATTAAAATATTTTAACAAATATTACGATAATTGAATTAAACCCTAATTGTCCTCAAACATACAAGATAATATCAAAACCCAAATCTAAGTTTAAAGTCATGTTCTTTCGGTCTTAATTAGCTATTAGGATAATCCTAGTCAACTCAATTTAAAGAGATAAGATAACCCTTAAAATATAAATACCAATTTGAATGGACTAATGTTTATCTGTTAATTCCCTAAGGTTTATCTATTAATTCCCACCCCTCATTTTGTTGTCATGTTGTATTATTCAGGTGTTTTCCCAAAGTCTCTTTATGACACATTTTATTTCCTTGTGTCATGCAGGTTCATTTATTTTGGGTTTTGTTTGAGCCATCTAATATACATTAGAAGGCAACAGTGTTCTATCCTACCTTGAGATGGCGATATTGTGGACTCTATACCCCAATCTCATCTTCATGTATTCCCTTTCAAGATCATTACCTTTCCTCAGCCTGTTTCAAGAATTGCAAAACATCTATCATACTTCCTCGATCCATGGAAAACTCTTAGGCATAATCAATTCCACTATGTTCTAAGTAATGTTGGTAAACTCTCTGTGGGTCCTATATTATAGTTCAGTTTTATTTTAAATAGACCTACATGGTGAAGAACAATGATAGACATAAATATTGTGTAGTTATATCTTTTTATATTTCACTGCAACATCTTTGGTCAATGATACAATACATACTTGAATTTTAGTTTATCATCCTTGATGAAAAATTATTACCAAATTTGACATCGGATGGTTTGCTATTATTCCGTCCAAGTAAGTGTGTGGCTCCCCTTCTGGGTCCCACTCCTTACAAATACGGTATCAGAGCCATAATCCCTCTAGTAGGTGAGACCCACATAGACATGTGGCATGCCAGGCTTGAGTTGTGCAGTCCAGGTATGTTGGCAAGGGTTGTCCATGTGATGTAGCCACCTTACGCTGCTATCTGTGATTGGGAGTTGTATGTCCATGGGTCATTATGTGTTTGTACCAAAATGGAGAAATATTATGAGGCTATATAGTTGATCCTTGATGAGGACGCCAAGAGTCTAAGTGGGGGATATTGTAAAATCCCAAGATTTGAGGCCTCAAATCAAATGATCTTAAAAGGAATGATTTGACAACCCATATCACCATTGTGCACCTCCTTTCCAGGGATCCCATCACTAAGAACTCCAAATTTAAGCGTGTTCGTGGTGTAGTACTAGGATGGATGAGTAGTCGGAAAGTTGATCTTGTGATGTGTGTAAGTGAGGTAAAGCACACTATTGAGGCAAGTCGTGGTCTGTGGGGCCACTCGTCATTGCTAAAACTGTATTAGAGCCTTGGGCAGCGAGATCAGGCATTAGAAATGGTATCGAAGCCAAGGCAGCCAGTTAATCTGATATTCAATCTTTGTCTCCCTTAGTTTTTCAGTCTTCCATAAGTTCCTAATAGGAACCTTATTTTATATGAAAACTCTCTAGATGAGATGTTTCAACATAGAATCTACCTATTTTGACCGTGTTAGATGAGATAGTTATATAGATTTTAGTCAGTTTCCTAAGAGAACCTTGAGTAAGGTAACCCTCATTAGATTGGACATTGGGAGTCTTTGCCCCAAGATATATGTGTGATACCCATTTTTTGTAGTGAAGATATGAGATTTGATTTAAGACTAGAATTTTGTGATGAAAATGATGAAGTATGAAGTAAGTTGAGATAACCAAAGTATAACCACATGTTTGGGTAGAATATTGTTGGAACATAGACTTTGATGTATGGTGATGTTGAAGATTAAGTGATGAGGTGATAGATTCTATACATGTTTCACTTAGACTCACCCTTTTACCCCTAGTTTTATTTGACTTATTAGGTCATACCTTTTTAAGGGGTAGTGGGGTAGTACCTTATAAAAAATAGATGTGTTGATTTCAGGGATAAAATCCTCTCTAAGGGGTCAAGTCCAATAACATACCAAGTTTTGGCTATGTTGACTCCAGAAACCCTAATTCCATGAATAGGCGATTAGTATGCCTGATCTTTATCTTTGACCAAAAAAGGTTAGATCTATACCCTGACACACTTGGTTGTTCCCTGATGAAAATATAATGTGAAAATAATGAGTAACTGACATCCTTGTGCCTTAATACAAAGATAATGTCTAACACAAATTTAAACCCTAGTAATGGATACATGTAACCCCAACCATTGTCAGGGTAAATACCTCTTTTGGATCGTACCATGTTGATATTGATATTATTAAGTCACATCAACTAGTATTTACTATGAACAGGGAGGACCTATTTATTGATATGTGTTTCAAGCGACAACATGATTACATAGTTTGAGAATATATCCATGTTTATATAATTGATAATGAAGTACTAATAACTTATTCACATATCTATTATAGTGTGTAACCTTTGAGGAAAAGGCTCATTGAAATAAGACCATGTCATATACATATATGTAGAAAACATAATAAGAGATCTTGAGTATTTATGGAACCCATGTGAGTAATATGAATCACTTATGGACAACTCTAACTTTTATTTTCCATAGGATTAAATTCATTTATGACTTGTTGAAAAGCTAAATTGGGACACCCTAGCTTAAGATGATTTTTGGTTATTATTATCTTGCTTCATTTGAATACCCATTTCAACTAAAAAGTGGTTCACTCAAACTTCAATATCAACCAATATGACTAAATATTGACCCCTAGTTGGGGACTCTATTCAGATATCTAGACATGGTGCACCACTTAGGATACACATAGATGTTGACTGATATATGTTAAAAAAAGGAAATCCAAAAGCACTCTTTATTCACTTGGAAATGAACAGACCATTCTTTGCAGGTGGAATAAAGATTGTTGGCCTTCGTCACGACCGTGGGAGGGGGGGGGAAATCTTTATATCTTAATCCCAAAGATTGTTGACCTCATTTGGTCAAACTATGTTTTGATGAAATGTAGAAAACCAAATCTAGATCATGACACAGATTGATTTTATTTGAAAATAGATATTCATATACTTATAGTTTCTTGATCTATTAAATGCATATAAACTCTCTTCAACTTACATTAAATGACATAACTTATAATGAATTTCTTTATAGTTCAGCCTTATTATTCATTATCTCTTTAGTTTCATAAATCAAAGACAATATCACTAGCAAATAAGATGCACTAAGAAATATTTTCCTATACATGTTATGCAAACTTATCCATAACTAGAACATGTAGAGACAGGCTCAAGTTGATTACTTTATGTACATCAACCAATATAGGAAACTTTGATTTACTAACTCCAAGACTCCTAACAGTTTTACTTGAGCTATTATACATGTCTCTAATCGAGTCAATGTATTGGATTGGCACATTTTTCTCAAAAATTATTCGTAACATTTAGATAGGTACTAGATCATAAGAATTTTCCAAATCAATAAAAACCATGTGAAGATCTCATATGTTCCATTTGTACTTCTCCATAAGCATTCTTATTAAAAAAATAACATTTGGTGTTGATGTTCCACACATGATGCAAATTGATTGTATGATATATTTATTCAAGATGTTAACATTAGCACAATAATCATCTCCCAAATCATCAAGTATGACTTATCAACTTGACATCTACATTGTTTGTGCAGAGATGAACATATCATTTGTTATTGAAGATGGGGATGAATGTAATGTTTCTTTAGTCATTTAGAATCTTCTTGGTGTTCATTACATTGCTAAGATATTCACTAAATACATAGGGCCTTCATCCCTCATACCCCTCTATACATCAATTATGATATCATTATGCTCACATGTCTTTCCCATGTTATTCTTTTTCAACTAATTGTCGACTACATATAGTGAAACTTGCATGTGCAAGTGATATTTCTTATTTTCATTTCACAAAAGTTTTATACATTATTCAAAATATCTCCATTGTAAATCTTATGAAAGTAGTGTGTTAGTTTCTAATTCTAATACGCTTACAAACAAACACACACATATAGATATATATGTATATATGTATATTTATATATATGTATATGTATATATGTATATATATACATATATGCAAGCCATCAAGGAAGCATACAAAAATGAAATTCAAGAAGGAAGATCTAAATACATTGAAAATACATATAACAAGTTATATATCAATATAATTTTCCCCTTCTATGTTGTGCAACTTCATATATATCTCGTCTAAGTATATAGATATGAATTCTTGGATTTATTTCTGATCTTATTTATTTTCTAGATTCCATCTTCAAAAGGTTTCATTATCTCATGATGTGGGAAACATCCTACAAATATCCATTTTGTGCTTAACATACTTTTATATTTAGTTATTCTCCCACAATGTTTTTTGTACGTAGAACACACCATTTGGGCTCAACAAATACCTCTTTCGAAATTTTTGTTACACATGAACTCATATAAAGACACATATTTATAACATCAAAATAAAATTTTGAAGTTCCATCATTGATAAGTTCAAGGAAATTTTCTTTTCTTCTTTAATACTCCATCACTTGATCTTTCTGTATTTTTTTAACTCCATGTCTACCTTTGTTTTTAAAAAAATACCCAAAACCACCAACCTGTCTTAGTGGTGTGCTCTTTATCATGAGTCACTCTACAAGGCATACTTTTCCTTCCAAACAACTTGTAAGAAAGAAATCGATTTGAGAAAAGTGTGCCCACTCTTGAAAATTATAATATGAGTATATTCTTTTCTCAAAATGAATGTTTTCCACTATGATAACATAGTAAACTACAAAAAAATCCAAGCTATCTCTTTTTAGCCATTTTTGTTGCCATATTTTAAAACCACCATGAATTATTTTATAACCAACATCACTACTTCTGATATTATCATTTAGATGAATGCAATAATGATCTTCTCATGTACAATATTTCTTGAATCAACATGACCATTGTACCCCAAAAATCCACCTTACATTCCGCCTCTATAACAAACTTGGGGGCATATGCATCAATATAAGTAAATATATATGCTCCAATAAATGATTAATATATATGATTCTATTATCCATCCTTGTGATGTTAATAATATCATCCTTCAATGTCTTATTAAGAATAATCATCACACTATTTCTATGTTTATGAATACATGTATACCAAGTTTATTACAATAAGCCTCCATTCTCTCTGGAATGCTCCCATGTAGACTTGGTTTCCAACAAGTAATATAATTGACTTTGTTATGATCATTATATCGACTATTTTAAATGACTTCCCTTTTGTGTATCCAATGTTCCATGATCCCATTCTATTGATTTATACTAGAACTTGTATCTTTGTCTTACTAAACAAAAGATTCCGTTTCCAATTTTTCACTACATCTGGCAAGTTGTTTGGACTATCTTCTTTACCCAAACTCATCAAAGGTGTGAAAAACCTTGCACGTTCTTAAAAAAACTAGAAATTTCTTTGTCCAAAGACTTAATCATTACATTCAAATATTATATAAACAATTCTAAATCTATATATATTGTCCTCCTTGAACTATCTATTAATCCAACATATAAATTTATTAATATTTATTCTAGATACAAACCCTCATCATCATCCTGATCTAAGCCTTAGTTCTAACATGTTGGGGTGGATACATGTATCCTTATTTTTCATCAACTATGTCATGGTTCATATTTTAGTAAAGATTATTTAATTTCTCTCTTTCTAATTTAATTTTAGTCTACCATTTTTATGATAACCAGGTGCAATTAGATTAACAGAAACCATTGGAAATCTATAATACGTCTTGTTTATGTGATGTATGTTGTACTCATGTCACATGAATCTTTTATACTAAAAATAACTCCATTAGAAATCTAATGAAAGTAGCTTTTATATTATTTATTAACATCATACTTCTGCAAAACAGATTTCCATCTTCATTCTTCAAGCATTTTACTTGAATCATGTTTCATCCTTTCCTTTGTCTTATAGAGTCTATCATACATACATAAATACATAAATAAAAAATACACATTTAATTTGTACACACAAACACACACACACACAGATATATACATATATATATATATATATATATATATATATATATGTGTGTGTGTGTGTGTGTGTGTGTTTGTGTGTGTGTGTGTGTGTGTGTGTGTGTATCAAAAAAGGAAGTCTATCCCTAAGAAGTAGGGAATTTCCCATACTTGTTCCTTATTTGGCACATTTACCAAGAATTTTGGCTTGATCCAAATGTATGGATATAAAGTATACTCTGTAAATAAGTTGTATATCAAAAATCATTCAAATCAGATTTCTATAGCACCTTCATCTTGAAGTTCAACAATCATATAAATGAATGGTGACTCTGAAAATCAACAAAAATCAACATCTACCACTCAAATGTTTTCATTGATTTCTCATTAAGTAAAAATGGGATCATCCTGAAATTTTAATACCATCTAATGGAAACTATATATTTTTTTCCTCCATACAATTGGATTACATTAATTACCACTTTAACCATTCTAAATAGACACTGATATGTGGAGTTCCTTGTACACGTCAATATAGGCTCCTGATCATATATATATATATATATATATATATATATATATATATATATATATATATATATATATATATATATATATATATATATATGTATGTATATATACACACTTATATATGTATTTACATGGGATGTATTCTTTACCCATCTGAGTAACATAAATTAATTTCCTAGCAATTATGATTACAATTCTTTCATTCTAGTTTTAAATTTTCACTCCTTATTACAGTTTGCAGCCAAAAATGTCATTGTTACTCTTTATGTAGAACACAATACAAAATTGACGATTTTTTACAAAATGAGTCTTTATATATGAATTTGATTTTAATTATAGTTTGGTTCCTTCCTGTTACAAAAGTGGATCCAAAACTAACGAACCTTAGTTATCCAACTCAAGTAACGAATATATATATATATATATATATATATATATATATATATATATATATATATTTATATATATATATAATGTCACATTTTATGTATATATAATCAAAGTATATAGATATTGCCACTTTAACTACTTCCTAGCTTCTTTCTTTACTAACATATATCTCTTAAAAGTTCATCATCTCATAACTTCAAAATGCATTTTGTAAGATCCTATATGTCTCCAATTGACTTTTAAGGAATTGGTTACTTCATCACTCCACCACGAAAGCTCTTTTGATCTAGGACCATTCTATGAAGTGCAATTTTGCACATATTTTACTTAGTTACTCTTTTACCTTCAACATATTTTTTTTCTCACGCTTGATATTTTCCAAGATCAAAGACCTCGTTAGGATCTTTAGAATAAAAATTCATGATTTGAATCAAGTATATGCACCAAATTTTATTAAAACATATTTTGAATAAACTCTTGAATAAATTCATTAAAAAAATTATGTACCTTTATCTTTTACACTTAATACTTTTTCAAGGTGTTCAACTTCTTTTTAGGAGCATGTGGAACAAATGTTATATTAATTAGAATTTTCCTACTATATATTATATTCTTTCCAAGTTTTAAGCCATAAATACTCTTATCCCCTCATTTCCCCTCTCTTTCTCCTTGATGGGTTCGACCTCTTTACCTAACTAGACCATTTTTGCACCCTGACCAAGGTTTTCCTCACTTTGATCGGTCCTCCTTTCTCATAACCACAAACTGCAAGGGGTGTCTCGGCCCCCAGCTTGGCCAATGTTGGATCAAGTTCTGATGTGTCATGTCTTGTCTTCGTCCTCACATATGAAAAGGGAAGAGGGGGAACAATACCCCACATACCCTCCTCCTCTCCTATATACCTACTCCCTCTCTTTTCCCCAATTTCCAAATATTCCCCTCTATATCATTCAACCAAACCTGATACCCCAAGAATTGGTCGTGTTTTGTTCCTTGGACATCAAGAAGTCCCCTCACTACAAAACCTCCTCCCAAACTCACACCCCTATCTCCAAAACCCTAAACCTAGCACCTATTTAACTATTTAAAAGACCCACCCGTAGATTTCTCTTACACCATCAATTCTAAGCAGCA
Source organism: Alisma plantago-aquatica (assembly GCA_963693085.1). NCBI lineage: Eukaryota > Viridiplantae > Streptophyta > Magnoliopsida > Alismatales > Alismataceae > Alisma > Alisma plantago-aquatica. Next base: position 730,505,025 of record OY856409.1, on the reverse strand, counting down.
CCTCTGCTAGCCCCAACCCTCTCCTTTTCTTCTTACTCCATTTCATAGGAGGATATCCACTGTGGTGTTTCATGCGGGCCTTCCCACTGGGATGACAAAGTACAATCATTGGATCCCAGTCAATACTTGATCAAGTATAAAAATTGATGGCTACACACCCTGTCTCTATCCTCCCTCTCTATCTCTGTCTCGCATTGAATGCATCATAACCAAACTACAAGATTACTATGATGGTCAACACTCGACTGAGATATCAACAATCCAAAAATGATATGTAGCATTCACATTATCCAAGACTTACAACCAAGTATTATAAATTTATCTACAAAAAGTGAGTAACTCAAAAAATTACTCATAAAGGATGTATTGAGTTTGGTAATCACTTACATCACTTACATAATATTTGTTTGTTATCTAAATTGATAAATATACTCACAATGATGCTTATAACCTAAAACCCTACACTCTGTCTTTGTTAATACTTTTGGGAATCTTAATTATAATAAGGATAACTTGAATTAGAATTGATGATTAATAAATATTTTAGATCAACTCTACATCCTAGAGGATGGTTGCATTGTTGAAAATAAAGTGTAACTAGATTATGGTTTTCTAACCTAGACTTTGTGGCATTTGAGTTTGAATGTGTTCATATCTTTTGATTTCCCCATTCAAATATTGATAACCATATTTGATAGTCTTATGGACATGATATTTGAATCTTGACCTTGAGACTTTTAATAATAAAAATTTTGACCCCTTGTGATGATTTAGGTTGTGTCCTATATGACTAGTTTGGAGATCATCATTTAAACTTGTTGTTCACTAATATGTGAAAATGCATAATGGTATCTTTGTCAACCTAAGTGTTGAACATTATTCATATTTTGATAATGACTTAACCATTCCATTAAAATGTATCTAATATGTTTGTTTAAGATTGATTTCAAGCATTAGGTACATGAAAAGGATCAAATCGCTCAAGCCCTAGCTTGGTTTGGTAAAAGTCAAAAGTAATGCAAATGTGTAATTTGGGAAATCACTCCAAATCACCTTTGAACATTTTTGTAATAACTTGTGTTGAAGATATGACTTGTAACTATGATGAAAAAAAATCAGGGACACTTAATTGAAATATTTGATCACTTAAAAATCATTTTGAAAAAATCATCACCTACACATCATTAGTCGTGTTGCCAACTCAACTGATCCTTGATGGAGTTTGGAAATGATGTCAATCAGTTGTGTGGTCTATGCATATAACTCGACTGATGACCTCCCTACCCAAGGCTAATTTAAGTGAATCGGTCGAGTTGCCACCATGACAAACTCGACCAATGGTTTAAATTGGTCTTGTCACATAGTGTGATCGGACGAGTTATCTTTATTAAAACTCGACCAATTGCATGGTAGGAGAACACTGAAAAAGTGATTCTAGTCATTGGTGAGTTGCTAAAGTAAAAAAAAGATCTATTGCAACCCTCATTTTTTCTATAAAACGTTCAAAAGTGTTCACACACTCTAGTGGACACCCCCAACTACAAAAAGGACCTCTTGGAGTTTACTCCAAGGTTGATCTTTCATGCTATTCAAGGTCTTGCTATAGTTGAGTGTTTTTAGTCCACTTGAGCACCCTTTCTCTCTCTTAATTACAACTCAATTTGTCATTATGAGTGAGATAGGTCTTATGTAAAGAGAGCTATCCATTTTCTATGCTTGTAAATATGTCAACCTTATCTTTTCCCATCACCTTCTCATAACCTCTTTCTTGGTGAAAGCTTCTCCAAGAGAAGGAGAAGGAGATGGGTTCTTCAGTTGAAGAAGAAGGTGCTCAAGGCTACTACGAGTGAAGAAGATGATCAAGGTGTAAGATGCAAGGAGCTGAGTGGGTAAAGCTTCAAGGCAAAAGACTCATTGCATGAAGGGGAGGACCTTGGTGAAGTCATCCAGTTGGTTCCAAGAGTGGGTAAGACCCTTGTGAGGTAGAATTCTAGCTCTTGCATATGTAAGACCTTGATTGTAAGGTTTTTGGCTCCCTTGGTCTTAAAGGGAAGCTGGATATCCTTGTACCAGAAAAGGAAGGTCATTTGTTGTAACTCTTATAAGTAAATATAAGGAGTAGACAATCTATCCCCATTGTAGAGGTGAAGGCAGTGTTATCCTCATTACATCATGCTCTTTCTTGGGGATGGAGGGAGATTGAAGTGGAATCTGACTCCAAGATGGTGATTGATTCACTACTTGCGGCATGACAAAGACAAGATAATTTAGGCCTGCTTATAGAAGACATTATTTCTTCATCTAGTTCTTTTCAATCCTGTTCTTTTACTTTTGTCAAGCATTTTGTTAACTCTTTGGCCCATGAGGTTGCGAGGAGTGCCCTTCATGGTAGTCTAATCTTGATGAGGGAGCCGTGGCTTATCCATGCACATCTTGTAGCATTAGCTAGTTCTAATATTTAATATAAGTAGTTGGTGGAGAGTTTTCATAAAAAAGGAGTAGATAGTCTTAAGAAATACTAGAGCTTGACCTCTCTAGGTAGTGAACTGACTTTCTCCTAGTTTGGAGAGTGGAACCACTCTGAAACATCTTGTTCAATTGGTTGCTTTTAATTTCTCTCATCCTTGCTATACATGTTTAGATTGCCATCAAATTGAGCATTTGCAATTATGCCTAGTTGAACTAATGTATGGTCTAACTTGCTTTGTGCAAGTTTTGAATATCTATTCACCCCCTCCTTTAGATCTCTCCAATACAACAAGTGGTATCTGTTACAACCCTGATTTTGGGTTATTTTGGGTGGAAATGCAATTTCTCAGTAAATACGTGATTTTGTAATTTGAATGATTTAAGTAAATTGAGTGGTTTCTTTGACAAATAGCCTTGTTTAATTTGGCAGGCTTTATTGGATATTGGGCCCAATAATAAGAAGAAGGAAATAAAAAGGAAAGGGAATAAAGTAATAAAAGGATTTTTATTTGCAATAATCCATTAAAATGTTGAATAAGAGAAAGAATGGAAAATTCTAGAAAAGGATATATCGTGGGACAATGGTATTAATATTCAAAAGGAACAAGCTTGGTATGGGAAAGGTATCACATTAAATCCCCAAAGAACAAATATAATTTGGAAAGGAAATTAATAAGTTCCTAAAATTGATGCAAAGATATATCAAGGAAAGATGGGGCTTTTAGAAATTAAATGTTCGGTTTCCTTTGTAACCACATTCTTTCCTAGAAAGGTAAATATAATATAACCCTACCTCTCCTCTAGGTCCTACCCTAATAGAAAGGATCACTATATAAGGACGGATCCCGCATTGCCTACACAGGCATCCTCATTGGGTTTCATAGACTGAAGGAGATGAGAGAGGAAGAACCCTTATTCACATTAGTTCACCTTGACATGGTGGTGGCAGATGTAGGAAGTTGGATTTCATATCTACACTTTCACCCACTTCTTTTCCTTAGGGATACGACTGCTATGAAAGGGGGCTCCTATGATCGGACATGTGCGCAAGGTTAGAGGGTGGCGGCGTTGCTGGAAAAGTTGAGATGGTTGCAGACCCTTTGGTGCGTCCATGATCTGCAGACCCACCGGAGCAGCCGCTCCTTTGATCACACGTGCGAGGGGAAGTTTGGGAGGCTATTCCTCATCAGGGAACTAAGGAAAGTGGAGGAAGATGTTAGTCCTCACCATGGACGAGGGTTAGAAGGTCCCACCAACCTGGGTGTGTAGACCTCGACTGGGAGAGTAGGTTTGCATCACATCCAGAAGGAAGGACGGGTGAAGCTGGGGATGGCATCGACTGCGACCTCGATGCCTGCACGGAAGGAGATTCCCCGTGCGGAGACAACATGAAGAGGAGGTGCCCCGTGGTAGCTCAGATTGATACGTGTAAAATATGAAAATTGCTCAGAAAAATGAGAGGAATCTAATAAAAATATATTTAGAAGATAATTCCTCTTGAAATTAGAAAAGTAGTGTAAGTTATCAACTTTGATGAATTAAAGATTAAGAAACCCTATTTTGAGATGATTATTATATTTAGTAGGGTTTAATGGATGATTAAAGTTGGTATTAACCTGTTAATCATAAAGAGATACATTAAGATTGAAAAAGATGATTTTGCACAAATTAGTTAATTTAGAGTTTCATTTGCATGAATATACTTTAATGGGCCTTGAAACCCTAATGTTGACTAATTCGACTATTAATGGCTTTAATTGATTAATTTTATGATTAAAGTTAGAATATACTGATTCTAAGCTATTTCGAGCATTAAAGTTCCTAATTTGTGGGTAAATACCCTAAATGTAGTAATTAGGGTTTTCTCATGAATAAAAGGTGGAATTAATAGCAAATCGAGTTCATATGTGATTTAGACCATAATGAACTATGAATTGAGGATAAATGCGTATAATGATCTTGTCATGGATTAAAGGGATAAAAATAGTAGCTTTAATGTAAAAGAAGCTTAATTGATTATTATTGTGCCTGTAATATGAAAATAGGGTTATATGTTGTTAAGATAACTTTAATGTTGAATAATAGACGAGATAATTAGGGTTTATGAGTAATGGCATAAAATTAGGGTTTAATATGGTAAAAGATGAAGGGACACCCTAATTGCAAAACAAAACCTTAAAATGCATACATAAACCCTAGAAAGTGAATCCAAGTTAATAATGTAGGTTCTTGATAAAGTGTGTAATAAATAGAGTACATATTCTTTTCAGGAATTATGTGATTGTTGAATTACTTGGATTGCATGCTTGGTTGGATTTTCTTAATGCTTCTGAAATCATCAAATCAGGTATGTGGTTACGCTTATGAATATCTCGAGTTAGTTTTCCGAGATTTACCGAAGTTTTCATTGATGTCATGAATTAATTGTTGGATGATTTTAATTCATGCAAACTATAATGTGGCTATGACTATCACATAAGATATGTGCCTACTAGCTCAGATCCTAGTCCCCTCTGTGGCTTATTAGATGACTTAGTAAATGGCTACCAATGGGGTAGGACCATCAAGTCATCATGAGTTAGATATTGGGCTACCTACGGGTAGTGCCATGCGACTCTATTACCCTAGGTATTGCCTACCTGTAAGGTAGGTCCATGGGGGTAAGAAGCTACCCAAAGAGAGGTAGCATACAAGGGATAGCACAGACTTAGGGGATAGGTAAGGATTGAGTAGTATGGCTTAAAATGTAATCTTGGTTGTTAAATGATTAATTGAATGATTACAGTGTTAACATATTTGCATGATTATTGTTTCCCCCACATACCAGCTTCGGCTGACCGACGTTTTGTTTGTCGGCGTTTTAGGTACAATGAAAAGAACGAACAGTAAAGTGGCATATGTGGTACTAAATGAGAATTAAAGTACAAAGGTGGATTAGATAGATTAGTATCTGTGTGGATAGAAGTTTTGAAATCCCAATTTTAAGAGGTATGCAAAAGTTTTTATTTTTCTCCATATTTCAGTATAGTTGGTAGAATTTAATAATTGTTAATGATTATTTGTCGAACCTTTGATCCGGGTTATTGGTTAACGGCTCTGTCCTTTCGGTCTCCCTTAATTGGGGGTTACCGGGAGGCGGGGTCATTACATCTCCCACAAAATGAGAAGATGGGTGACTTACCTGGGTCTCTCAACCTAGAGGGAAGCTTCTCCATGAGGGCACCGGTCTTGGATGACACCAACTTCCTCTAATGGAAATGGTGGATGCAATTCTACCTCCAAGGAACCAACTACGACATGTGGAGGGTGGTGATTCTTCCATACAAGGAGCCAAATGGTGATGTGGCTACTTGGAATGAAGCTACAGGGATGAATGCACAACTCAATGACAAGGTGGTTAGCATCATCTATGATTCCCTCACTCCTTCCGTGTTCAACCAGATCTCATCTTGGGACTCCGACCATTAGATTTGTAATAAGTTGTGCATCACATATGAAGGCACACAACAAGTCAAGGAGTTAAAGATCTACATGCTCAATGGACTACTTGAGAACTTCAATATGGAAAAGAAGGAGAGAGTGGCATACATGTACTCCCATCTCAACACCATAGTCAATAGACTTTTAGCCTTGGGACAACCGTTGGATAGAGTGGAAATAAACTCCAAGATACTTAGGTCCCTTCCCAAGATACGAGAAACCAAGTAACTTCAATTAAGAAAGTAAGAAGCCTTGAAGACTTAGCTACTCAGGGGCTCATTGGCAACCTTCAATCCCATGAGCCAAGGCTAGAAAAGAAATAGGAAGATGAAAAGCAAGAAGAGAAGGAGTCAAAGAAAGTTAAAGATAATGTCTTCAAAGCCCAAGTGGAGGTAATGATCTTTCAAAAACAACTTGCTTTCCAGTCCTCTCCTACCTCCTCAAGTGAAGATGACAACCCTAGTGATCATGATGACAACTACTCCAAGGGCAAGAACTTCAAAGGAAAGTATTCTTCATCCTCAACCCCAAGGTTATATGAGTGTGGAGAAAAGGACCATTACAAAAATGAATGCCCAAAGGCCAAGAAGAGCCACCACAAGAGCAAACATAAGAAGAAAGATGACTACAAGAAGAAAGGAAAGTACAAGAGGAAGGACAAGAAGGAGAAAAGAAGCAAGGATGCATCTCATGGAGCTTGGGAGAAGTCCACCTCTATTATCTCAAGCTCCGATGAAGGAGAATGCCATATTGAACTCATGGCCTCCACAAGTGAAGACATTGGTGAGGTAAGTGAGCTAAGCTTGCATGAGTTATCCAAAGAAACTCTTACTGATATGCTTAACGCTACACGTTCTTCTTATTCTGATGTAAATCCAAGAAGAAGAGGTTGGGTAAGATCATTGATGATTTATATGCTAAAATTGAGATTCTTGATCAAAATGAAAAGCATCTCGATATCATTGATTCCTTGCAAGAGCAGTTTCTTGATCTTGGTCTCCAATACAATGGAATTGAAGTTGAGAATTGTGTCTATTTTAAGAACATATATACCCTTAAGGAAGAAAACCATGCCCTAGTAGATAAGATAGCTTTGCTTGAAACTAAAAATGTTGAAATCAAGATTGTTTGTGATGCTTGTAGGAATGAGAAAATTGCTTATCTTGATGAACATAAATTGCTTAGAACTAAAAATTCTAGGTTTCTTGCTCAAGTAAATTATTTATCTTTTAGACCTATTTTGCATAGCAAGGATGTTGCTTCTATTACTCTTGAAAAAGATTCACATTTGACTAAATCCCTCTATATTGAGACCGACCTGCTACATGTTAATGATGATACTGCTCAGTTGTCTTCTACTGTTGTCACTCTTACCAATGATAATCACAAATTGAGAGCTACTTTGGAAACCTTCTTCAAAGGGAAGAAGTCACTCAATGAAGTCTTGGATCACTCCACAAAACATTGTGGTATGAGTGGTTTAGGATATGAGGGTGCTCCAAAAGGCAAAGGTAAATACAAAGGTAAGAAGAAGAACAAGGAACCTTGAATATTCCATGGAGAGTCTTCCAGCTCTAAGAACCTTATGGTTTGTGTTCATTGTAAGAGTGATTATCATTATTCTACTGATTATCCTTATAGGGAGAAGGGGACCAACCCAAAGATGAAGTGGGTCCCCAAGATAATGTCGGATCTCAAAGTTTGAATTGGGAACCGATTATTTTCCTTTCTTGTAGGTAAAAGACAAATGTATTGTTGATAGTGGGTGTTCAAAACACATGACAGGTGAAATCAGGCATTTCAATCAATTCACCAAAAAGAAAGGAGGATCCATGACTTTCAGGGACAACAACAAGGGTAAGTAATAGGTGACGATGATGTAGGTGATTCTCTTAGAAAAATATAATTCAAAATGGAAACAAGACATCTACCAACAATAGGCTTAATAGTGTCAATAACAATAATGTAAAGATTACCATTTCTAGTTCCCTTATATATGACATTGTAGGAGAGGGAATCTAGAAGAAATCATTCTATAGAAGTAAGTAGAACAAGATAACCATTATCACAAAGTTGACTAACAAATTTTAAATTATGATGTAGGCCATCCACTTGAAGTATATTCTTGAAAGTGACTATGATTATCACATTATATATGAACATGACTAGCCCAAATCTAGGCCACCTCTGGATCAAGTAAATATGCAACAAATGAAGAAGTTGAGAAAAAAGGACTTGGTAAATGGAGTTCCAAACTTAGATTTTAAAAAGGATCAGGAATGCCAACCTTGTACCCAAGGAAACCAAACCAAGTCCTCCTTCAAATCCAAAGGAGTACTTAGCACCAAGAGAGCTCTTGAGCTTCTCCACATTGATTTATTTGGACCAATGCATATGCAATTACATGGTGGTAGCAAGTATTGTTTAATGATTGTTGATGATGTCTCTTGGTTTACTTGGACCTTCTTTCTAGTTTGAAAAAGTGACACTCTCAGTATTTTCTCAGCTTTTTGTGAATGAGTTGTAAACAAAGCTTCTTACTGGATTGTTTGTACATCCGTTGATCATGGGGGAGAATATGAAAATGATTTGTTTGAACGGTTTTGTGAGGAATCCAAGTATGCACATAACTTTTATTCACCATGAGCACCTCAACAAAATGAGGTTGTAGAGAGGAAGAATAGGTCACTACATGAGATGGCTAAGAGTATGCTTCTAGAGTAAAACACTCCAAAGAGGTTTTCTCCATTAGTACTTCATGATTTTTGTGGAAAACTAGGTTTTTACTCATCCTTCACTTAAGAAAACCCCCTACAAGCTATGGCATAGTAGAAAGCCTTCCATTGATTTCTTTCATATTTTTGGGTGTCCTTATTTTGTGTTGAACACCAAGGATTCTCTTGAAAAATTTGATCTGAAGTCCTACAAGGCTTTCTTTCTTGGATATAGCACTACCAAAAACGTTTGTAGAGTACATAACATTGAACTGTGTAAAGTAGAAGAATCTATAAATGTTAGATTTGTTTAAACTAACCCCTCTATTTCCAAAAATATTATTCCAAATGATGATGTTATAGGTGAGGTGATTCCTCTCTTGAAAGAGCTCAACATCGGTGAGAAAGGAAAGGAGGTGTTAGTTGATGAAGAAGATAAGAATGAAGAAATGAAGGATCCAACCCCCCTCTTTGCAAAGCTTCATCCTAAAGAGCTCATCATAGGCAATCCTTTTGAAAAGGTGAAGACACGAGCTGCCTACAACAAAGAACAAGCAGACAATGCCTTCATCTCTCATCTTGAGCCTAAAGATGTCAAAGAAGCTTTCAAGGATGATGAATGGATCCTAGTTATGGAAGAGGAGTTGGAGCAGTTTGAAAGAAACAAAGTGTGGACTCTTGTGCCAAGACAAGTGATAGAAAGATCATTGAAAACAAATGGGTCTACCGCAACAAGCTTGATGAAAGTGGCAAAACGGTAAGGAACAAAACAAGGTTAGTTGCTACAATCAGCAAGAAGGTATAACTTTTGATGAAACATATGCACCTGTAGCTAGATTTTGAGTCAATAAGAATGTTTGTTGCTTTTTCCAGTCACAAGAATTTTCTTCTTTATCAAATTGATGTGAAAAGTACATTTTTGAATGGTACAATTGTGGAGTTAGTGTATGTCACACAACCCTTGAGCTTTGAACATGATAAGTTTCCTAGCCATTTTTCTTTGCTGCAAAAAGCTCTCTATAGTCTCTAATAAGAACCTCGAGCTTGGTATGAGAAACTAAAGAAATTTTTTTTAGATAATGGCTATATCATGGGAAAAGTATATTCTACCTTGTTTCTAAAGTGCACTTCTAAAAATTTTCTTATCATTCAAATTTATATTGATGATATCATTTTTGGAAGAACTAATCTTCATCTTCGCAAGGAGTTTAGTGATCTTATGCACAGTGAATTTGATATGAACATGATGGGGGAACTCACTTTCTTCCTCGGCTTTCAAATCAAGAAAAATAGAGAATGGGAACTTTGTCAACCAAGGCAGGTACACAAGCAAGCTACTAAAGTGCTCTGGGATGGAGAACACCAAGCTGATGGGCACCCCCATGTCAAATACTGCCAAGTTAGATACATATGAAGAAGATGAAAAGTTAGATGAAAAGATCAATAGAGGTATGATTGGAAGTTTCCTTTCATTAACTTCCTCTAGGCCTGATATAATGTTTAGTGTTGGCTTGGGTGCTCGCTTTCAATCAAGTCCTAGGATATCACATCTTATAGGCATTAAGAGGATTTTGAGGCATCTAGCCAAAACCCCAAATTTTGGACTATGGTATCCTAAGTCAAGGGACTTTACTCTTGTTGCTTATAGTGATGCAGATTACACATGATGCTTGATTGATAGAAAGTACACAAGTGGCACTTGTTTCTTCCTAGGACCTTTCCTATTCTTGGTTCTCCAAGAAGCAAAGCACAATGGCTTTATCAACTACCGAGGATCAGTACATTGTAGCTAGAAGTTGTTGTGCCCAATTCCTATGGAAGAAGCAAATTCTCTAAGAATTTAACATTTATTTTGATGGTTCTCCTATTTTTTTATAGTACTAGTGCAATTAACTTGTCATATAATCCTATATTTCATAGTAGGGCAAAACATATAGAGGTCCTTTATCACTTTCTTTGTGAATCCATTGCCAAATAGGATATTTATATCACGTATGTGGATATGGAGAATCAGTTAGCAGACATTTTCACTAAACCTCTAGCTATAGAGAAATTTGCTTCATTAGATCAAAACTTCTCATATCTTCTCTTGATGATAATGATGTTCCTTCTAGATAGTTTTTCTTTTACCTATATGTTTATTGCTCAAAATTAATCATCTCTTGCTTGATATGTGCTAAAATTGCCATGCTTCTATGCCTTTTTTTCATGTAAACGGCGTGTTACTCCTCTATTTAGCACCAAACAAAAACTGTATAGAACAGGCCCAGGACAGAATGTCCAAGGACTAAAGAAACAAATCCCACAACCGGGCAAAACAAACAAAACAAAAAACTAAAGTTTCTGTATAAATGGACAAAGGAACCAAAACCTATACGAATAGCTGCTATAGATAAAAAACCCATCTAAAGAAGGCTTTTTGAATCACTTCACACTTTCCTCCATAGATTGACACCCCTGCAGCCTCTCCCTTCAAACAGTCTCAGATTCCTTTCGATCCATAAATGGTAGAGAACAGAGATAGTAGTCAACTTTTTTTCACCATGGAGCTTAATGAGGTCTTCAATACCAGTAGAAACTTCCCCAAACTCCCTCTTAAAAAAGCCCCATACTTCAACACTGTAGGAGCAGCTGATAAAAATGTGGCTCAGACTTTCTTCACCATTCCTACACAAAGAGCAACAGGATGCAAATTGAAACCCCACACTTTTCAGGAACTCGCTGCTAGGTAAGCGATTTAGGAACAATTTCCACAGAAAGCACGCCCAATTCCTAGGCACCTTGCTCTCCTAGACCCACTTAGACCAGTTCACCCGATCTTTGGTTCTTCTGATGATCTTCCAGCCATTTTTCATCTTGAAATCTTCTCTGTTCTTAAAAGTAATCTTATCCCTACCACCAACACTAGCTTTAGGTAAGCCATTAAGCAACTTAACAACATGTTCGCTTCCCCTAATCTCCAGATAACACCACACACCATCCGCATAGCAAGAATTAACTCTGCAGAGCTCGCCTTTGCCAAATATAATAATCTGTTGGTGATTGCAGACATCCATCATGGATTTCTTATTGGGCAGCCACGGGTCCTTCCATAGCAAGAAAGAACTACCATCCCCCAAACATAAGTCTATATTATGTTTAAGAATCTCCCTATACTTGAGTAATCTTTTCTAGAGCCATGAAGAGGTATTTTTAATCTCCACAGCCCATACCGAACTGCTCTGAATGTATCTCTCATGAACCCACTTCACCCACATTGACTCTTTGTTGCTAGAAACATCCCATAAGTTCTTCAAAAGGCCATCTCTTGACCAATCTTCAATAGATCTCATACCCAAACCTCCTTCATATCGAGGGACACAAATATCATCCCATGAGATAGTGTGCATATGCCTTTTGCTGTCACTATCGTTCCACAATAAATCTCACATAATCTTCTCCATCTCCAAAATAAAACACTTTGGCAGAGGGAAGGCAGTGGTCCAAAACATGTGATAGGATGTCAACGTAGAAATAACAAGCTCCACTCTCCCAGAAAAGGAGAGCAACTTACACTTCCACGCATCAAGCTTCTTCCTTAGCTTATCAACAAAAGGTGTGCATAACGATTTGGTCAGTCTTCCAGTAAATAAAGGCAAACCCAAATATCGAACTAGAAGCGAGCAACACAGAATCTTCAACACCTCACCAAGTTTAACAACATTGGCCACCCTTTGCTGAAGAACACCTAATTCTTCAACTTGTTAAGCTTAAGACCCGAGATACTCTCAAATTGAGTAAAAATGTCCACAATCGCCTACACATTAGAATGGTTGGCTTTTGCAAACATCAATAAGTCGTCAACAAAAAAGATATGTGACACCCCAAAATCTGAAGAGGCCATCAAAGGAGTGACACAATTCTCTTTAACATAGGACTTGATCAACGAAGATAAACCCTGCATAGCCAAAATGAATAAATATGGGGCAAGAGGATCCCCTTGTCTCACGCCATTGCTAGCCTTGAATGATGCAGAGGGAGCACCATTAACCAGAACCTGAAACGAAGCCGTCTCAAAGTAGGTGGATATCCAATTCAACCATCAACTCGGGAAGCCCATCTTGTACAATATGAATAACAAATAGTCTCTTCGCACCGTGTCATAAGCCTTTGATAAATCTACCTTAACGCACATCTTTTCAATCCCCACATTATGAAAGGAACTCAATAGTTCATTAGCAAGCAGAATATCATCCGCAATGCTTCTTCCTTTCAGAAACGTTGCTTGATTGAGGTCTATTATAGTAGGTAAGACATCACTCAACCGATTAGCTAGGATCTTAGTGATAAACTTGAAGATACCATTTCACAACGAGAACGGCCTAAAGTCTTTGAGAGTAGATGCCCCTAGAATCTTAGGAATCAAAACTATGAAGGATTTATTACACTCTCTTAACATCTTCCCTATTTCAAAGAAATTAAGGATGGCCTTAACAACCTCATCACCAACTATATCCCAACATGTCTGAAAAGAAAAATGCATTCAAACCATCAGGGCGAGGTGCCTTATCCCCATTATAGCTCTTCACAACCTTCTTAATCTCCTCCCTTGTTACCTCCTTCCTTAACATTTCAAAATTAGTCGCAGACACAGTAGGAAGAGACCAGGAATCCATCCATTTGACAAAGGAATGATCAGTAGAATTAAACACCAACGAGTAATACTTCACAAGATGTCCCATGATCTCCTTCGGTTCCTTGATAGCCTTATCACCATCAAAGAAGAGACAAATATTGTTATGAACTATTCTTGACCTCAAAGAAGCATAAAAGAACCTAGTGTTCCTGTTTCCCTCCTTCAACCATAGCACCCGAGACTTTTGTCTCACAAAGCTCTCTTCGTCCTTCATCGCAACCACTGCCTTCTTTTTAGCATCAATAAGTTTCATCTGAAGGTCCTCATTGCATGGTTGTGTATCCACCAATCTCTGTAAAGTAATAGCCTTATCCTCCAACTCTCTGGCCAACTCAGAAAAGTTACCAATCTACTTCTTATTCCAACTAATAATATTAGCAACCACCTTATTAATCTTCCTATACACCATCACCATCGGGCCCCCCTCCCGACATCCAAGTCCCAGGCCTTGCGAACCACATCTTTGAAACCAGGTTGAGTAGTCCACACATTAATGAACCTAAAAGGAGCCTTGGTTCTTTTACTTGAACTAAGATGCAGATCAAGAACACAATGATCACTTACTATATTGGGAATCACTTCACCCCATAGAGAAGGGAAAAGGGCTAGAAAGGCATCATCACACAAACACCGATCAATTTTAGAAAAGGTGCTCTTACCCGACTTACTTTTACTATACCAGGTAAAGAAATTTCCTTTAAACGAGACTTCTATGCCTTGTTTTGCTCTCTTTTGGTATTTTTCTCAAACACTTGATTTTTTTCAAAATAGTACCCTATGATGAGTAAAGTGTACCTTAATATGTCTAAAATGCATAATAGGTGAAAGAAATAAAATTAATTAGACACTAGAAATTAAGATTTCATGTTTTTGGATAGGCTACCTGTCGGCCGAGTTACCAACTTGGCCGATCCCAGTCCGAGGTCAATTGTTTTTCTCTTGATCAGTCGAGTTACACCAGGACAAACTCAACCGAATGTCGGGATGGACCAATCTTAAAATAGGTTTCGTCCAACATTTTTCCCTCTCAACTAGAGAAAAGTCGACCTATTACCAGCTCCAACCCCTCTAGACCTCAACACTAGGAGTAGCCATCCCTTCCCTTGCTTAGCCTAACCATTCTTGCCTCTCCCACACCCATCCTAAGTGGTTAGACAACATGTTGGTGAGGTTTTCTCTATCTTTTGGTTTTCTTGCCTCTCAATCCGACCACCATGGCATCCAACTGAAGAAAGAGAGCTACCCCAGGTGGTGCACCTTTGTCCTCATACAAACCTTTCTTAATATCTTTTGATGACACCACTTTTGTCTCTTCTAAAGCTCTCAATCTCTATAAGGAGATCCTTCCTAGGAACCCCTTTCATTTTAGAGCCTTATTTGAGCCTCCTCTTAAAACAAAGGATGTAATCAAATAGATTGCTGATCTTTTCTATACCCATCATCTAGGATCCTTGTGCGTAGAACACCAGTGCTTTCATAATTCCCTTACAAGCACCAAGGCGATCCATGAATTTATGCCAACCTTTCAAGGAACTACAACATTTTAGTGCTACCACCTGATAAATGTATATTTATCTTTTTTTATTTAATCTTTTAGATATTTTTTAGGATTGTTTTGTTATTTATTTTCTTAGTTTTGTAATTAATTTTATTAGTTTATATTTTCTCCCTTTATTTGGAGTTTTAATTGTGTTTGGCTGTTTTTTGTAGGAAAATGGTCTAATCACTTTAATGATCAAATTTTCCTTGAGAAGATATTTTGCACAAATTCCCGTAGTGTCTGACTTCAGTATATACCTTTCACCAAAATCGGTATAACTCCCACATTCCAAGGAGGAATTTAACGTGGAAGTATGTGTTGGAAAGAGAATTCAATTATCTACAGGAAAAACCTATTTTCGGACTGCTCCCAAATTTATGACTGGCCCAAAAATATGCTCGAAATTGCTGTTGCGGAAAATTACTGCAAAAATAATGTAAAGCAATCAATCGTTTCTTTTCTTTTATTGACCCGATCTAGAATAGATTTCAGCCGCCGGCCAAGAGTCTTCTAGAAATTCTTGTATGTAGGGTTTCTACCCCTCCTTCCCCTATAAAAGGAGGGGGACTCCACTAAGAAAGGCATCTAAGATTTTGTAGTCGTTCCTTGTAGTTGAACTTTGTCATTTTCATTCATTAGTGTAATCTTTCATTTATGTAATAAAGTTTATTATTTTCTCTCTGGTTTATAGATCTCATTTCTTCTTCTTATTCTTTTCTTTGGAGCGGGGAATTAAGAGAGAAAACTATTTCATTGTCACCAGTTAAGATCTCCTAGGAGATTTTGTCACTTTTGGTCTATGGCTTTCTACCTTCCTTCCTTGTTTTCTCCATCCCTTAGTATGACTAGCGAGTAGTTTTCTTACCGAGGCGAGGGGAGCAACCCTTTAGCCATGTAATGACTAGATTGAAGATTTATATGATTTTTTAGATAAATAGATTTTGATTTGGATCTCGACAATTTTAACGAAGTGATCTCTCGTTTTCATCGCTTGTTGATCTTGGCAGATGCGACTGTGGAACCCAAGATTTAGAACAACCAAATCGATTTCATGGGAATTTGGATGAGACCTCAGAAAAGTCCCCATTAGGATGATTGAACTAGGATCCCTGAATGCCAGGACCAATGGATTCACAGAAAGTTCATCTTTTGTGAATCATTTATAAGTGTTTCACACACCTTCTTTTATCTTTCTTATCATTTCTTTGATCTTATTTTGCATCGAATAGGGTGGTAAAATCCCTTAGCTTCGGTATTTCCTTCTTTGATTGTTAATCTTTGATTCAGTAACTTTATCTTTTTGTTTTATTTTAACAAACTCTTGAAACGGATTTTACATTCTCATTCTTGTAATCAGATTTGAAACTCAACCATCTTCATCGCTGTCTCTGTGGATCGACCATTCTATACTAGCCTTTATCGGAAAGTAGAAAAGGATAAACTCTAGGATAATTTTCCTAGTGATTGGTGTGCTAAACGACCTGCATCACCACCTGATATCCAGGTCATCCTCACTTCCATGATTTCCATAATCAAATTCAAAATCTTTAAAGATTCCTTGAACATCTTTTTCAATGGAACAGAGGTCATCGACTCATGGAGAAAGGATTATCTTGTTTATTTTGACCTTTTGGACCCTAGGCTTTCTATAAGAACTTCAACCTCACTCGTCCTGATATCCACAAGTTATTAAAGAAGCCTCGGGTACTCGATAAGAGGAAGTCAACCTTGTCATACTCTTCCCATGATCTCAAAAACATGATGCTTGCATTAGTCGTTAACTGTAATGTCCACCCGAAGAAAAATCAACTGAACATTTTAGAAAACACTATTGTAATCATGTACTATTTGTTGAAGAATGTTGGAGTCAAATGTTCCCAATATATCCTACATAATATGACTTGCTTTGACTTTGGGAAGAACACCCGTGGTACCCACCCACCCTACCCTGCCTTGATCTATGGCGTGTTTACTTTTCCTAACCAAAAATATCTTTTTCATGATATCAATTACAAAGCTAGCTGGAAATGTGTTTGCATTAGTGAAACCACAATCAAGAAGACCTTCCTTCCTGCCTCTTCCACCACACTTGGAGACCCAAGCACCTCCACCTCCACCAAAACCTTGCCCTGACCGCGCCTCTTTCTCAGTGCCTAATGAAGCCCTCATGGGTTACATGATACACTAGCAGACGTACAACCTTTACATTCAGGATCACCTACCCCAGGACTTTTTCCAGATCATGATTGCCATGAACTTTTCCTGCAGTCATCCCTACCCTACCTACCAGCCCTACCTAGGAGATGACTATGCATCCTATACATATAGTCACTTCTACGTGACCCCTACGCTTGTTGCTTTTGCTGCCACATCTACTGATGGTACCTGTCCCTCCCCCTAGAGTGCTTCCTCCACTAGCTTTACCTACTGGCCCTCTTACTACCCTACTTTCCAGCATTGGCACATCTGCTCCCACCTTTCCTCTAGCATAGGAGTTACATGCTATTAGCATGTCTTGGGATGAGTAGAATGCCCTTTGGCCCGATCACGATTTCGTTCCTCCTACCTATGAGGAGACAACTGACCAGGCTGATGCTGATGTTGTTGATGATGAGGATGCCAGTGAGGATGATGGCTCTAATGCTGGTTTTGACAGATTTACCGGTACCTCTGGTGATGAAGGTGGTGTTGTTGTCTCTACTGCACCTTCAGATGGAGATGAGGACTACGAGCTCGAGGCTGAGGATGATGATGCAGATGATGATAGTGTTGACATAGATAGCTTAAATATATCTTAGATGTCTTAGTTAGTCTCTAGATGTTGAGCATGCATATCTCTTTAGACTCTTATGTATTATGACATTTGGGAATTATATCTGAGATGTACTATTTTATCATCCATTTGTTTTATTGTTGGTTTGTGGCTCTTGTAGTGAGGACATGTTCTTGTGTTATAATCTTAACCATATGTACCCAAACTCTTTCATTGACACTATATCTTATGAGTTTTTGGTATGTTATTTCGTATTTTGATTATGACACTGGATTGCTTGTTTCTCCTTAACTCATTTCTATTTGATGAGTGCTATCTGTGGTTGATTGCTTTACCTTGTACTCGTGGAGAAGACATGTTTTTTTATCTCTTCTATCTCCCTACCTTCTTGAGATGAAAAATGGGGAGAAGTTCTCTCAACCATATTACTTTAATCTCTTATATGATCCTTTTATTGTCAAGTAACTATTTGTCATGTAACTTGCTAGAGGACCATACAATATGTATATGTTCTATGGTTATTTGTGGATAGACTAACTATGCAGGTTTAGGTAAGCATGAATTGAGGGGGAGTAATTCACATTGTTCAATCATGTATCCCCTTGCAATTCATAAGGTAAAAAATTCAACTTTCACAACTTATGTCAAAGTTAAAAGTTTAAATTTCATATCTTTTTCAATACGTTGAGAAATGGTTTGTCATTTTCAAAAAGGGGGAGAATGTTGACCTAAGTGTTGAACATTGTCCATATTTTGATAATGACTTAAGCATTCCATTCATAAGTATCTAATATGTTTGTTGAAGATTGATTTTAGGCATTAGGTACATGTAAAGGATCAAATTACTCAAGCCCTATCTTGGTTAAGTACCAGTAAAAGCAATGCAAATGTGCAATTTGATAAATCACTTCCAATCACCTTAGAAAAAATTTAATTCATTTGTATTGATGGTATGACTTGTAACTAAGATCAGAAAAAATCAGGGACACTTAATTCTAATTTTGATCGCTTAAAAATCATTTTGGAAAATTCATCACAGGCACTTCATCGGTCGAGTTGCCAACTTGACCAATCCATGATGGATTTTGGAAATGATGTCGATCTGTCGAGTTGTCTGTGCACAAAACTTGACGGATGACCTATCTACCCAATGTTGATTTAAGT
Organism: Alisma plantago-aquatica; assembly: GCA_963693085.1. Lineage (NCBI taxonomy): Eukaryota > Viridiplantae > Streptophyta > Magnoliopsida > Alismatales > Alismataceae > Alisma > Alisma plantago-aquatica. The sequence continues at coordinate 730,486,210 of OY856409.1, read as the reverse complement.
GGATCGGTTGTGTTGCCACCAGGAAAAACTCAACCAATGGTTTGAATTGGTCTTGTCCCATAGTGTGATCGATCGAGTTATCTTTATGAAACTTGAACGAATGCACTGTACAAAAAATGTTGAAAAAGTGATTCTAGCCGTTGGTGAGTTGCTAAAGTCCAAAAAAAAAGATCTGTTGCAACCCCCATTTTGGCTAGAAAACGTTCATAAGTGTTCCCACACTCTAATGGGCACCCACAACAATAAATAGGACCTCTTGGAGTTCATTCCAAGGTTTCTCTTTCATGCTATTCAAGGTCCTTGCTATAGTTGAGTGTTTTTAGTCCACTTGAGCCCTTTTCCCTCTCTTGATTACAACTCAATTTGGAATTATGAGTGAGATAGGTCCTATGTGAAGAGAGCTATCCATTTTGTATGCTTGTAAAGCTCTCAAGATTCTTCATTCCCATCCCCTTTTGAAAATCTCTTGCTTGGTGAAAGCTTCTTCAAGATAAAGGAGTCTGCTTCTTCATCTGGAGAAGAAGGTGCTCAAGGCTACTCTAAGTGAAGGAGATGATCAGGGCAGGAGATCCAACGAACTGAGTGGGTAAAGCCTCAAGGATGAAGACTCTTTTCATGAAGGGGAGGACCTTAGTGAAGGCATCCATCTAATTGCAAGAGTGGGTAAGACCTTTGTGAGGTAGAAGACTAGCTTGTGGATAGGTAAGACCTTGATGGTAAGGTTGTTGGCTCCCTTGGCCTTGAAGGGAAGCTGGGTATCCTTGTCTCAGAAAAGGAAGGTCGTTTGTTCTAACTCTTATAAGTGAATATAAGGAGTAGACAAGCTTAATAAATCCTAGAGCTTGACCTCTCTAGGTAGTGGACTGACTCTCTCCTAGTTTGGAGAATGGAACCACTCTAAAATAGCTTATCCAATTGGTTTCTTTCAATTTCTCTCATCCTTTCTATGCATGTTTATATTGCCATCAAATTGACTTTTTGCAATTATTACTAGTTGAAGTAAATTGAAGATCTAACTAGTTTTGTGCAAGTTTTGAAGCTCTATTCACCTCCCCTCTAGAGCCCTCCAATCCATCAATCTTGAAATCCTTGAGTATGGGATCAAGGATGTGAAACTCATCTAAATTAATATAAGGATTTGAAGACCCCTAATTGATTCTTCACTCTTTTTTGGTCCTTAACTTGTTTAATCATGGTAAACTCAAATTGATTTCTTTGAAAACATAATAGATCTCCATTCTTGAATAATAAGGCTCACTTTCTCTTACTTTATCCGACTAGTGATATTTCTCATATCAGTTGATATTTAGCCTTTTTGTGTTCACTTCTTCCTACGATACTTGTTTGATCGACTTCATTCCCTACTAGCTAGTCTTTTGTGTTTATTATATGTAGGTTGATGAAACTTGAACATAAGTGAAGAAATATCTTCCATTATTATTGATTATTGTGCTTCATGTGGGAGTGCCTATGATTTACAAAACACTTTTGTTGTGTTTCGGGTGGATATCTTCATTTGACATATTTTATCACACATCATGTAGAAGTGGTTAAATATTTGGGAGATTACCATGACTCATTTTGACTAAAATTTATACCATATAAATTCATGATCAAATGCTAAGCTTTTTCTATGACTTGACTTTTGTGTAAAAAATGATGTGTTTATTTCTTTCTATAAGTCCTTCCATTCACACTTTATTTTTATTATACTAATTATATTGGTTTCATCTCTAGGGAACCATTACATTTGCAATGACTGCATGTCTATTTTTATGATTTTACATATATTAGTAAATTGTCAAGATTTTGCTTCTACACTCAGTTATACTACTTTGATGATGAAATGAGAAAGTTCCATCAAGGCATCTTCACAAGGGATTTCCTTAATAATAAAGCGTCATGTAAGTTGTAAGATTAGTTTCTTCATGTATCTTTTCCATGTTTTTCTTAAGTCCATGTTTTAGACCCTGGTAGGTTCATTCATGTAATGAAGAGGACATTTTATTTAATAATTATGTATGTTGGGTGATCAATACTGACTATTTAGGATTGGGGTTAATTTAGTCCATATTAACTTGTATAGGAGCTAAACACATAGCATATATGTGATAATTAATACAAAATTATAATTTTTGAACAAACATAGAAATCCTAAAAGTCCACAATGTAAAACCAGAGTGTCTGGAATTGAGAAAAAGGGGTTCTAGCTAGGAATCACCTCCTATCCTTATAGATATGATAGTGAAGATTCCCTGCTTGAAATAGCCATAGTGTATAAAACAATGGACATAAAGGTTCTCATATTAATCCTAGAGAGTAATTTCAGCATCTCGTCTCTTCTTTAAGAAATGCCTTAACCCACATGTTAGATCTAAGTTGGGAGACTCCTAACTTTCTCTCTCTCTCTCTCTGGGGCTAGGGTGTCTTAACTTTTTTTATACTCACATGATATTAAATAGAATGGGAAACAATTAAAATGTGAAATAATTAAAAAATATCAATTAATATTATAATATGATATACTCTTGGGTGAAACAATACAATACTAGGATTCATACTGGAACATATCTTGCAGATGACTCAAAAAACTCGTGGCAACAGGGAGCATGACCTTCTGGAGTTTTGGACAAAAATTTGAGAAGGATAAGGATAGGAAGAACAAAGTGGATAATAAGGATAAAGAATTAGATAAAGGATAATGACGGTGAGAATGATAAGGATGTTGAGAAAGATAAGAAAGAGGTGAAAGATAAGGAAGTTAATAAGAATAAGGGGTCGATAAAGGAAAAGGGTAGAAAAAGGAAGGGAAACTGAGAAGGATAATGGAGTACCAACTATAAAAAATGGAATTTGAGAGGATCACAAAAAGCAATCACCGAATCCATGATCAAATTGGAAATCTACACAACATCGTTGGATCTTGGCGGAATCCATATCAAGAACCTAAAACCTACTATTGTTGTTGATTTAACCCTGAAGCTTTTTTTCGTGATGACAAGGAATAAGTTTTTGATAAGGTATATAGATGATTAGTTTCCGTGCAGAAAGCCTTCAGAGTTTTAGTGTGTCAACTTGGAAATTCTTCTCCTTTTTACTTTTTTAGAAGTCATTATTGAGAAAAGATTTGTAGAAAATAATCCTCTAAGTAAATAATTTGGTTGTTTCTTGTTTCCTTTGTGACACCAATTAAAGAAGTAATGGTTCAATAGAGTTAACATCACAAAGGACGATCCTTTTCTTTGGAATACTATCTTGGAATGTTATTTCCAAGTTTTAAACACCTTTTTAGATTGTTTGTAATTTTCTATACTCTAAAAATAATAATTTGAAAGAGATTGACTGGAAGGATAAGAAAAATATATTAATCTAAAAAAAATTATTCCATATCTTATGGTATCAAGAAGAGACATAAACAGATAGAATCCTATAATTTCATGTCCGAAGGACTTTCCTGGTGGTGTAAGCATTAATTATCTAGAATAGGTACATATGTATATACATACCTTAGTGGTTTTATTTGTACAATCAAATAATTCTCTAATGGGATGAGTCTTGGTCAAAATATATATTTGGTCACAAGGAGGTAGTGTTTAAAATCTCAAGGCAATTTAGAAGCCATGGATTTTCTAAGATTTCGATAATGTCTAGATTGATTGATTATTCAATCAATGTGAAATAATTTTCATTGAATGCCTAAGTCCGACTTTGGGGCATGTCACCTACTATAGGGATATGGGTAGCCATTTGGCAATGGTCTAATGGATACCACTTTGTCCTCAACCTCCATGCCAATATGGAAATAGGGGGAAAACCCAACAACTCTCGTTACATTTTACCTTGATAGACCTCCATTAAATCTTGATGCAAATGAAAGAAATCAATTTAAAACCACCATCTCAACCCTTTGCCCCAATTCCTATATAAAATGAGACTCTATGTAGAAAGATGGTCGATACCATAATATTTATCCTATCTATTGTTGTACATGAAAAAACTTGGAGGCAATAGCCCTTGAACTTTATCAGCTCTTTTTTTAGTTGTGGCACCTTCACATGACCCAAACGACTTCCACAAAGCTTCTTCGAGCACTAGTCCTCCACGGTTGGCGTTTTGCATCTTCTATGGAAACCATCTCACCATTACCAACCTGAATCAAGAAGAAGAGCGATTTGCGACCCTAGATTTAGCTGCCTAATACCTAAGGGGACCATGAAGCCAAAGGTGGAATTTGTTGGTGGCATTGTAAAGTGCAACCACCACTACATGCACTTCGGTTGTGCAATGCCCAATAGGAACAAGAAAACATGTCTGGTTGATCATTCTTGGTGTATGAGGAAGGCACTCGCCTACCTTGCTTTGGGTCAGAGAAACCCTGTGTTGGGTGGGCCAAGGCTTAGCCCATGCAAACGTTCAGCCACAGTCTGGAAAAAGAAGACTCACAACTCGAACTTACCTAACCCTAGACCATGTGGTAGAATTTATAGCCACATAGGAGACCATCCACAACTAGGATAAGGTGTAACCTCTAACACTAATATAAGTTGCATACTATTTTGGAATATTGTAAATTATATCAAATTAATTGGAAAGAATGATGAATCTGGTAAATATGATTTTAGAGACAAATTTAAGTTCTAGTTTTCTAAATATTATAATATGAATTCATTGATGTATAGCATATGGTTAATAATCAAATATTGATATTTACCACCATATGAAATTGGATTCAACAATATAAGCATCTCTAATGAGTTATACTATATTTGGAACTTTGATGAAGTATGAAACATAGGGTTAACAATCTAGTATTGTTGAGCATGTGATAGAACCAAATTTTGTTGAACTTAAAAAATATGTTCTCTAAAACATAGATCTAATTGAGAAATAAAGTATAAGTCCATCATATGAATAAATAATGATATTATTTATTTGAAAAACCAATATATGATTAATGATATTTGATTATCAACTTGTTGATTTCAGGTTTCACCCTAAAAGTGAGAGTTTATAGAACTAAACCCTAATTGACAAATAAAACATAAAATGACCTTATAATCCCTAAGATAGGAACTTGAGATGTTTGGAACACTTGGTTTGAATATTAATTTTCATATTAATACATGTTTCTTGGGTTATTCGATTGTGAACATAACTATACTCTCAAGATAAGGTACATGGATTAAATTATATGAAATACTACTTCCATCGAGCTTTTTATATTTTCTGAAGTTTTCTAGCATGTTAGAATAACATTATATAAATAGTGCATGATTTCAATTACTTTAAAATATGAAATCTTATGTGTACAATTAATGGATAGCATGTGACCCATTAACTGATACCTCATAAGGGTGTTCTTCTGGAGAAAATCACTCCCAAAAAGGAATGTAGAATAATATGAAGGTACTACAATAATCAATAAGAAGTGAAGTGGAATAGTCCAATGAAGGGATACACAGTGATGATCTAGATGATAGGACATACAATTCAGAATTTAGTTATGGATCCAACATTAGTACTCCATGTGAGATGAGTAAGGTTATTGGTTGAATAAATAAAAATGTGGAATCTATGTTGTCTGTGATTAATTGACTTCTATTATCATATATGTGTTTAAATATATATGCACTTTATTAGGTTGTGCCAACATACACAACATAGAAATTGTTGACGACAATTTAATTGTCGACCTTTTAGGTTAAAGATGATAATGTGAATAAATGAATTGTCTACTAAGAAATATACTATTGTAAATGAAGAAAATCAAGGAGAATTTTAGTTGTTTTGTTTCTATTATTAGTTTCAAATGCTAGTCTTTCTGATATTTCAAGGAAAAAGTTAAACTCCCTCTGAGTAGCTTTATTATTATTTTTTTGTTGAGAAAAATTTTAAATGCTCAATATAGGATTGGAACTAATGATATCAAGTACAATATAAAACATGTTAACCACTACACCAAGTCAAGTTATGTGAGTATCTTTATTATTCCTTTGTAAAAAAATACCTCATTTGATGAAATTTCCAATGATAATGTGTCAATTGTGATAAATTTGTATCGGAAAAATATGGATAACAGCTCCTGCCTTTGTGGCCCATCTTTAATGGGCATAACTGGATGATGAGATTGTTACATTTAGGGTGTCTAAAAACAAAAAAGTAACCTTTGCAAACTTCCAGCTAAACTATGCAACCAATCTACAGTTGGTGAACTATACCCTTTTACAAAATATTGTTACCCAAGTTGGGAAGATTTTAGACCGATATTTACTACTTGCTTCATGCTTACCACTAAGTTGAAGAAGATGAAAAAAAAATCCCTCACACATACACATGGTAACTCCATTGTATCTGACTACATCTAACTGTTTCTCCTTTTGAAGCATCACGCCAAAACCATAACTAATGAGGAAAATGTGGACCATTTCAATGACGGGCTCCATGCATCCCTACAAACTCTTGTTTCCTATTCCAAAATTCTAGTATTCCTTTGAACATGCCCTATAGATTGAGAGAACCTTGGGAGTGAGACAAGATAGAACCCTGAGTCAGGCTTACCAGGTCTAACTAGAATTGTGATGGCCAATCCTGAGCAAGGATAAATAACTTGCAATGATAATTATTGTAAGAATAGAAAGGAAAATTAGGGTCAAAGGAATCCCAAAAAATGATTAGCTCGAGGAAATGGTCATAATCAAAGTCTTAGATACTAAAATTATGGAGGTAACAATGGGGGAAAGTGTAGGATTCCTAATCCAATTTGGCCCTACTACAAGAAAGAAGGGCGTTACAAGATTAAGTGCCTCGAACCCACTATTTCCATGGGACACCAATTTTAATCAGCAAGAGGAGAATCAGGAAATTAGAAGTAGACCTAAAATGTGTAAATTATATTATGAAAATCTATTTTTCTGGACCAAGTGTTTTTTATATTGGAACTACCAAATGTTTACAAATATGATTTATGTTTTCCCCCATTGTGCTTGTAAGACCCTCAAATTTTGGTAAATTTGTATTCTATAAATATTAGGCTTTTTTTGATAAGCAAATTTACTAATTTCATATTTGATAGAATAGTAATGTTATCTTTGAGGCATGGGTTCAACTGATGGACCAAGTGAGGGACATGAAGCTATTTGCTTTGAAAATAGGTCATTGTGGAACAAGTTTAATAAATAAGAGGTTTCATTGATAGATAAATGATAATGATTGTGTGAATTGTTAGATTATCTAAATATGAGATAATCTGCAAATTTCCAAGAGATTCTAAGATAATTTATGATTTGGATAATTGATGGAGTAATTATCCAATCCTAAATTGTAATAATGGTTTTATGGCATCAAATAGGCATATCTCACTATGGATTTGTAATAATAATATATAATGAGGAAACTAAGATATATACAAAATTTGAGATGAAAAGGTCTCTCCATATGATGATGGTACATAATTCAAACAAATTATTAAAGAGAAGGTTTCAGGTATAAATGCTATCTGAATAAATCCCAAAAATAAGATATAAGTTTGGGAAGGAATTAATGAGTTATCCTCAAATTTCATAGAAAAAGGATGATCATAGAGGTCTCAGGAGAATTGCAAAGAAAGGGAGACTTATTTGTAATAACTAAATTATGGTTCCTTAATTTTAGACATTAGATGACTTTCCAACTGGGGGGAGGTAATTTCACACATCTATTTGATTGATCATGTTGGGTGTGACACTTGGATCTACAATCAATGGACTAGAGGTTGTGTTCAACCTCTTGACATAAGGGAAGTGGCACTCATCCTAGACTCCCTCTCACCCGATCTCTCTCTCTAGACCCTTTCTCACACCAAAAATTATGACCTATTACTACTCTCACCAAATGGACCCTACTTTTGGGTAGATTGAGGGAAAATGATGCCTTCAGAACTAAGAAAGGACTACCCTACCGCAATGGATCTCAAGCAACAAGAACCAAAATTGAAAACCCTAGATTTAGACCTCGATAACACTATAAATGTCCTTCTTTTGCTTCTCCTATGGACTTCAAACCTCTTTGTGATCTTTTCCACACAAGATATATAATCCTACCTTCCCTTTCTAGGCCAATTCCTTTTGTAGGTGCATCTCCAATGACATGCTTCAGTGAAATAATGAACAGAGTTGCATCCCCTCTCCGTGCCTTGAATCTTGATCACCCAGACCCCCCTCCATACCAAGAAATCAAGGGCACCCTTTCTCGGACACCCTGGGGACCAGAACCGCTGCCCCCACTCATTGGAGTTGATGCTCCATGGAGTTGTTAGTGTAGGTGGCTAGGATGTATGCACAGACTAGTGAGTAGGTCATGATGTTTGGAATATATGTAGAGAACCACCACTGGAGGTGAGTGATGGCAAATGGCCTTAAGACGGCTCAGAGCCATTGGCAATTTTGCCCCAGACGTGTGAAACCCCAATCCACAAGAGCATTGAAGTAATTGTCATTGCACCCTAATTTAGGCCAGACCGCTAGGTAAATATTATAAGGTCCCCTTTTGTTGACATGGAGTTTCCCTATTGGCAGTGATAACATTATTTGTAATTAATGTTACTAATTATTGGTAAGCCAGAATATATTAAATATATATACCAAATTGATCATGAAAATCAGTAGATTCCAAATACAATAAAATTGAATCCCTATTCTGATTGATGTTCCAAAAGTAGGGCTCATACATGAGAATAAGTGGTTTATACATGCAATCCTAGAATGGAATATTAAAATGTTGAATATTATTCAATCTCGTTATTTGAGATAATATGATATTTCTGAACATAATAAGAATCCAAAATGATGATGATCAACATAATGTGTAATTTGTGTTACAAAACCATTTTACATATTTCTATGACATTAATGCACATGAACTGATCTAAATTTTCATAATAGCCTAATATGTTAAATTTAATGTGAATATCAATCCTTGACCTATTTTCTATAATAATGATCATCATTAAAGGTTCCAATTCATAAATATGATAATTAGGGTTTAGAACCTAATCTAGTTTGGTTGTTATGATCTTAAGTTGCATAATCTAACATAGTTTCTCTTCATGACATAAAATTCTTACCTTGATAACTAGGGTTTCACCTAATATCTAAATAGGGTGTACACCTGTAATGAAATATTGTGCAATGGAATAAGGGTTTGTACCCTTATTCCTTATCTAAAACAAGATGGCCCTAACCCTAGTTAGGACATATGTTATATTTGTATGATTCAATGTGTATGGTGACACTTTAGAGTATACATACATCCATATAATGTTGGTTGATTATGTTGAATGCTTAGATATTTGGATATATGTGTGAAGTACATGTTGCATGGTCTCTGGGTGGAAATGAGGTATGTGGTTACTTATGAATAACCACTCTTATCGAATTTGGATGTTTCCAAAGTTTCACAAATGTATTGCCATTAACCTTCTTGGTTATTTATTTACTTCCTACAAACTATAAGGCCTTATGTGTATCACCTTATATAAACATAACTTGTTCAAACCCAAGATGCTATCCTGGAGGGTTGAGTGTATGCAAAGAGAAATAAAGGTATTTTGGAAATGAATGATGATCAAGCTCAAAAGGGAAGGTCACAAATAGGTCAAGCCCGCATGGAAGGGCCAATCAAACACCGAGCCCAGAAGGTAAGGTTACAAATATGTCAAGCTTAGATGGGAATGCCAATAGAATACCAAGCTTGGAAGGGAAGGTCTTGTGAGTCCACTGCAGGGATAACACCGCCATCAAGACCACAAAGATTGAGCAATTACAGATTGAGAAGTTATAACAGCAAATTCATGTTCGATTATTTAATGATAGTTGTTGATATGGTTGATACATTGTTACACCTAAATGCTCATATTTTGATTGAACCATGTACAAAGCAAAAAATATGTTGACCGCATTTTGGATTGCTGGTGTTTTATGTAATTTTTGTATATGAATATATCAAGACATGGTGAATCAGATGAGATCAATTCAATATATTAAAGCTAAGGAATATTAGTTAGATGTTTCTTCTCATATGTAATAATTCTCATGTTGAAAGTTTATGTAACTCTTTAGAGGAGCGTCATTATACATTTTATAAATAATATTTGTGAAATAATGGAAATTATTTACTATTATTTATTATTTGATAAATCTAAATATTTGGAATTTAGTTAATGGTTGTCGACTTGAAGGTCCTTTCTTAATTGGGGGATGATGCAATGTGAGGTCGTAACATTTGGTATCAGATCCCTAGACTTTTCAAATAATATCAAATATTTGATAATTTTGAGCAATCTTTAGAAATAAAAGGAAAATTAGTAGGGTATAACTTAATGGTAATGGTGTCTAGAAATGATCATTGCTTTGGTAGCTAGAAATATTTTCCTCTACATCATTAAGTTGGTATATGAGAACTCCCTTATTCAGGGTGATACCTTCCAAGACAAAATCAAGGGTTTTCCTGAAGTAATGTTTCCTCTAAGTTCCTCATCTCTAATTTCATCCACTTCTCATCCTCTTGTAGAATAAACCCTAAAAGGTACTTCCCTTATCATATCAAAAATAAGGTTTCGAGAATAAGTAGGATTAAAACGTCTTCCGTCAATGAATGTACATAACAAGTTAAACTGATGAAATCATTTCAAAAAGTGTTTTATGGATTTTTCCTTGTAAAGGTAGATCCTATATGGAACCAGGGCTGGTTTAGGAGAAGTCTAAGTGGTTCAGGGGGTGATCAAAACCATATGGTGCATGTTGTAGTCCCTAACTCAAACTATACACCCTAATCCTGGGAAATGGGAGTAGTGTGGGTAAATAATAACCCTACCCATATAAACCCTAGTAGGGTAAGAGGAAAGACGAAAACAAATATGTCTAATACTCATACGTGTACTAACACATGAGTGATTCATGTGAAGAGTTTCAAATATACATATGAAGCATATTCAATCAATGGTTACATAAAAATTCAAAATATGAAACACTCAACTCAACTTTTAGGGTTGGTGTCCCGAACTGGGGTTGGTTAACCCAAGAATGGAGAAAATACCTATTGGGGAGGCAAAATCCTAACCCATGAGGTCATATTGTGGCTAGAAAGCCGAACATCCTCTTGTTAGGTACCCAAATAGGAAAATGTGTCAGCAAACATGCATGAGTAAGAGGTAGGCATGCACCTAAGGGAAAATGAGTGACATTAGTCTAGAAGAAGGAATAGTTCTTGATTAGATGTCTAAAGCCTTGTCGGAATATGTGATATTTGAAATAATTAAGTAAGTTTATATGATATGATCTAAGTTTTATATAATGATATAATATGGGTTATGATGATCTCAAACGGATAGGGGAATGCAATTTTAGTTTTATGGATTTGACATAAGATTAGATGATGAAAGTATGTGTGATTCCATGAAATAAGATAAGATGTGAATCAGCAAGAGTCTCAATCTCTTATATAAAGGAGGACCTATAGTTTTAGAACCAATTATAGGATTGACTCCAGAGATTGTGAGACCCAGAGGGAGAAGGTTAGAAACCTAAACCCCAAGATATAAGAAATTATGAGAAATATTTGTTATGATATGTCATATTCTAGACTACTTATGAGTGAATGAGTTGAGTTTCTCTATGCATGATTTCTATAATCTTGTTTTACCCTAGATGTCTTTGGGAGGACCAAGCCCTAGAGACAAAGAAAGAGGTTGTTTACATACATGTAAATATGATATGAGTACCTACCATCTAGGTGCAGGGGAGAGAGTCCCAAGATCCTGAGGTGGTAAGGAATGTTAGTATGTTGTGAAGCCTCATGCTTGAGTTAGTGGTTCCCTACATAGGACTCTAGTAGTTGTTTATGAGAAAGAGCAAGTTGGGAAAGAATATTTCATGGGTATATACCTATGAAGAGAATGTCATATCATGTTTTGTTTTGATGGGTGCTTGAGTGACTAGATCTTGCAAAGTTGATGATTGATGCTAATGAGGTAGACCTGAGAACCCTAGACCCAATATGGATGATAGAGCTAATGCATATAATACTCATAGAGTTGAGTGATCTCATAAAGATTGAGCATGGTACCACCCTCAAGTATTGGGTCAGAGGAAACTTAATTGGATTTTTTAATATATGTTTGACAAGCCACTCATGTATGTTTGTTTAGCATAGCGATAATATAATATATGTATGGAACTGATATAACCTTGAGATGTGATATATGGATACAACATTATGGAAGACTTAAAAATGGTAATGCATGAATTATGACAATGTGAAATAACTTTTAAATCAAAGAATGAAACTTTAATAAAGTTTACAACCTAATATGAGAAGGTGAAATGAGATAATTGTAATGATAAACATTTAATGTGGTTGATAGTTGACATAAAGAATATGTTGTAATTAAATTTTCCTTCTTCAAGGTACACTTTACCTCTTACTTGGCCTACTATATAGTACGGTTTTATTTTATGTGTACAAAGTACATGGCATATGATATTGGATTAGATGATTGTTCTTGTATGTTGACTTGCTTGATTTTCTATATATGTAGTCTTGAACACATGAAACATAATATATATATATATATATATATATATATATTTCATTATATTTAATAACTTCAACTCCCTTGGTAGTAAAGGGATGCTAAAAAGCAAAGTACTTCAACTCTTTGTTAGTAAAATACTTGATAACGATCCAACTCTTTGGTAGTAGATCACATTGTATAATGATCCAACTCTTTTGTAGTGGATCATAAGGCCTTAATCCATTTAACTCTGAGGCAGTAAATGCATGGAGGATATAATGGAAAATATTCCTAAAAGATTTGTTTTCTTTTGTTAATTTACATCTTTGTTCAAGTATGCTTTTGTTATTACTGCCAAGTACTAGTTATGTCTTTCCCTGGGATAGGACCTTCCCCAGAGGGGAGAGTTTAAAACTCAGTTTAGGAATTGAGGTAACCTTGAACATCACCTAAGGCTTGAAAGACTAAGTATATGAAACATACTATTGAATATAATTCTTTGAACCCAAGTACGATCCATGAAGGGCATGAGGGAAAGTCATTGTGGAAGTATATAATTATATGGGACCAAACCTAGAATGGAAGGTCTCTGTGAGCCTAATGTAGGGACCAAAGTCATTGTGGAAGTATATAATTATAAAGTGAATAATTTGCACCATAAGAGATGGAGGAAATCTGGGTTAAAAGATTAGAAAGAAAATAATATTCTTGAATATTATCAGAGAAACCTCAAGAATAATGTGAAATGAAATGAATCAATACATCTCATAAAACCTTGGGAAGGGTAGAACCCAAAGTTAGATCTAAGATCAAGTAGGGATGATTAAAGGAAGGAGATGATCATGCCCTAAGTGCATAAGACTCTGAGACTAGGAAATTGCCACCCATGTGTACCTAATTTCCATGGGGTCAGGAGATTGACCACCTTCATGAGTTGATGAGGTCCAAGGGGACAATGTGAGAGGAACTCCATAAGTGCATAAAACCCTTGGGGTATAAGAAGAGATTACTCCAAAAGTACATATACCCTAGAGATTTTAAAGTAATTACTAAGGATAATGAGACTTTAGATGTAGATGTCAAGAACACAAGATGTCATGTAATGATGTTTGAATATAAGCTTAAATGGAGTAGTGCATAATCTCAGAAATTATGAGACAATCACTTTCCATGTGATGGCCTGAGAGTTAAGAAAAAATAGGGGTTGTGGAAGTAAAAAATATTCTTGGTTTAGATTCATGTAGTGAATGATTTAACCTAATTTTCTGAATTAGAAGATAATGTGTGAATACACCATCTCTGCTCTTGTAATGGGATGGATTTTGTATTTGTGCTGCAACCAAATGCTCAATTCATCTTGTTGTGAGTGAGAGAGATTGGGTACAATCATGTTATGCTTAAAAATCTATATATGAGATGAATACCCTAAGATGAATTCTAAGGGCATAATGTGGGGTTTTAAGGTGTTACGTCACCCTCATTTGAAAATAAAAAATAATAGTTTGGGAGGCTTAGGTGAAGAAGGTAATCACCAAGTGAAATTGAAATCACAAATGAAAAAGGTAATCCCTAGGTGATAAAATCATCGAATGGATGAGGTTGTGGATGTACTCTAAAATTGAATTTGGATACAACCCTTAGTAATGTGAGAAACTTGCATATCAATAAAATTTGTTAAATATTATCTTGATTAGGACATCCAAGAAGGGTGGCTAACCCTATGTTTTAAAGCTATTATAAGTTATTATTCACCTTAACCTTACTAAGTTTCAATTTTGAGGACAAAATTCTTTCTTACGGACGACTAGATGTAAGATCGTCAATTTTTGATAAATTTGTATTCTATAAATATATGTCTTGATTTTCTAAGGTAATTTACTAATTTAATCATTGATAGAATAATATTATTATCTTTTTGGAATGGGTTCAACCCATGGCCTATGTGAGGCCATGAGACTATTTTCTTTGGATATAGGTCCTTGTGGAACAAGTATAAGAAATAAGGTATTTCATGCATAGATAAATGATAATGACTTTGTGAATTGTTAGATAATCAAAATATGAAATAATATGCAAGTTTCCAAGACATTCTAAGATAATTTGTGAATTTGGATAATCGATGGAGTATTATCCAATCCCGACTTGTAACAATGGTTTTAAGGCATCAAATAAGGATATCTCGGTGTGGATTTTGGAATAATCAAATATAATGAGGAAACTAAGATAATTGTGGAATTTGATATAAAAATGACTTTCCATATGATGATGGTTATTAATTTAAAGAAATTCTTAATGAGAAAGTTTTGGATTTAAAAGCTATATAAATAAATCCCAAAAATTAGATATAAGTTTGGAAAGGTATTAATGAGTTACCTCAAAATTTAATTGCAAAAGGATGATCCTAGTAGTCTAAGGAAAATCATAAAGAAAGGGGGACTTATTTGTAATAACTAAACTATGGTTCCTTAATTGCATACATTAGACGACTTTCCAACGTAAGGGGGTTATAGCCAGTGCTTCTTCGATTTGTCATGACTGTTGTTTTTTTTTGTGAATAAGCACAAACTCTATTAAAATACCAAAACTTTGGGTACAAGAAAAGGTAGAACCCCCATATCTCAGGATATATCTAACCTTCTGAACAGAAGGAAAGTTAGAGATCACAAAAGTGGCAAAACAGAGAGCCACAACCAAAAAACTTCCATGCAAAGAAGTAAGGAAACCAAAGATCCACAAAGACAAACAGGAAATACATAGGAACAAATCATACAAAGATTATATAGGAAACCTATCGTCTGTCATCCCAAAGCCCAAATCCTTTCACAAACCAATCAAAATACTAGCATTAGAAACATCCACAAAGAGTGCATCTTGGAAGGCCAATGACAGAGCCTGGAGAAGGACAGGAGAAAGGTCACAATCACAGCTGCTTCAAGATCTAAATTCCATGTCCATTGTGTCGACTAAAAGCACATAGCAGAAACAAAATCCAAGGAAGAGAAAAAGCTTAGGTACAAACCTATAAGATCAGATAGAATCAATTAACTTATCGAAATCAACTCTAGGGATCTCATTGGAATTTCCCCTAGGGTTCTTCTTATTCTTCTTCTTGGGTCTATTCCGCTCTTGGACTTTGAATTGCTTCATCAAATATGGTTCCAGATCCCCAGCATTGTCAGACAATCTGCCATCAGACACACTATCTTTGTCTCTAAATTGATAATCCAATGATAGTCTTGAACTCACCAGTAGCTTGCTCGCATACCTGGGAGTTTTCCTGAAGAACATGGCCAATTCCCAATCCAGGTTTAGACCTCCCACCGCAATCATCTGCGGGCTGCAGAACATATCCGGCTCAGGTAGACAATGAACAAGAGGAATCTCCCGATTAGTAGCTTGAGCTAAGGCCCTACTATCAACTAGTTGATCATCCTCCACATCCATTGCCTCACATCCCCCAATAACAATAGAATAATTACACTGAGTTAGAGAATTTGGTACAGGATTTCCCTCAACTTTGACCTCATCTAGTTCTCGAGTAGAAACAACCCTAACAGGGTTGGACCTCCTCTCTTTGGCATTAGGTCGAGCGGTTGAGACCTTACCAAATTGAAGTTGCAATTCGACTCATGGAACCTCCTTCCTTGTCACTGTTGGGTACACACTCCCCTTGTGTATGAAGTACTTACATCTCGAGCATACAGTTGGCTTAGCGATAACATCAACTTTCAAGAGCTTGGAGGCTCCATCCACTTCAACCATCATCGATTTGGGAAAAGTTGTTGTCTATTTCAACTCCACACAAATCCTCACTTCCTCCAAGAACCTGGTCATGGTGGATGTATCTTCGTAGTCAAGAGGCCTCCCAAAAGTACTTCCAACTCGGGATATTCTGTCTATGTTCCATGGACTACATGGATTCTCGACCCTTACCCATATGGGAACTAACAAAAGGGATAGAGGGGTGAGCTTAGATCCTAGTTCTCATGGATGGACCACTAACAATGATCCATCCAACGTCCAAGGATCCTCATCCAGAACCCACTCCCTCTCCTTAGAAAAGGCATCGAGATGATAAAGCCTTCTTTCCCTTCTACAATCACCTCGAACTTGCCACTGGGTTGCCACTTTCTCCTAATCCAACCCTGAATCTGACCTCAAAATGGCTTTCTTCCAGTGAATCAGATAGATAGGTATGAGATCCAGTCTGGGGAAGGCACGCCTTGACTTGAGATGGAGGTGTAGTTGACTCTATCTCTCGTTTCTGGATAAACAAAGTGTAGAATGGCCAAATCCTCACTTTCATAACTAGGGTGGCTGATAGAGATCTAATCGGCAATTGAACAAGCACTAGGAAGCTCCTTTGTGCTGCTAGGTAGAGGAGGAGCGAGGGTAATGGAGAGGAGGGTGTAATGGAGCCATCCAGGTTGCAATCACCATTTTCTTACAAAACAGACGAAGCAATCACTGGTAGATTCGACGTAACCACTGGGGATGATGATATCTGGGTAGATTCGGTCGATGATTCATCTCCATTATCCACCCTTGAGCTAGATGGAATATCTGCATCCATCACCCCTCCACTAGAATCAACCCTCTCGCTAGGGTTCCACCCACCATGACCTCTCCCCATGTCAGTTGTTACCCATTGATCCGCAATCAGTGGATTAGAGGTTGTTTCAAACTCTTGAAAAAAAAGAAAGTAGCGCTCATCCTAGACTCCCACTCACATGATCTCTCTCTCCCCTTCTCTAGACCCTTTCTCTCCCTGAAAACTATATTTTGTTACTCCTCCCACTAAAGGAATCCTACTTATTGGTAGACTAAAACAAAATAATGCCTTAGGAACCAAGAAAGGACCACCCCACCTCCATGAATCTCAACCAGCAAGAACCAAAAATAAAAACCCTAGACTTAGACGTCGTTGCACTATAAAACCCCTTGTTGTGCTTTGCCTCTGGACTCCCAACCTCTTTGTGACATTTTTCACACAATATCTAACATCCTACCTTCCCTTTCCATGCCAATCCCATTTCTAGGAACATCTTCAATGAGATGTCCCAGTGACATAAGGAATCAAGCACTAACACTCTCCATGTCTTGAATCTTAAACACGCAGACCCCCCTCAACACCAAGAAACCAAAGGCACCCTTGCTTGGACACCCTAGGGATAGGAACCGCCACCCCCGCTCACCGGAGTTGATTCTCCGTAGTGGCATTAGTGCAGGTTTCCAAGTTGTGTGTGCATGCTCATGAGTAGGTCACGGTGTTTGGACCAGAGATAGGGAACCACCACTGGCAGTGATCAATGATGGACAATCTTGAAACGGCTCAGAGCCCTTGGCAATTTTCCACTGGTCCATGAACCACCAGTCCACATGAGCATGGGTGTAAGGGTCATTGCATGCCTGTCTCAGGCCCAACCACGTGGAAAATCAGTTAAGGTCTCCTTTTGCTGACATGGACTTTCCTTATTGGCCCAAATAAGATTATCTTGAAATTAATGTTGCTAACTATCGGTAACTTGAAATATATCAAATATGTATATGAAACTGATCAAGAAAATGAGTAGAATGTAAATAAAATATAATCTCAAACTGATTCTCATCATAGTTATGAGAGTAGGGATAATAAATGATTAATAATTGGTTTATGCATTAAACCCTAGATTGGGGTATTAACATGTTGAATAATATTGAATCCCATAATTTGAGATAAAATTTGATATTTCTAACACATAATAACAATCCAAGATGATGATGAACAATTATGGTTTCTAAAGTAAATAATCATCAACAAGTGTAATTCAAGCTATGAAACCAATATATATCTTGCTATGACCTTAATGTACATCAATATCTAAATGTCCATAATAATATAATCTATTGAATATGATTAGAATCCAAGTCATTGATACATTTTGGACTGTAATGATCGTCATTTAAGGTTCTGGTTCATAAATATGATAATTATGGTTTAGAACGTGATCTGATTTGGTCATTAAAATCTTAAGTTGCATAATCTAACATAGTTTCTCTTAATGACATAAATTTTAACTTGATAATTAGGGTTTCACCTAATATCTAAATAGGGTTTATAACTCTAATGAATCATGTTCCAATGGAATTAGGGTTCATAGCCTCATTCCTTATCCAGACCTGAGACAACTCTAACCTTATTTAGTACATATGTTAGATTATTATGATTTAATGTGTATAGTGACACTTTAGAGTATACATATATAAATATAATGTTGGTCGATTATGTTGAATGCTTGGATGTTTGGATATATGCTTGAAGCACATATTTCATGGTTTATGCATGGAAAAGAGGTACGTAGTCACTTATGGATAACCTTTATTATAGATTTATGATGTTTTCAAAAGTTTCACAAATGTATTGCCATTAACCTTCTTGGTTGTTTTTTTACTTCCTAAAAACTATAATGCCCTATGTGTATCACCTTATATGAACATAACTTTCTCAAACCCAAGATGCTATCTCTAGAGGATTTAATGTATGGAAAGAAAAAGAAAGTCATTATGGAAATGATTGATGACCAAGCTCAGAGGGAAGGTAACAAATAGGTCATGCTTGGATAGGAAGGCCAAAAAAACACCAAGCCCAGAAGGGAAGGTCACAAATATTTCAAGAGCATATGGGAAGGCCAATAGAATACCAACCCTAGAAGGGAAGGTCATGTGAGTCCATTGTAGTGACAAAACCCCCAGGGAGAGGGTATACCATAGAGATTGAGCAATTAAGGGTTGAGAAGTTATAATAGAAAATGCATGTACTATTATTTAATGCTAATTTCTACTATGGTTGATATATTGGTACATCTTCATGCTCTTATTTTGATTTCACAATGCACACTATTTAGAAACATGCTGACCGTTTTGAATTTTTGACATTTTAGGTAATTATCATATAGGAAGATATCAAGACATGGAGAATTAGATGAAATCAATTTAAGATATTAAAGCTATGGAGAATTAGTTAGATGCTTCTTCTCATACCTAATAGTTCTCATGATGAATGTTAATTTAACTCCTTAGAGGAGCATCATTATACATTTTCTAAACAATGTTTGCAAAATAATAGAAAATATTTGCTATTTTTTGTTATTGGATAAATTTGGATCTTGAGAATTTAAGTAATGGCTCTTGACTTTAAGGTCCTTTCTTAATTGAGGGACACTGAAAAGAGAGTTCGTTAAAATGTTGGTCACACCCCACAGACCTTTGACTTAAATTCTATTTCTGTACTCATATTTAAAAACTATTACCATATGTACACACAAAAATTGATCATCTCTAGTATGAACTAAAGTTGTCAACTTTGTGACTAGTTTATATTTTACCTAATGATTACAATGTAGAAAGTGAAGATGTGGTATATGAGACTCATGGACGTTATGGTAACAATTTAAGGTTGGGACTTCCTTTCATGAAGGAAAGGATGTGATAAAGTGCATTGTTTCACATAACTTAATTACTCTTCTAACCTCAAACATATTCTTTTCTAACTCTTAATAGTTTCCATGATCAAGGACCTGAAGAGGATCTCTACGATAAAAATTCATGTTTGAAACAACAATATGCACATAATTAGTTTAAAGCCTAGTTAGAATAAAATCTTGTATCTATTCGTTAATTACTTGATCTATATTAATCTTTTATACTTGAAATGTTTTCCACATATTCTACACCAGATTAGAATCATGTGGTTCAAATTTGAGATTCGTTTGACATTCCTCTATATGTTATTTGTTTCCTGAAGTTTAAAGCCAAAACTCCTCCTTTTTGCTCTTTTTCTCCTTGTTGGGCCCAGTCCATATACATGACCCAACCATTCTTACACTAGGATTGGGAAATTCCCCTTAGACTAGTACTTTGTTCCTAGAACTACAGAACAACATCAGATCAAGACCCAATGTTGCATGTCGCCTCTTCCTCCTTAATCCTAAAAAGGAAAGAGAAGGGACCAATACCCCATTATGCCCTACCCCTTTACGATTCACCTACTCCCTCTCTTTCTCCCCAATTTCCTTACCTTTCCTTCCCTCTACCCGAACGTAACTTAATACCCCTAGAACTTGAATTGTTTCATGCCTTGGGCACCAATCAGTTCGCTTTCCACCAAACCCCCTCCCAAACATGAAACCCAAGCTTTTGAAATCCTAACCCTAGTTGTAACATACCTGAATATAAACTCAGAGCTTAAACCCCCTTTTCCTAGCCCCCGTCTCGAGTATGTTTGTATGAACTCATATTCTGAACTAACTTAGACTGAATTGGGAGTAATTGAAGTAAATAAGTTAAGGGTAATGAATATACTACCATATGGATTTATGGGCTAAAATGATCGATCAGATTAAATAATTGGGTTTGATGTATAATTTTAACCAAATAATAATATGACCCTATTGGTGACTATATATATCCTATTATTAAAGGATAAGGGAAACAAAGAAAATATGAAATACTGTATCATAATTCACTAATTAAGAAGAATAAATGCATTAAGTGTATACTTAAGATACAAATAATGAATTAAACACCAACCATTTTCAAAATGTAAAATTAGTATTAAATTAGATTTATTGCATTAAGTGTATACTTAATTAACATATCCTTCAATTTTCATATCAATTCAATGTTAATTACAACCTCAATATAACTAAAAATGTATGACTTAGTTAACCTAATTTTAAATAACATAAGAAATTATATACCTCACATTTTTATGGTCCTTCATTTACTCATAATGCCTCATTAATGAAACTGTGTGTCTCCTTTGAATCCATTTCCGCAACGACAATTGTTGGCGTACTTGCAGTAACTGCCAACTCCTCCCATCCTCTTGACCTCTCATACTCACTTCCCTCCTTCTGATCTTCCATTCCTCCATCCCCCCTTTCTTCTTCCCTCTTACTATTCTCTTCATCCTCATTTCTTCTTCCTTCCATCTCCTTCTTCATAATCCTCTGAAACCTAGCCGATGATAGATCCATTTCTCCTGCATTCGCACTTCCACAATGGACATTTCACAAGTAGGTCCATCGGATGTTGAGACAATCTTGATGTGTCCCATGGTCTATGTTGATAGGGAAGGAGTCCAGAAAACCTTGACAGTAAGAGATCGTCAAAGAGCTACAAAACCACAACATAGAATCCAAGAATCTTGTGTAACACCAACACCATGGTTTCTCAGGGGACTCATCTTCCTTGACTCCTCCTTATTCCCTAATAATGTAAATCCCCTGCTTCATCCTAAAAATTCTCTTTGTTTTGCTTGCATGGAAGAGCTTCATCTCTCTAGTTTGTTGTGTTGTGTGCCATTTTTTTATCAATTTTCTTTTCAACCTAGCGATTGGTTCTGATCCACAGATGTAGAGAAATCTTGGTAATACAACTATTATGCCTTGTTGTTCGTAGATCATGATTTCACACATTCAATACCAAGGTAATGAACCTCTTGTTAAGTTGTGTTGCTCCTTGAAGACATGTTCTTTGCATCCATCAAACATTAGTCCTTGAAGTTTATGACCAAGGTGTGTGTAGGTTTTTGTGTCTGCACGAGTGCCTAGATGTAAGAAACTCATCAAGCAAATGATGAACTTATGTGGTTCCCCTACTTGCTATTCATGGTAGAAGACCTCGGAGGAGCTTCAGGCCATCACACGGTTGCATCATGCCTGAATGAGTTTGACATGGCTTAGAGAATAACCTAGTGGTGATGAATTTCTCTACAGCCTCATATTCCTTCACATAGGATTGGAGATTGTAACTCCAGACCTATAATTTGTTATTGGCTTCATCCAAGAAGAAACCCAGTAGTAGTTTGCCAAATTTCTCCTCATACTCTTGTTTATTTTGTAACACTTTCATGGAATTTAAGTAAATTTGTGGATCACATTTAGTGTAGTCATGGGTTTTGTTATAATTAGAAAAGATCAATAAACCATCATTGTTCTGACGTGTGTTATATGGATTTTTTGTTCCTTCTCAAAAGTTTTTTTATCAATTTCAATAAATATATTAATCTAAATAAATCCATAACTATCCATACGAGTCATATAAAAGTATAAAATAACATAAGTCATGTTATTTTGCATAGGTTTTTAGAGTTGAATTCTGATCTTTGAAGTAAGCTTACTTTTATGATTTACCACCTTGATCAAAATAACTAATAAACTACATGTACTTATATCATGAGACTAGGTTTTGGGAAGACATGAGCTTAGATCATAAGAGTAATGACAATTATGCCTTTGCATGATATTTGCTCTTTCCCTATATATTTGGACATTATAAATGATATTGACATGAATTTCTCATAATGAGCAAAACTACTCTGGATCAACTCATCTTATCATTCCATTAAGATTACTTTGTGCCAGAAATATAATTTGATTATTTCATCGAATATGTTGTTCATGTTTTACATTGGGTGTATGACCTCCCATGCCATTCCTTTCTTGTAAAATTTGATTAATGATTAGACTATATCTTTCTTTCTACTCTCTATTATGGGTGCATGCTATGTAGACTATTTATTGATTGTAGTAATAACCATTAATGTGTGTTATTCTAACCTAGGTGTGTTGTTTCCACCTACTTTTGTATGAGGGTGTCTTGTCCCATCCACGGTGAGTTGTACCATCCCTTTATTTATTAGGGTGTGAAGTTGTGTCCAAAGTGTGTTGTTCCATCTATTTAATTGTTAAGGAATGTTGTTTTGTCCAGGGTGTGTTGTTCCACCCATTTACTTGTTAGGATGTATTCTTCCATCTATTTGTTAGTCTGGTATTCTACCCAAGGTATGCTTTCTCCACACATGGCATAGACCAATGACTAATGGTGTCCTTGACCTACTTTAGATACTTATAGTGTATGTTATATATGCATTCAAATGGTTTTATTTGTGATATTGTGAAAGTTATTATGTAAAAAAAATTATGTTTTGATAATCTTTATATACCTCATTCTCTTTGTTATCCTTTCTTAAACTTACCTAATTATTAACATACCCCTCTTTAATGGGAACACCCACTTTTATGGATGTCTACTCTAAAAATGTCCCAACATAATTATTCCTACACATACTCAAAAGTGTTCCAATGCGTACTTTTTATTTTCTTTACTAGGTGTCTTTCCTAAAACCACCAAGGTGTAGGAGTGCTAGATGACAATGACTTAGGAAGATCACCCTTAGGATGTCAATATGAGGATAGCTTGGAATGGTTAGGTTTCCCTCTACTGCTGGGCTTATCTAGTAGTAGTTGTGCCCTTGTTGTTTATAGTATTACCTTTTCAGGTGAGGAACAATTGCACAAAATGTGTAACTTTGTAATAGTTTTGTTTCTGCTTCTTATAAAAGTTTATGCTCTGAAACTTATACATACCATTTAGGAAATGATGATATTTTTCCTTTCCTCAATTTTTGGAATAGGATGGTTTTATTTCTCTATTGAGTGAAGAGTGGACCCCCTTTAAGATCCCACTCTTTACAAGGTATCAAAACCTAAGAAATCACAGATTGACTATTTTAAGTTATCCCATTTAGTTCCTTAATATGGAACTTAAGTAACCCTACATAGGATTTTGATATGCCTATTCCTCAGTCATGGTGTACTAATTTTGATTTGAATCACAATTTAGTTTGGTCACTACCACTCCCAAACCACATTTGTGGATGGGATTCAATTCTATGTAACACTAGTTACCCATACCCTATCTATGGTGATGCAAAATTTTCATACATGAAAGTTTTTTTCCTCAGTGATGAGTTCCTATATCCTTCTTAATAGGAAGTAGGATCAAGAAAAAAACAGTGTATAATACCATATATGCTCATAGATAGGTTTAATCTTTGTTCCCTCCTTAAACTATTCTTCTTGCAATGTGTGCCCCATAAATGTCCACGAATGCATGGATAAAAAGCATTAAACTTAGACATACGTTTTATGGTTGTTATGTAACTCCCTTATTGTGAGGTAGGACTTTCCCTCAACCCAGTTGTTTCAGTATAGCTTTTCAAAGCCTTTATACTCTGAAGGCTAGATGTTGCCTTCCATGAGTTCTAGTTTCTACATACACTAATGTTAGTTGAGGGATTTTTTTGTTACTTGAATAAGTACATTTATATCACCATCACAATGTAGGTTGTACACCTACATGATTTCTTTAGGGAATATGGATATATGATTCCCTAACGACATCAAGTGTTGGATGCTTATATAATTCCCTTGGTCTAACAACAGTCAATCTTTTCTCGGGACAGTTGGATGACATGAGGAATTTTCAATGTCCCATGTCTAGGTAATGTATTATTTGGTAGGATAGACTATATTTAAGGTGAAGTGGTAAACAACATGTCAAATGACTAATATATATCTAGTACAAGTTTACATCTTGTTCATGTAATCTATATCCCTATCACTTATTGTATGAGTTAGAGATGGTTTTAGTATGCCCGTATCGACCATTGGAGGTTTAGATCTTTTCTCTAGAATGAGTTATGGAGAAAAGTGGTTCAATTGGTTCATGTATTGATTTTGATGCCAAATTTTCATATTCACATTAGATGAGTTTTCATTGTCAAAAATATTTTATTTAATATGTTATATGCACAAAAAGATTTTTATTTCTTTATCAATGGTTTGATGAACCAAGTCATCAACATGTGAAGTTTTGAGTAGTAAGAAACCCTTTAGGAAAGAAATCCCACATGATAGACTAGGTCAAATTAGAAATCTTAGACTTAAGTATGGATCAATGGGAAATAAGGAGCTTTGAAAATACATGAGTTATTGATGCACTTTGTCTACCCCTTTAAATGGTTAACTATATATTAGGTTAATACTTTTAAAGGGCGGAGTTGAGTATCTTAGTATCTTAAGAGAGTAATTCAACTTAAGTATTGTCCAACTTAGTAATGAGTGAACTAGGTAACCTTTAGATAAATGCTTTAGTCAATATCACACAAATATAACTACTCTTTAGTTAGAGTATCAAGTTGAATATCAATGGATAGTAATTTCACAAACTAAATAAAAAGATATGATAGGGTGTATTTATCACAGTACTGTAAGCTGCTTACTTAATTAAATACAATTATTTGATTTCAGGCATCCTGGCAGGCAAGGTTATGGATGTGCATATTTTAGAGACGGAATCCACTTTAAGAGGTGGAGTGTTGTTACATACCCGAATCAAAACTCATAGCTTAAACTCCTCATTTCCTAGGCCCCTTCTAGAGTATGTTGTATCAACTCATATTCCAACCTAACTTAGACAGAATTGGGAGTAATTGAAGTGAAATAAGATAAAGTGTTAACTAATATCCTTCCATATGGAGTTTTGAGATAAAAGGATAAGACAGATTCAATAATTGGGTTTGATGTAAAAATTTAAACAAATAATATATGTGACCCTATCGAAGGCAATATATGTATGTAATTATACATATATATCCTTCATATGGCAAAAGGTTAGAGAAACATAGAAAATATGAAACATTGTATCATAATGATTAACTGAGAAAAATAATTATTTGTATACTTAAGATAAAAACAATGAATTAAACATCAAAAAATATTCAAAAGGTAAAAGTAATATTAAAAGTATATTCCCCACAGCTCAATTAACATAGATTTCAAGTTTAAGATCAATTTGATTTTAATTTCTCCCTCAGTTTAATAGAAAATAAATGACTTAATTAAACTAGTTTTAAATAACCTAGTGGAATTATATACATCAAATTTATATGTTCCTTTATTTACTCGTAAGGCCTCATCAGACTTGTGTGTCTCCTTCGACTGTGTCTCTAGAATGACAACCATTTCCATGCTCACAGTAATCACCGACTCCTTGCATGCTCTTGACCGCACATACTCACTTCCCTCATTCTGATCTTTTGTTTCCTCTAGCTCCCTTCTTCTTCTTCCCTCTTCCAGTTCTCATCCTCCACACTTCTTCTTCATTTTATTCTTCTTCATAATCTCCTGAAAACTAGCCACTAATAGATCAATTCCCTATGTTTGCACACTTCTATACCGGACATTACCCTGGTGAGACCATCAGAGGGTGAGACAACCTTGATGTCACCTAGGGTCTCTTCTCACTAGGATGGGGTCTAGAAAACTCGTCCCGTAAGAACTGGCCAAAGCACTACAACACCATGGTCGGGGCTCCTAAAATCTTGTGTGACACCAACACCATGGTTGCTCGAGGGACTCATCTTCCTCGAATCCCTCTTACCCTAGTGTGGTAAATCCCATGCTTCATCCTGAAAGATCTTTTCGTTGTGCTCACATGAAGGAGTTTCATCTTTAGTTTGTTGTGTCATGTGCCATTGTTCTATCAGTTTTCTTTTTAATCTAGCAATTGATTTTGATCAACGAGAGCAGAGAAATCGTGATGTCCCCTTATTTCTGGATCTTGATTTTCCACATTGAACACCAAGGTAATGAACCTCCTGTGTAGTTGGGTTTCTTCTCGAACACAAGTTCTTTGTAGCCATCAATCATCGGTCATTTGAAGCTTATAACCAATCTTTGCATTGGTTTTTGTGATTGCACATTCACCTAGTTGTCAGAAACTCATTGAGCGGCTTCGTTTTGATATGACCCCCTCAATGTTGAACTTCTGAGGTTCCCCTACTTTCTAGCCATGGAAGCAGACCTTTGAGGAGATTTAGGCTGTCACAAGATTGCATCATGCCTCAATAAGTTTGACAAGGCTTAGGGAATCATTCAGTGGTGATAAGTTTCTCTGTAGCCTCATATTCCTTCACCTAGGCTCAAAGGTTCTAACTCCAGACCTACAATTCATTGCTAGCTTCATCCATGAAAAAACCCAATAGTAGTCTCCCTAATTACAACTCACATTCATGATTATTTTTTCACACCTTCAAGGACATTTAAGTGAATTCTGGATCTCGTTTAGTCTAGTCGTGGCTTTTGTTCGAATTCAAAAAGACCAATAAAGTATCACCGTTATAATGCATTGTATATGGATAATTTTTTCCTTCTCAATATTTGTTCTATCAATTTCAATAAATATATTAATTTATATAAATCCATAACTATCCATAGGATTCACATACAAATATATAATATATGTTTTCAAAAATAGAAAAATATGCAGTATATGTTTTCAAAATTAGAATATAAGATGTCATTTGGAGAGTTTTTCATAGTCAAAATCTGAGCTTTGAAGTAATATTATTTTTAGAATTTAATTCCTTGATCAAAATAACTAATAAACCACATGTACTTATATCGTAAATCTAGGTTTTGGGAAGACATGCTCTTAAACCATAAGAGTATTTTTAAGGGCAATTAGGCCTTTGTGAGGTATGTGCTCTTTTGTATTTATTTAAAAATTATAAAATACTATGTTACAAATTTACCATAATGAGGAAAAACTATTCTTGATGAACTCATATTATCATTCCATTGAGATACCTTTATTTTAGAAATATAATTCCATTTTTTCATTGAATATGTTGTATGTTTTTCAATGGGTCTATGACCTCTTCCATTATTTGCTTGTAAAGGTTGATTAAAGATTAGACTATATCTTTCTTGCCACTCTCTGTTATGAGTGCATGTTATGTAGACTATTTATAATAACCATTAAAGCGTGTTGTTCCATCCCAGGTGTGTTGTTTCCACCTTTTTGTGAGGGTGTTTTGATCTGTCAGGGTGTGTTGTTCCACCCATTTTCTTATTAGGGCATGTTGTTCCACCCATGGAAAGTTGTTCCATCCATTTACTTCTTAGGGCACATTGTTCCGCCCAAGGTGTGTTGTTCCACCCATTTACTTGTTAGGGTGTGTTGTTCTATCTAGGGTGTGTCATCCCACCTGTTTGTTAAGGCATGCTATTCAATCCGGGGTGTGCTTTCTCCACCAATTACTTAGGAAAATGATTAGTGGTGTCTTGTCCTTACTTTAGATACTTATACTTTATGACATGCATGCATGCAACTACTTTTACTAGTGATAATATTAAATTTATTATGACAAGACACTTAATGATGTTCTCTTAATATTTACTTACCTCATTTTCTTGTTTATCCATTTTTAAACTTTCCGACTTGTTAACTAACCCCTCTTGAATGGGAACCCACACTTCTACACCTATCAAATTTAAAATGTCCAATCATAATTATTTGACACATACTCAAAAGTGTCTGATGCTTACCTTTTATTTTCTTTGTCATGTTCCTTCCCAAAACCACCCAGGTGTAGGAGTGCTAGATGGAAGTGACTCAGGAAGATTACATTCATGATCTCAATATGAGAATAGATTAGAATGGTAAGATTGTCCCATGTTGTTCGGCTTTTGTACTAATAGTTGTACCTGTGTTTTTTGTACTATTACCTTTTATCGTGAGGAACAATTATACAAAATATGTAAGTTTGTGATCGTTTATTTCAGCTTCTTATATACTTCTATGCTCTAAATTTGGTGGCCCATTGAGAGCGTAGTAGCATGTCAGCATAGATTCCTCAGAGAGTGTGGTGCTCATTCTACAAGCTTTCAACTTGGATGCCACAGTCTACTAAGGAAGTCATCCAATATAGGTAGTGGAAGTCTGAAGGATTGTTGAATTTGTTGTAGGATTCTACAACAGATTTATGGCTTCTTGAAGTCTTTATGTTGGATGAATTGTTATCCCTCACCATATTTTTATAACATTATTATGATGTCTTATGCACATGTCTTGTCTTTCTCTTGCGTGACAGTCTTTGGCGTTGTCATATTTGTATGTTAAAGGCAAAAGTTGCATTCAGCCTGTTGTATTGGACTATAGTTTTCACCTTGATGTTGACTGCCAAGAGTGTCCAGTTGTTGTTGTGTAGAATTGGCAAGAAGATGAAATCTAGGAGTGAGCTTTTTAAGTGTTGTAGTAGTCACTCCTTTTCACCAAGAGTTCTTGTTGTGTATGATTTCCTCCACCAACATGTAGTACGCCATGTGTGTATTAGGCATACCATATCCAAGCATGTATTGGTATGCTATCATAATAATCATTGTCATGTATTCGTTTGGCCTTAAGGTTTGGCAGAGGTCATCTTTTAAGACACAAATGCCATCTCTTTCAAACATGACATCTCCTAATTCATTTTCTACTCTCAACTTATTCATAATCATCTACAGTGACTCTAAATATGGGTCTTCACCTGACCATCAATTAAAGTCTGGGAAGCGGGCTTCTATTCTCCTAGTTGGCCCTTCGAGTCTTCATTCTTACAGTTCGTATTTGTCAATCTCCACCTCTTTTGGTATCTCTATCGTCGTATGTTCATTTGGTTCGTGGAAGGACGTTTGAGGTGATTTCCCAATGTTCTTTGTGGTAACAGGCACTTGTTGTTCGCTTGGTGTTTGTACTTGAGGTTGATCCTCATCTTGGCATTGGTTCTTTGCTTGCCATCTTGCCTTCCATCCCGACGTATGCTCTGGTTCAAAATCTAACTATTGGGTTTTCAGTTGTTCTCCCCATGGCTGTTTTTTAGGAAGTGGCACCCCCGTATGGAGTCTATGAGGCACCACTTCTAGGGGAATTATCAGGTCATTAATGAAATGGTTGTCATAGATGATGTACATCTCTTATATGCCTCAAAGTTTGTGTAGGTCTTCAAGGAAGAAATCCTCAAAGGGTATGCCTCTATTAATAGTTTCCATCAGGCAAAGTACAATGAAAGCACAATCCCCTGACCCTTGTTATTCTTGAGGGACTTTCGTATTAATAGTGATGTTTTCCAGTTAGCTATATGTAGAGTCCCTACCTTCTAAATGGCCTGCTGAAGATAGATTGACACCTTCAGAATGTCATGTGCTTCTTTATATTTGAAGACCAAAGATGTGTTAGGCAGACTGATACTACAACAGTTGTAGGTTGTCATGTGTCTTTTGTAAAGATCTACTACTATTTGTGCCCAATGTTTGACTATTCGGATAGGAAATGTGACTTATCTCATTTCTATCCTTCAAAGAATGGGCAACAACTCTTTGATACATTTTGAATCTAGTTTATCTTCATACACCCTCTTTTCTAGAATTGAAGTCCCAGTAAATACATAATGAGCTTTATCAGGATGTAGGAATTCCTCTAGAATGTCGTGTAGAGTACTTCAAATAAAAATTTATGTACCCATGCTCTTCTTGAAAAGATTCCTCTGAAATGTTCTATGGTTAGGGTCCCCCCATTTTTTGTATACTATTTCTATTCCTATAAGATTGTTACCTAACATGTCTATAAGAACATGAATGTCTATGCATGATATACAAGACATAGAGGACATGTCCACTCCTTCTGTTTTAGAGGGAAGCAGAGGGGGCATTGGTTCTCTTAGTTCTTCTTCTGACGGTGGCATATGTTCCCTTGGTGGTGCACCAAAGAAGAAATAGGCAAGGCCCCCTTCATCTTCATTAGATGTCCCTTCTTCATTTGTTGTTGCCTTTTCTGCTAGCATTGGTTCTTGTACATGAATTGTTGGGATTTCAGGTGAAGGTGGCATTATAGTGACTCCTGGTAGCATTTATTCTTCTATCATTGTTTCCATCATTGTGGCACCTAATTCAGTCAATGTGGCGACCATCTTCCCAATGTACATGACATCGTTATGTTTGTTGTGGTCTGGGAACTATAAGTAGACATTGTAGATATCCATGCCTATCTTCATCTCTTCAAGGTATCTAGTAAGCATAGCTTCATCTTAGATCATGGACTTGTATGCGCTAACTTCCCCCTCCGTGGCTGGTTCTTCTCTAGGTTGACCATCCAGAATTGGGTTGTCATATGTGGGTGAAGAGCTTAAATAAAACTCTTTCATTGTTGCATTGGTGATGGTTTTCCGTATTTTCTCTATGACGTTCTGCTGCTCTTCCTGGTCGGCTCCTTTTCGTGGTGCTTAAAAATTTTCCACTTCTTCCCCCTTGTTTGGAATTGGGTTGGATGGGCTTGAGGATGCCTGTGACGGTGAAGGTCTAACTATTTGCTTCAATATTTTTCTGGCTCACCTCTCCTCCTGATATTTTTTTATTCTTCAATTCATTTTAGGAACTCTTCCTATTCCTTGTGCATCTCATCTCTTTCTCGCCACATCTCATCCCTCTCCCTCTAAAGTTCTTCCATCTCTGTGGCCATTGCTTGCATTGTTTACATCATTGCTCTTTGTCTTTCCAGGACATCCTGCACAAACCAAGGGATGGTTTCGATCCTCTCATCTAGTCATTCCACCTGTGTGGTTAGTGCATGCAGGCTATATGAAATATATATTGAACTCGAGGAAGAGTTTTGCACTTTCTCACATATGGCATAAAATTGATGCCCTAATTCTTCCCCAAGGCTTGTTGATCATTGTTGATCATGTGTGTGTTTCGTCATTGCCTTTTTTGTTTGTGGCGGTATCGTGTCCTTCACTTGTTGTTGAGGTGGATCTAGTTTCTCAGGATCCAATTATTGTTTTACACATGAATTATCTATTGCTATGGATGCTTTCACATGCTCCTATGTCATGGTATCCTCTGTTTTGTCATTGACTCGAGCTCTTAGCTGATCACTTGACTTTTCTTCAGGTACCTCTGGCCTTTCTGTATCCATAAATGAGGTTGGTTGGGTGCAGACACCAATATTGACTTCTTCTTCGTTAGTGTTGTGTGCAACATGTTCTATTGGTATCAACTGCTCTAACCATGATACATCCTTCTCTTATGGCTGAATCAGTTTCAAAGCTGATGTTGGTGCTTTGGAAACCACCTTGTGGACTTCGACATGCAATTTTTCCCTTTTTGATGATTGTTCCGCTTTCTCCTCATCCTATGCTGGTGATTTAGTGAGAGGTGTCAGTGCATATGTAGGTCTTCTAATGATTACTGACAACATTTTGTCAATATTGTCTCTGGAGATGATCAACTTATGAGCATTGTAATGGCTCATGTCTGGGAGGGGAAGGAGAACATATGATTTAGCTTGCTTATAATATTTGTTTTTCCTTTCTTTGTAATTATCCCAGCCATGACGAGGTATTTGTAGTAGATCAAGTAGTTTCCTTTGGTTTTCTTGAACTTCCTTATCTTTAATAGGTCAAAAAAATAGAATGATATCGAGGTAATTTGGCCTCCCATGGAGAAATCCGTGGTTCCATTTCGGCCAGATGATGTGGATAGTTTGTCAATCAGAAGTCTACAAATGTTGACTGGTCTTTTCTCGAGCATGGACTAGATAAAGAAAAAGTTTCCCCGGGATATGTTTCTATTCTCATACCTTAGAAACACAGTGTTACAGATGATCTTATGGATAACCCTAATGAAATAAGAGGGCATCTGTGCCACCATTGAGGTCCCTAGTCTATGCTTCGACTCTTTCAGCAACCTCTCCCAGGTTTTTTGGAAGGAACCCTATTGCATCTTTGTCTTATCTAGATGCCATGCTAGCTCTAGTTTTCTCTTCTATATTCGCGAAGCTGACAGTTAGTATATTTTCCATTCAGAAGAAATCCTTGCCCATCATACATACCTACAAATTGAACTCCCCTTCCATGTCATCTTGATCTTTATCTTTGAGGCAAGCCTTGATTAAACATAAACTCTACAATTAGGTATGTGTAGGAGCACTGCGATGCAAATATTATGTAGGTTTGCACCCTTTAGGAACTCTATCACCCACTCTTTTAGCCCTAGGTGTCGGGAGTCATATTTTTCCATTTACTGGGATGGTTTCAAGGTTTTTGTCATCATGAAAAGTTTATGCTTGGGTTGGTGTTCCTAGTTTCTAGACTAGAGTGCATCTTTTGATTGTTTCCAATTGTCATCTCATGACTTATGTGTCTCGCTGGTTGTAGTATCTATCAGCATGTTTGATGATACTACCCATGTAGTCTGTGTTTTTGTCTCCACAACCACTATCCTCTTCTTATATGTTGGGTCTCCATGTGACTTTGACAATTCATTGCCTAGAAGGGCTTCATAGTTCTCCTTCCACAATTCTATAATCACATTCTTTTCCTTGGGAAATTCTAGACGTTCATTTAGGACCTTGTTGATGGTCTGAATCACTTCCTTTACCCCGGCCAAAGAAGTGGATCACTTGTTCAAAAAGTCATAAGTAGATGAGGACATCTTGTTGACTAATAAAACATGTTTAATCAATAGAGGGAGGTCACTTGCTATCAACTAACTAAAATAGGGGAGGGAGATGAGTCAATATCTTATACTAAACTGGGTAAGGGAAGGAGAGTGGTTGAGTAGATGTTAACAATTCTCGGTGGTCGGTGATATTTTAGTAATCTCAGTGGTCGTTGAAAACACTAGAGACCTAACAAGACTAGATGGTTGTTGAGATTTTATCTCAGCGGTTGCTAACATCCTAGGAAGCCAAGCAGTCACTGAGAAATCTAAATATAGGTGGTCTCTGAGAATTTTTGGGTTCATAGCGGTTGTTGAGAAACTAGGTCAAGTGATCACTAAGAATTTAGGCCACACTGAGAATCAAAAAGTTGTTGGAATTCCTAGGTGATCCAAATGTCGACGACTGTCAATCATGGCAAACTTGTGATATTGTTATTCAACCTTTCACACGACGGTGAACAGTGGGGTTTGAAACCCTAATCATTAAAAAACCCTAATAGGTGGCGGTGGACTCGAATGTTGTAGGTACAAAGGGAAAAGAAACTATCAAAAAAGACTAAAGGATGAAGGTGTCGAGTCGATGCTAGAGGATGAAAGGATCAAGGGTATAAGGATATCATTCGATGATGTTTTGTTCATTAGTGTAGTGTAGCAACTTGAAGGTCCATCATCAGACGGCTTGTCCAAAAGTGGACAAGAACGTCAACAATGAGAAAAAGGGCTTTGTTGGTGGCAGGTTAGTGTGTAGCCTCGTCATCGTTCAGGTTTCTCTTCGGTCATCTTTAAATTTTTCCAGAGCTTCTTTGTAGTTTGAGTCAGAGTGGATGACTCAAGGTTGATAGTACGGGTTATATACCCTTGGGGTCTACTGGTCATTATGATTTCAGGGACCCTTTATGGTCACCAAGAATCTTGATGGTTTCTAAAAATTCCCCTAATGGTCACTGAGAATTCTTATCAGTTGTCACTGAGTATAATCTCAATGATCATTGAATTAACTACCCTCTTGTTGATAGTCCATGGGTTGCTGAGATTTTAGATCAGCGGTCGTGGTCTCTTCACTTTTTGATAGTAGCTAAAATTATGATTCTTAGTGACCGATAAGTATTTACCTTGACCTAAATATTCCTCCTGAAACTAAAGCACATTCATGAATTTTATTTTCAACTTTATTCTATATACACTAAAAATTAAGAAACTAAGTAGATGGCCCAAAAATTGTGATGAGATTTATCACTACTAGGAAAAAACTATAGAATTTAGAAAACAACTAAAAATTATGAGAACGTGTCAAGAAAATCCTTGTATTGCCTCCCAAGAAGCACTATTATATAGTCTTTAGCTTGACTTTATTTGGTCATCTTCTTCAAACTTCTAGTGGTGCAAGTAGGGTTCCTCTAATGGGAGTTCCGCTTTTCTCATGAAAGCTTCATCTGCATAGTACCTATTTACTCTATGTCCATTTAATTTGAAATTCCCAGTCTTTTCACTACTAATTTCCATCATCCCTGAGGGATATATCTTTGTTACAGTGAAGGGTTTATACCACCTCAATCTGAGCTTGCCTGAAAAAGGTCTAATGCTAGAATTAAATAGGAAGACCTTATCACCTTTTGACACATTGTCCCTTTTTATGTGAGCATCATGCCACACTTTTGTCCTTTGTTTATATATTCTAGCATTTCATAAGCATGTATCCTAAGTTCTTCAAATTCATGCAGTTTTAGGAATATCTTCTTTCCTGTCTGGTCTAGGCGAATGTTCAAGAATTTGATGGCCCAAAAGGCCTTGTGTTCTAGTTCCACAGGTAGATGGAAGGATTTTTCATAAATCACCTGGTAGGGAGTAGTCCCTATTGGAGTCATATAGGTGGTGCGGTACACCCATAATGCATTCTCAAGCTTCATTGACCAATCTTTTCAAGTTCTATTGACCATTTTCTTTAAAATTTTCTTGATTTGGTGATTTGGCATTTCCACTTAGCCAGACATTTATGGGTGATATGGCGTAGCTACTTTGTGCTTAACCTGGTATTTCTCTAGCAAGGATTCATATTGTCTTTCCCTAAAGTGGGATATCTCATCACTAATGACGGTTCATGGGACACCAAACCTGGAGAAGATAGTCTTCTCAAACAGTCTAATCATCACCTCTGGATCGCATGTGGGAGTTGCAACAACTTCTACCTAATTGTAGACATAATCCAAACCAACTAAGATGTATTGGTTGCCTCTTGACGATGAGATATGCCCCATATATTCAATCACCCAAACATCAAAAATTTCTATTTTGATCCATTCAGACATAGGCATTTCATTTCTTCTAGATATGTTCCCTATCCTTTGGCATTTATTACATGCCTTATCATAGACATGAGCGCCTTTGAATAGTGTAGGCCAATAGAATCCTGATTGTAGAATTTTTGTTGTTTTTTTCCTCTGCCAAGATGCCCGCCAAATGATGATGAATGACATTCATGTAAGATCTTGGGGACTTCTTTTTCTGGAATTCATCTCCAATATAGCTTTTCAGCACAACTCTTGAACAAGAGTGGGTTGTCACAGTAGTAATTCTTCAAGTATGAGAATAAGTTTTTCGTCTCATTATATGTGATCTCAGGTGATAGTTGTGGACAGGCTAGGTAGTTGCATATGTCTGCAAACCATGCTCCATTGGGGTCAACAACCTTTGCCATCATCAACGCCTCATCAGGATAGTTGTCATTAATGGGTAGGGGGTTATCATCGGCTATAATGATTCTTGATAAATGATCAACTACTACATTCTCAGTTCCCTTCTTGTTGATTATTTCATGGTCACACTCTTGAAGTAAAAGGGCCCATTGCAAAAGCCTAGGTTTAGTGTATTTTTTCTGCATCAGATAATTTATTGCATTGTGATCCATGTATACTTTTACTTTTGATCCAACTAGGTAGGATCTAAATTTGTCAAAAGCGAACACTATTTCTAGGATTTATTTTTCCATGGTCGTATAGTTTACTTGTGCCTTACTAGGAGTCTTGCTAGCACAGTAGATCACATTATGCTTCGTATATTTCTTCTGTCTTACACAACCCCAATTGCAAAATCATTGGCGCATTATATTATTTCGAAAGATAGCTCCCAGATTGGAGCCTAGAGAATAGGTGATGTGGTGAGATAATTTTGTAGGGTTTCAAAAACCTTGAGACAACCATCTGATAAATTAAAGACTACATCCTTATCGTGTATATTTGATAGAGGTTTAGCAATCTCAGACAAGTCTTTTCTCAATCTCTAGTAATATTCTAGATGTCCAAGAAAACTCCTTATCCCTATTATTGACTTAGGGGTGGAAATTTAGATATGCCTTCCACTTTACTTACGTCCTCCTCTATTCCTTTCTTTGTGTCCCAATAGTATTCTTTCTTGGACCATGAAATGGCATTTTTCCCAATTTAGAAATAACTACTTTTCTTAGCATCACTCTAGAACCTTAGACAAGTTTTTTTGATAGTTGTCGAAATCATCTACATAGATGGAGAAATTGTCCATGAATACTTCCATGATATCTTCTAGAAATTCAGAAGAAACAGAGATCATGCAACTCTAAAATATTGTAGGTGCATTGCATAGTCCAAATGGCATTCTTCAGAAAGCATAGGTTCCATAGATAAGGTGAAGGTTGTTTTCTCTTGATCATCAGGGATGGATGGCTACTTGATAGAATCCCAAGTATCCATTCTAGAAACAAAAGTATGCATCATGAGCTAAACGCTCCAGGACCTGATCTATAAAAGATAATGGGAAATGGTCTTTCTTTGTGGCAACATTTAGCTTTCTATAATCAATGCACATTCACCAACTTGTTACCATTCATGTTTCCACTTTGTCTCTATTTTCTCCTTTCACGATAGTCATTCCTCCTTTCTTCAACACCACATGTATTGGGTTTGCCCAGTTGCTTTAGATGATAGGGTATATAACCCCCACATTGTAAAACTTTATCACTTCCTTTTTAACTACCTCTCTAAATATTTGATTCAGCTTTCTTTGTGGTTGAGATAGGGGTTTGGCAGTTTTTTCTAGATCTATTCGGTGCATGCAAACAACAGTGCTTAAGCCCTTGATATCTTATATTAATCAACCTATTAACTTTCTACGTATCTTGAGTTGTCTTATCAGTTTCTTCTCCTGGTCTTCTGTCAAAGCAGGGTTTATAATTCCTGGGTTTTTTTCTTTGTATGAAGAAACTCAGACTTTAGACCTTTAGGGAGTGGCTTTAACTCTAGATTGGGCCTCGATGCTTCTTTCTCTTCTAGAGTCTATTCCAGAGAGGCATATTTTGTAGTCTCGATTGTCCCTTCATCATCATCACTACATTCTCTTTTGGTTGGTTCAGATAGTCAAGGATTTCAACAACTTCAGGGTCTTCGATATCAGGGTTTGGGTTGTATAGTGCTCGCATTAGTGGATCTACTATGATTGTTCTCTTTTTTTACTTCTTCATAGAATTGATAGCAGTTGTCCATGGAATAAACTGACTTAAAAAGAGATGGTCCTCTCATGCAGTCTTGTACATGGAAGTCAATGTGATCATTTTCCACACAAATAGTATAATCCCAACCTTGACATCTATTAATGTTCTCCCAGTGGAGAGGAATTGTCTTCCACAGATAATTGGGTATGTTGGGTCTTCCACTGTATCTATCCCAACAATGTCATATGGGATAAAGAATTGTCCCACATGGATTGGGACATTTTCCATGATTCTCACTGGTTTTGTGAAGGTGTGGTCAGCTAGTTGAATTCTCATTCCACTTTTTACCATATCAATGAGTCCAAGCCTCTGGGCTAGGGTGAGGGGAATGAGACTAATGCTTTCCCCCAGGTCTACAAGTCCTTGTCTTACCACATTATCTCGAATGTTAAATGGATTAGTAAATGCCCCTAGATCCTTTTTCTATATAGGCAACTTTGCTTGTATAAAAGCATTCGACATTTTTGCTAGTCTCACCATTTCTGCATGATCTCCTCTCTTCCTCTTCATAATCATATCCTTAAATAACTTAGCATTGGTCAACATCTCCTCTATGGCATCTAGGAATGGTACATCAAGGTGTAGATTCTTTACAGATTCAAGAAATTTTTCATATCTACTCTTTATGTGGGCCTTGATGAGTTTATAAGGGAAAGGTAGTCATGGTGAATATTTATATCTATTTGCAAAGGCTTCCTCAGTGGGTTCATGTTTCTTCTCTTTAGCAATCTTCTTCCCTTTGCCCTTATGTTTGGTTTTATCCTTCTTGGTAGGCTCCTCTTCTGCATGTCCATCTTCTATTACAATAGGGTGGGGCTAGAGTTCAGAGTTGAAGTTGTCTTATTGAATAGTCTTACCTTTCAAGTCTACCATAACTTACCCAGAATGGAGGGAGGAAATTTTCCCACTCTCAGTGTTAGATGGTATCTTTCCCTACAAGTTTTTAATTAGTCCTGATAGTTGTGCAAGTTGTTGATCAATCTATTTTTGATGGGTGTGCATGACATCCATTTGTTGTCATGCCCCCTAACTGATTCTGCATCTCACGTAAGACACTTATTTTGGTGATGGCACTTTGGTATCATTGTTCATTCATTGTGTCTTGTCTTTTTGCATACTCGAAAAGTTCAGGCACCATGTCTAGTTAGTTGTTGCTTTTGTTCTAATTCTGATCTTGGTTTTCCTATTTGAACATCTATTCTAATTTTGGCCTTGCCCTTGACCTTGATAGTTGTTTCTATTTTTCTAGTAGTTTGTATTATGGGTGAACGTAGTTGGTCCCCTGCCTTTCCCAAATCCGGGTGGTCCTTTAAGCAAGCTATTTAACTGATGGGCATTCCCAACTACATCTTTGTTAAATAAGAGAAACTAGGATGATCTCATCTTTTGAAGTTAACATAAGAAACATTTTCGATAACTTCTTTGTCACTATCTTACTTGGGCCATGTATAGATACAATTACCAATATCATGGCCTCCCTCTCCATAGTTAACACACTTCATGAATTTCTCGACCTTGCCTTTTCCCTTGTTTCCACTGTCCTCAACTGCTTTACATCTGAAGCAATCTTTTGAATTTGGGCAATTATGGTTTCCAATGCCTTAGACTCATAGTTTGTTCCTTCAGAAGTTTCTTTCTTGGCCATCCCTCTATTGTACTCCAATCTCAATTGTAGAGCAGGCATGTTTTCGATTATCAACATATATTTTTTCAGATTCTTGCCAAAAAAGTCACTCCCTACTGCTTCATTCAGTGAAGTTCTCTCAATTGCTGTAAGAACATTAAAAAGAGTTGTGACTAGAAATCCTTTTTCATAATTGTGGCAAGGGCAATACCTCTAATACTCTTGGAAATTCTCCCATGCCTCAGATAGGTTCTCTTCATGCTTTTGCATGAATCTAGTTACCTTGTTCCTGTTCCTGAGGATTTTCTCAACTGGGTAGAACTTAGTGACAATCACATCAGCCAAGGGTTCCCATCCATTAATGTTCTTGTAAGGTAGAGAAACGTACCATGACAAGACTTTTCCCCCCAAAAAAAAGTTAAATCACCCTCTTCATCTTGATGGTGTCACAAATGTTTTGAAAGGCGTCCAGGTGGTTGTACAAGTTTATATCATGGGAACTTCCTCCAAATGATTTGCTTTGAATCATAGAGATCATGACTAGTTTCAATTCAAAATTTAGAGCATTGTACCTGGGAATGATGATTGGGAACCTCGATTTTTTTGGCTCGAGTAGCATCCAATTCACAGAGGGAAAGGCCTCCGTCATCATTGTTACGATTGTCATTATTTTTGTTGTAGTCATTGTTTTCCTTGTTGTTCCTCCCATGTATCCTTGCTCTAGGGTGAGAATCTTCATTATGACGTCCTTCTTCACACTCCTCGTCATGGGGTGGATTATCAAGTATTTGAGCTTTGTCCGAGTGGTATTCCTCATTTTCAGATTCATGCTCTAGTTGTGGTTGTTCACCTGTTGGGTTTTGGTTGCTTTGTCCTTGGTGTCCTACCCTACAAGTAGGCATGTTGATTGCAGATGGGTGATTGTAGTTACTATCTACTATTCTTCGAACTACCTAAAATAGTTCCCGCAGTCTAGTTAGAAATTGGACATGTGAAACTAAGTAATTGAGCTAGTTAGAGATAGTGGATAAAAAATAGTGCAGTCGGGTCTATTGCTAGACTTGTGGCACAGGTGTATGGGGAGTAGACTTGGGTTCTTAACATTATATGTTGTCGTGTTCCCAATGACGGTGCCAAAAAATTGATCGAGCTAAATCACTCGTCCAAAAAGGAGTGGATCCAGAGTGGTCAGACTCTTAAATTTATCATCCGACACACAAGACCCCACAACCATTATATGGGGTCCTATGTAGTAAATCAAGATCGATCTACAGGGACAAGGAGTTTTAAGTGCTAAGATCATAAAGTTTTGGCTCAGTTACACCAACCGAAGAGTGAGTTTAATTTTGGTGTTACTTGGAGAACAATGTTACTAGAACCAATCAATCAATGTAAAACAAGTAAAACAAAACAAGGAGTAAAATAAGCAAACATGAAGAAAACTAAGGGTTATATATCAATATGGATAGGAAATTAGATTGGCTTTCACCATCTAAGGTGTCTTACCAACATGAAATACTCACCGCCATTGTATACTCTTATCAAGATTACAAGAAATTATCATTTATGTATGTTCCCTCCTCTCTTAAGCTTAGAATAGATCTATATTATGAGGTTGTCTCTTTCTAGAGATGGAAAACCAAAAATTGCAATATAATCATATGAACATTATATTAAGAATTCAAACATTCTCAGTGGTCACTTGACCATTTAGGATCGTCAGTCACTGGGGTCGTGTATCCTAGTGATCGCTAGGATGCTTTGGTCATTGGAGTGAAGCCTGCCATCAGGCTTGGCGGTCGCTGACCCTGACTAACTTTAGCAGTCGCTGGGATTGATATTTAGTGAGTGTTGTGTCATTAACTTGGTGGCCGCCAATGTTGGTGGTAATCGATTGCTGGTGTCCATGGCTTGGTGACCACCAATCCTATCTTTGGCGATCGCTAAAGCTTGGGAATGTCAGTGATCATTAAACATGCAACCTAAAGGTATCTATTGACGTGATCTTTCTCTTGGCGATATTATGTCCAAATAAAAGAGAAAGAGATGAAAGTAGGTAGTTATACTAAAACTTGCCAAAATAAATATAGTTATTCTAAATAAAGAATTGTTAAAATGATCAAATGATGGCCGAACATGAACATGAGTATTCACAAAATTGGATGTTATCAATATATTAGACAAATAGTTTGGTTTCATGCCTAGGAGATACATAACATATGATATTTTTTTATTACTAATGTTGATAGAGAAGAATAAATAAAAGGAGAGATTCAACTATTTTTTATTGATATAGATAAGGCGTGTGATCAAGTACTTAGATAGGTGTTATGTATACTTTTGATGATAATTCTTGTGAAATAAAATATATTACATGATTAAATATGTGAATATAGAGAAACTAAAAGTATCATGAAACCTTAAAGAGGGACATGCCCACTTCCTATCATTGTTTGGTTACACCAATTATCAACATTAACTCTATTTTGTTTTTGTTTTGGTTATGATTGAGTCGGTAAAGCATGTTTAAGATGGAATTCCTTGATCCATGTAATTTTCCAATGATTTATTTCAATTAATTAAACTAAAGAAGCATTGTATACTATGACTGAATTTCAAAAAATGTGTTGCAAAGTATCAAATTTATGATCAATGGAAGAAAAATGGACTATGTGCAATATAATTCCATCCAATCTAAAATTTTGAACTACGAGGCTAAATTGGATATACCACAATGTCACAATTTTAGTTACTTGGGCTCTAGTAATAAAATGTATGGTAATGTTAAAGATCTTTTTTGTGATATAGTGACATTAATATGGCAGAAGTGGATGGTGCAACTACAGTTATATGTGACTGGAAGATCCCTTTTTAGATTAAAAAGTAAGTTTTATAGAACAACAATGCACCCCGACATTATATTAGGCATAAAATGATGGATTACAAACTAATAAGATCTTGACAAGATGAATGTTCATTTAATGGGTGTATAAGGAAAAAAATATTGAAAAAAAATCATATCATGAATAAATTAGGGTGGCTATTATTTAGTTGAAGTTCTACAATGGACATGTGAAACTCGAATGTATAAAAAATATTTATTATTTAGAGCAATAACATTGAGTGAAGAACGGTTTTGATGAAGAAGACTTAGCCTTAGATTAAGTTGCAAGATGGGATTTTGAATAATTACATCTTTGGCAAAGTATGACCCATAACAAAGATGATCCAAAAGAAGGGTTCATGCACCAACCAACATGGTTAGGATTGAATCTTATATTACAACCATGATCATGAGGGTTTATATATAGGGTTATAGTAGTCAATCATAGACATTAGCTTCATTAAGAGGTCAAGCAGGACATTCTATATATGACCAATATTCCATATACATCGCTTTAAGTGTGCATAGGGTTTCATCACATAGGCTTTCAGTTGTGTTGAAGAACAAAAGGTGTTGCACAGATTGGATGTGAGTGGTTAAAGAAGATAGTTCAGCTGCATTTTACACTTATGTTTTGATAGATCTACATTGGTTAATATCTTTAATAAATGATTTGAGTGGGAACTTAAACATTGTCTATTTGATAGGAAGTTTTTTTTATATAGTTGATATCATGACCAAATACAAACCCAATTTAAAATTCTTGTTGTAAACTCAAGTACACAAGGGAATAGTCTATAGAGATTGGACATACTTGATACACAATATGATATACATGCATTGACAAACACAAAAATGGAGTGGAAACAATTGTTCATACGATAATGAATGATGATGTAACAAGATCACATGGGATGAGTGATATAATAACATGTATTAATCATGTTCTTAGGTCAATGTTTTTTACATTATTATTGCATATGACCCCAAAATTCACCTTGGTAAGTAAGGTAAGGAGGATTTTTGGGATACCATTGATGAAATAATGATAGAAACACAATAGAGGATAGTATTACCATTTTGAGTGATTTAAATATCAATCTGAACATTATGAATGTTGGTCATGAGAGAGTTCATGGTATTTATGGATATGGAAGTATAAATGGAGAAGGAGAGAGAATATCCATTTTTTTATAGTTGCCTAGTTTTATGTGCTTTTGTTAAACACTCATTCAATGGAGAGATATTCTCATATAATTCCTTTTAAGAGTGATAACAAGTTTACCCAAATCAATCACTCTCTTACAAGGTGGATAGATTGAAAAGTATGCAAGGATTGTAAACTCATACTTGCCAACAAACTTACCACCCATAATAGGTTGGTTG
The DNA here is from genome assembly GCA_963693085.1 of Alisma plantago-aquatica. Lineage (NCBI taxonomy): Eukaryota > Viridiplantae > Streptophyta > Magnoliopsida > Alismatales > Alismataceae > Alisma > Alisma plantago-aquatica. The sequence goes on along the minus strand of OY856409.1, from coordinate 730,442,101 downwards.
TTTCTCATATTAATATGAATATAAACAAAGGTAAGCTTATAGTTAAACAACATATAAGGATCCTTTAGAGGAATTTTAAAGGAGAACATGAATTGAAATTTCATGATGAACTTATCATGGAGGGACTTGGAACTTGGAGTTTGATTTTATCATTATGTGGAGTATTAGGAATTTTTCATAAGAAGTTTTGTGGGAGTAGTTTGGAAGTACAAAGGGTGTGGTCTGTCACTGATCAGGTTAACACCAATTCAAATAGTCTAGATCAATCACACAACATAGTTCAAATAAAAAATATCATTGTCATTCATTGAATGAACCTATAAGGTTATAAACATCTCCTAAATACAAACTTGAAAAATATTCATGAGGAAACTAATATTACAGCTTATAAAACCCTTTATTATTAAGAAGATTGAACACGAAGATGATTTGGTGGAACTTCCTCATTTCAACATCAGATAGTATAATTGGGTGTCGAAGAAAGATCTTAAAATTTCATTTAGTATGCTTAAAATCATAAAGATGGACATGTGGTATGTTGTAGTACAATGATACATAGACGTTGAGTCCAACAAAGTTAATATAAAAGATGAAGTGTGCATGTAGGGATTATAGAAAGAAATAAACACTTTATTGTTACATAAAATCATGTCACCAAAAAATCTTAGCATATCATTATGAACTCTTCCATTATAATGTTTAGTCAACATGAATCAAGATAAGTTCCCAAAGATATGGACACTTAGACATGAAGTATGATACAATGTGTCAAACGATAATATCCACTTTCATATGAAGTTCGACACAATTGCCTCATGAATCATAGCCACAACCAATTGACACACAATCCTCAATGATAATAGAAGATTCTTTTAGTTAAAGTTCAATTTTCATCAAAATATACATAATAAATAAAAAGTACAAATAAGTAGGAAATGAAGTATCTTAGACAAGTATAATAGCCAAAATTGTGAAAAACAATGGATACATATCAACCAATATAAGCAATATCACTAGTTAGGTCAAGTAATAGTAAGCATACGCTTGATTCAAGATGAAAGATCTAGTATTTTTAGAAATTCAGAGATATCAATAGGCCCATTTCAAACAAGATAAGAGTCAAACACGAGTTCCAATAAAATGGGTCACAGGGACCAACCAAGTAGGGTTTTTAGATCATTATATTGAACTTAGGTGAGTTACTCATCCCTGATACCAAAGAACAAGATTTTGAGATACTATTATCTAATTTTACTATCAATTCAATATCATGTTAAAAAGATGATTCTAACCTATCTTAGATGATAAACCCTACATAGTCATCAAGGGTCAACATTTTCATTATTAGAAGCCTTTTTATGGAGGGGAGGATGTGACAATGTGAGTTTTCCCTCTTTTCTACTATTTATTTTATCTTTCACCTTTATAATGATCATTTACAATATATTTTGACTCCTTGATCAATATAGATACTCAAAATCAAATTCTTTTGTATTTTATGAATTTTATGCACTCTTGGACACTTTAATTTAACTTAATACACCTCTTTGAGAAAATGCTTGAGTTTGACTAATTAACTTTATATTTTGGTCTCCAAACTTTGGCACATTATTCTACACTTCATGTTGAAATTATGGTCCAAATTTGAGATCATTTGAACCTTCCCATGATTTTATACAATTTTTCTAAGATTCCAACGTTTTCTTAGCTTTTTAGCCCTTTTCCTTCCTTTTCCCCCTCTTTTCCTAGTTGGGCCCGGCCCATTCCCAGTTTAGGGTGCCGCTGGGCAAGGCGGGTGACCCAGCAGCCTTGGATCGTGATCCAACGGCGCTGGGGTCATCCCCTACCTCGCGCCGGGGTTGGCACGGGTCCACGATGGACCAGCTGTCACCTCGCCCGACCCCAAGCGATCAAACCTGACCGGCTACACCCGAAAACTCAACCAATGGATCCGCATCCCTTTCTCGAAGCTTCCGCAAGAGTCGTTGCTATGGAATCGTGGCTTGGAGGCCAAGGAAACCAAGCCAACCTTGGGCTGCGCCTGCTCCCTCATAAACCCTAACCCTAGCTTCGGGTCCCTATAAAAGACCCCCTTTGGGTTCGTCGCGCCCCCATGATCTCGACCAGCACCTGCTCTCCTCGCACTGCGCTCTCCCTCTCGTGCCCCCTTCTTCTCCAGCCGCTACACCGCCGCGGAGCAGCTCTGCTCGCGGGCGAGTTCGTTTGGTTGGGGTGAGCAGCAGCAACTATTCGATCGAAGCCCACGCTGGTCCCGGCTGAGATCGAACGACCACGAATCCCTGCGAGAGCCCTCTCCTGCTTGGGAACGTGATTTCACTCCTGTCGCTGATCGGCTTCGTGTGTCCACGGTGGACCAACGATCAACGGCCCGCTATTTTTGGTAATCCTGCTCTCTGCCCTAAATTCCAGTAAATAGCCTTTTTCTTGCAAAATCAATATCTTGAGATCCACAACTCCAAAAATAGTGAAATTATAGTCCATTTTGATCAGAATAATCCAACTGACCTGTTAAAAATACTTGTGAAGCTTAATTATCGACTTTTATCACTGATATGACATGATCTTGACCCTTTGCCTATTTAATTATCTTATATGATGATTAATCTTAAAGGAAATCTTATTCCTGTTTCTAATGATCATTCTGAGTCACCAAATCATCTTTTGACAAAATAAGGATGAGATATAATCCTCTTGACTCTTTACCCTAAAAATATGAATCATGTACTTTGAAATAAGGTTTATTCTAATATAATGATGCTCTACCTTGATTTAGGAAAAATCCTCTTAATCATAGGACTCCCTGATCTAATTTTGAGTCCAATTGTACTATCTGATATTGGGAATGATCTAGAGATGTTGAATAATGATATTGATAATTAGGGTTGACATGTATTCCTAAATATACCTAGGAAGGTCATCCATTCATGAAACATGTTCGATACTTGAATATTTGTTGGACTTTTGGAAATATTGTTGATGACCTAAACCTAAGGTAGAAATAGGAAAATGTAACCCTAATCTCAAATAACAAAGCATGATCTTTTTAAACTATGATCTTGACCCTTGATCCAATATTTGATCTAGGATCTGACTCAAAGGGTTGATCTTCTCTCTCTCTTGGGATCTGTACTCCAAATACTCTTTAGAAAGGTACGCTATTATACTACTCCTCTTTGGTTGTATGATGATATTTTCTTAGGTATCTCTTGAATTATGCTTGGCTAATTATTTGGATGAAATATTGTTCCCTATGAATAGTCTTCCATTTTTCTTCTATATTATATGTTGAGGAACATGAAATCTAAATCATTAGACCCATTATGACTTCCCGTATATTGATGTTGATAATGATGTTGGAAATATTGATAATGTTGATATTGGATATAAGCAAAACTCTTTCTTTGGAAGGAGGGATTTTGCACCTGGATCTCCTATCTCATATGGTGATAAAGAGCTTGGTGACCCCCATCACATTGGGGTAATAGAGTCACCCAAATTAATATAAGCATGCTTCTTGAATTACAGCATAATGGGAAATTCGTAATAAAATTTGTTGTTTGAATAACATTTTGGTTTTTGGAAATCGTTCGATAATGATTTGAAACATAAGTCCTGCCAAGCATACTAGTTTTCATTATAAAACTGTTTTACTTGTTTTTATATAGCGTACCGTGCAATTGCATTGACTTTGTGTCTTGATTTTCTCGATTTTAGGTAATGCAAGGAACTAGTTCCATCTACTATTTCATCTACTGCAATAAAGACTGCTACATCTTATGGACTCTACATGGGAGCTAATTGTAAAAGGGATGTAGTTGTAGGCTAGTTCTTATCTCTTTCTTTTCCTGTTGCCTATGGGCCTGATGTACTAAACTTTTGGTTCATTTTAATAAAGAAGGATGTTATTTCATTTTTGCATATTATCTGTGTGTGAATTTTCGGGCCACTCAGGGACGGGCGCTCTCATCCCTCTAACACTGCCCTTTTGAACAGTGGGATTGGGATTAGGGTAAGAACGGATCCGTGACAGATACTCTGGGAGAGAGTGTATGATACGTTTGTGGGGGAGGGTACAAACGGGTAAGGGAGGTACTATACTCAAACCCTTTTTACTCAATCAAATTTGTCTCCCACCATCTCTATTGGTCAATCTATCTAAATATCATAACTTTTGATTATGTACATAAGCCAATTTGGGCATTTTTGAAAACTTTTGAAAAATTTTGAACTTTCTCAATAAGAATTAGAATTTTTTTTACCATAATTTATGGTACAGGAGAAATCTTGATCCAATTTTCATGGGTAAATCTTCCACCCTAACCTTAGGCTTTCTTGTCTTCAAGCTAGCTTTTAGCTTAATTACTTCAAGAGTAATTCTTTAGGCAATAAATTGACCTAATAGAATCTTTAATGTATAACCATTTCTCTATGCGATTCTTATCTTTAGAAACTGTGCATGGAAAAAGAATGCTACTATCCCTTAGAATTTCCCTAAAATTAGGAGGACTTAACCCATTGTAGTCCAAACTGTTATAATAAGCTACCCATTGTAGTCCAGACTGTTATAATAAGCTCTTAGTACAAGTTGGAAAATGCAAGACTCTAGAAGACAAGGGAAACAACTACCCCTTCTAGTACCAAAAATCCCCACTTTGGGATAAAAAAAGAGGCTTTGCAGCCCAAAATCATTCGAGAAAAAAATCATATCACCCCCGAGCCTGTAAGAAAGAATAAAATTCGAGAATAATAAAATCATGAGAGTTGTGCCCAATATTTTAAAAGATTTTGAGGGGCGCTAGGCCGGAAATCAAACGTCCTACCTACATTTCAAAGGGAACCTCACATAATCACATGAAACTACATCAGGACCAAAAGTTGGGTAACATTGTTAATAAAGTAGTATTTATGGCTGAGGAACTCCAAGAAAGGTAGGGATACGCTACAACCTTGGCCTACCCGAACACAATAGTTAGGATATTGTTAAAATAAAAGTTGGGTGTGAAAGCTACCCCTAGCAAGATCCTTGCAAAACTACAACTAGGAAATGGGGTCTTGTGTATCATGAAGGAGAATCCCCTTCCAATAAATAGAAGGCAACATCACACACAAAAGTCATGCAACTATGGATCTAAGGTAATGAATTAGGGAACATAGTAAGCAGACCAAACTATCACATAGACTTCTCGACATAAGTATGCCATATGGATATGGTTATGCAAAGAGAATGAATAAATAAAAAAATCCCATCGTCTTTACTTGATGATTTAATTCTATCTGTAATCTTGAGGACAAGCTAGACTTTAAGTTTAGGGGGGTTGATAACATTGAATTTTGTGGATACTCGTGTGCCTGTTAGGACCTCATTTGATCATTTTGATGATGCTTTATTTAAATAACTCTATTTTTTTTGTCAATTTTTGGTGTAAGTACCTAATTTCATCTCTTTATCTTTTATTTGGACAAAATATCACCAAGAAAAAGATAATGTCATCGAAGGCATTTAGGTTTCATGCTTGATGATTGCTAGCATTCCCAAGCTTCAATGATTGCCAAAGCTAGGATCAACGGTCACCAATCCATCAACACCAACGACCGATTACCACAAACATCGGTTTTCACCAAGCCTACAACACCAACACTCACAAAATATCAATCACAGTAACCCTAAATGATGGTTAGGGTTAGCAACCATTAAACCTGGTAGTAGGCTTCATTCCAGTGACTAATGCATCCTAGCAATCACTGGGATCCACTACTGCAATTACTGATGAGCATGAATGGTCAAGTGACCACTAAGTCTTAAGTCAGTCACCTCGAAACCTACACCTACAAATACTAGACTCCGTCAACATATCTAGGGGTCATGACATGTAGGAGACAATGAAGTGTTACCATAGTGCATAGACACCATACATCAACCATTCCATCTATCCTAGATCTATGAAGATGAGAGTCAAGAGGGGAGAGAGGATCCATGTTCTCCATGCCACTCTAGATCCAGATATGAAGAAGACGTGCATCAACCTTGGACATTTGTGGTCACAGTTGGTTTATCCCCCTTCTTCTCCTCTAGATCTGTTCATTTGCCTCCATCTCCGTCATCCAATTGGTCATTCTCTCTTATGTCTCATTACGATTGTAAATTTGTAATGCTACTCACCAACATGAGTGGCTATACATATAGCTTGTGTTAGGAGAAGCCACTAAAGCCCTCCCAACATGAAAATAGTTATATCCATTGAATATATGCTCTTATCAATGATTATCTCTAAACTCTTGGTTTTAATGCTTCACTCGTATGATTAGCTACCATCTTGTGTTGTTTGATTGTTATTGCCTTGAAAGAGTAATACTAACCTTATCTAACTGTTACGGGGTTGCACGAATGCATGAGAAAGTCGGAATGCTTAAGCTAATGGTCATATGTTATATTGTGAATATTTGTTTTCCATCTCGAGAAAGAGATGACCTCATAATCTAGAACTATCCTGAGCTCGAGAGAGGAGGGAATAGACATAAATAATGATTACTTATAATCTTGCTAAGGGTGTACAATGATGGGAGTATTGCATGTTGGTTAGAGACCCTATATGGTGAAACCCAATCCAAGTTCTCATCCATATTTGATATATCACTCTTTGTTTTCTTCATGTTCTCCTATTTTACTCCTTTTTTTTACTTGTTTTGTCTTGATTTATTGGTTCAAGTAACATTGTTCCCTAAGGAACAACACAATTAATCTAACTCTTTGGGGTGTGTAACTTAGCCAAGATTCTACATTCTTAGCACTTACCACTCCTTGTCTCTGTGGATCGACCCCGAATTACTACATTAGACCTCAATAGTTGTGGGGGCCTGAGTGTCAATTATAAATTTAAGAGTCTGACTACACTAGTTTTTTTCATCCTTGGACGTGTGATTTAGGTTAGTCATATATGTGTTCTAGATTTTATCCTTTGATCAATAGTCTTCTCCTGAAGCTTCATTGTGTAACTTAACAACTTGATACCCATGTATTTTATGCAGGGTTGAACATATCCTTTGTTCTTGTAGATGGGGACTTTGGTACATTTTCTCCACTCATATATAATAAAATCTTAACAAAGAAATTTGTTAAGGACATATCTCCTACATTCCTCATGAAATTCCATACATCAATAGGAGTATCATTTGGCTAACATGCCTTCCCCATTTTCACATTTTTAACATCATATAATAAAACTTATCATGTTTAAGAGGTACTTCTGTTTCTTGTCACACAAGATTGCATATCATTGAGATTATCTCCATTGCTAATATTATGGAAGAAGGTTTCTCATTTGTTGATAAATAATCACCCTTATGAACATTTTACCATATTTCTACTTCCTGCATAGTACTTAACACAAACATCTTCCTTCCCTTTATCTTATATGAGCCATCATATATACACATTACATATATAAATATATATTTATATATATGTATGGGAATCAAATAAATATATATTCCAACTAGCTTCTAAAAATATAAGAGGTTAAATAGTTACATATAGCTCAACTCTACATAACAAATTTTAGAAAAGAACTCACACAACTATCTAACGTGTAGTTGTCGCTTAACACATTTACAAATTTTTGTAGCAATGCTAGTGAAACCTATGGTTGTACTTCCATATTTCCTTCCATTTCATTCGCTCCATATATGAGAGTAGAGTGCAGCAAATAGAAGTCTCTTCTTGTCCCCTTTAACATATCTTGCAACCATCTATTTATTTCCTTCTCAAAAGAAATTGGTAGAAAAAAATTCCTTGCATATCTTCATCCATATTTCTTTGGTAAATTTGCAACTCCCAAATAAATGATTATGGGACTCCTCCCCATCATTTCATAGAAAGAAAATAGAAGAAACATCATTATTCCATTTGTGTACCTTGTCCAAAGTTACCAACACACCATGCACAATTTTAAAAACACACATCATCCACTTTGATACCTATTTACCCAGCCATATATGTTCCAACATCGTGTTTTTGCAACTTTTCTTCTTGTCACCTTCCACAGATCCATGCTTGGATTTCTAGTCCGCCATCCTCATGTCTGTAGAGGGGAAAATAAATGTTTCACCTCCTATTAGAACTCCTTTATGATAACAATGGCACATGAGTAGCCTTCCCTTATCTTTGGATGGAAATCCAGCCCATGTGTATATATTTCTCTCATCCATATACCCCACACTGAGATTCCTTCTTGATAGATGATTATTCTCCTCAAAGTTCCCCATCTAGAAATATATATGGGCATTTTTAAATTCATACATATTTCATCTTTTGGTAGAGACAAACATGCATACGTCATGCGATGATAGTTTCTTGTCCACTCAAAGTTAGATATCTTCATCGCCATTCTGTCTAGGACCAGCCCCATGATCTCACCTTGTTGTACCCAGAAAATCAAGTTTCCTTCTATCTGCTTTGGTGAGAGTTGTTCTTCCTTCCATGGATGTCTTTTGGGAAGTCCATCTTGCAATCATCTCATTGATATTGTCAATGCACTCAGCAAAGTCCTTCACTTGTAAGTTTCCACTAGCAAGCGGGAATCCCAAATATCTAGTAGGGAACTTGCCTATCTCCACTCCCATAGCTTTATGCAATTTTCCTTCATGCTGGTAGAAATTTTTTGATTGAAACAACTGGGTCTTATTAGCATTAATACACATCCTGGTTTTCTTACCAAAAATCCCCAGGATAGCATTCAGATTCATAAGCATATTGAGTTTTGCTTTTATAAAAGCAAAGACATCATCAACAAAAATTAAGTGTCTCATCACCTTCATCCCATGCAATGTGTACACCTTGATGATCTTCCTACCTTCTATCTATTTCATCTTCTGTGTGAAATATTCCATGACAATAAGGAACAATAGAGGAGATAGGGGGTCCCCTTGCCGCAACCCATTTTTTCCTTTAAAAATACCAACTGAGGTGTCATTCATAAGAACAAAGAAGTGTGTGGTCCCTACACATCGTTTCATCCAGCCAATGCATTGCTAGGAGAATCCCATTTGCTACATGATCCACCATAGTTTATCCCACCTAACACTGTCACACGCCTTAGACACATGAATCTTCAAACATGTTTTCCTTCTTCCCCTCATTACATTATAATCCAAAAGGAACTCGCTAGACAAGAGGGAGCAGTCACTAATACTCCTCCCTGCAATAAAGGCTCCTTAGTTCTCAAATATAAGATATGGAAGGAATAACTTCAGCTTTGATGCCATAATTTTTACAATGATTTTATATTAGACTGAGCAACACACAATGGGTCTAAAATCACAAAATAATGTGGTGACCTTCTTCTTTGGTATAAGAACCAGAAAAGAATGATTAACCAGTCTCACCATATTGCCTCCTTTCACAAACCATCTCACATACTCCACCATATCCTTCTTGACGATATCCCAAGTTATCCTGAAAAGAAAGCATTGAACCCATCTGACCCTGGTGATTTGTTGCAGCCAATACTCCATAGAGATTCTTTGACCTTGAATTCATTCACCTCCCATGTGTGAATATTGTTGTGTGTCCATGTGAGCTTGAACTTCCAGTCCATATCTTCCTCTTCCAAAGCCGCCTCACAATTTTTGTTGTATAGTGTGCTATAGAATTGTATGGATTGATCCTCTAGGTCCTCCTGCTTCTTGACCACCCTGCCATCAATAAGTTCTAAGTTTATGTTGCTTGCCTATCTCCTTTTCATTGCTAGGCGGTAAAAATTTGTGTTCATGTTCCCATCCTCCATCTACTTCTCCCTACTTCTCTGCCAATAAAAATTTTCCTCCTCCTTCTTAAGGTCATCAAGCATCATATACAACTCCTCATCTCTCATGATCAACCCCTCATCAAGTGGATTTGAGAGAAGAAGCTTCCTCACCTCCCTACACTCCTACTTTGCCTATGAGATCAAATTAGGAATGTTCACCTCTACATTAGACCACCTCTTCAAGGCAATCTTTCTGTTGGCTATCTTCTTAGCAAAGGTAAACATTGGGTTCCCTTGCACCTGCATATTCCAACTCTCTTTAACTAGATCATCAAAACCTTACCAGTCAACCCAGTAGTTTAGAAATCTGAAAGGTTTCCTCCTTTGTTTCTTCTCTATAATCTAGACAATCAAAGGGTGTGGTCACTCAACTCCAAACCACCTGCTTTCACCTATACAACTAGGAGAAGCTTTAACCATTCCTCATTCACCAATGATATGTCCAGCTTGCTTACAATCTGGTCCTTTGGCTTCCTTTCATTTTCCACATGAATAGATCACCACCTATCATAGGAAGCTCAATCAACTCTACTCTATCAATGTCTCTATTAATAGCATCAATCATTGCATTCAACACCAGTCCCCCACCTTTTTCTCCCCTTGTAGTCTAACATTATTAAAGTTACATATCACCAACTAGAGATCTGCAATCTTCCTAGAAAGTAGAACCATGTCTTGCGAAAGCTCATGTCTTCTCTTAGCATCACTATGGGAGTATACTATAGTCAAGCACATGAGTAAATTTTCCGTATTTCTGCAATCAACTGTGATATGGTGGTCAAACATCCTCCTCACATTAATGTGTCATAATGTTGGTTTCCACGCCAAGAAGACTCTAGCTAGTTCTGAGTGCTCCAGGTTAAATACATGCTCCCACCCTTATATAAATAGGTATCAAAAGCTTTTCTATTTTGCCTCTTTATCTTTGTTTCAACCAGTGCCACAAGTGAGGGTCCACTTGCAGAAATCCAGTCATGAATCTCCCTCTTATTCTCCCTATCACATCTACTTTAATGTTTCATGGAAGCATGGACATATTAAAGAGTTTTGTTCTGGGCTGTAGTGTGCCTTGGGGGCTCCTTCCTGTTGTTTTTCCTACCTTCTTCCTTATCTGCTTAATTGATGATCTATTCATTATCCTTATCAGAATCACTTTGCGCATCAAACTTGTTCCCATTATGAAGGATGGATCCCACTCCAATGATTTTGGGAATCCCCACCCTATGGGTACTCTTCTTCTTAGAGGATGGGATGATCTTACCCTCTTCTTGTTGTTTGTTACCCTTTTGGTTGTTGATCGTGTTAGAGACAACTTCTTTTTTTTGTACCTCATCTAGCTTTCCTAGTGTGTTCTCATTTCTAGTGTGTGGCTCTTGCTCCTACATACTCGATCCCTTCACCCTGGCATCTATCTCCTTCAAGTTATTCCTCCTAGTAAATTCTTTACACCCATGTGTTACCTTGGGTTCCTTCTCCACAATCTTGTTGCTTTAACACCTTTCAGTCGCATGGCCGAATGCACAATAGGTCTTTCACTTCGGTGGTATATGCTCGTAGACAATCTTGACTGGGACTTGATATCTCCCCCACTGCTAACTAGATAGTTTTAGGCAATGTCTTCTCTACTTCTATGTTCACCAGTACCCTAGAAGCCCCTCCACACCATTATTTCATCAATATGTAGGACCCTGACAACACTAGTTGTGATTGTTCAGACCACCTTCCACGTCCATGTCCTCCCAATGAAGGGGATCCCGATCTAGGCTGGCACAAATGATAGTAGGTCTCAGTGTAGTTCATCGCCATGGCAGTAGGGCTTCTCTATGACTAGTTGTCAGTCTAACCAGCATGATCCCTCCTTGAGATCACTTGCGTATTGTCGTCGTTCGAGAATCTCACTAGAAACATATCATTCTCCTTCGAGATGAATTTGAACCCCCCTTTTGGCCACCATGATCTTCTCACCCAGGCCTGAAGATGAGGTAAGAAAGGCCTTTTCCCCATTACATACACTAGAATAGTATATTCCCATATGTTTCTCATCATATCGAATTCTTCTACATCAAAGTCCACACAGACTCTTCCATCCTTCGATCCGGGCTCAAGGAATGTCATCTCCTTCTCAACATTACTCTTCTTCTCATAGAGAATATGTGTCAAGTCCCTCCTCATTCTCAGGCTCTAGTGTTGTTGGTTGTAGTCTCTGACTCGCTCATGTCTTTGCCTCCATCTTCAATCTCACAGCCATTGCAGATATGGTTCCTGGTGGAATAGGTCGGGTGTAGTGGAAGGTTTGTGAAATTGTGTACATAAGAGCATAGTCACAAATTCGGTATTCGGGATACGTACGACCAAGTTGAAAAATTCGGAAATCAGGAATTATGCAGAAAATTCGGATAAAAATCGGTCAACGTACGGTAAACGTTCGGTCAACTATTCGGAAAAAAGTCGGCAAAAAAGCGGAATAATATATATATATATATATATATATAGAGAGAGAGAGAGAGAGAGTCAGGCTAGAATACACTCGAGTGTACAGATCGCACGAATACACTCAAGTGTGTTTGCATATCAAGACTATTTTTTGCAAAATGTAAACTGTTGATCTTCACTGTTATCCTATAACTAGGCTGCATATAAATTTTGAGCCCATTTGGATGAGTGTAAGTCACTCATCCAAGAGCAACAAAATCGACGCGCGAAACCAATTCAAAATGCATAATTTTTGCGGTCTTCATAACATGAGCTATACATATCCAAATGTGCTCAAATTTTGCGTATAAATTGTTCACAAGATGTTTAAGAAGATCAACGGATTAGATTTTCAAAAAAAATATTGCATCATGAAAAACTACTTGAGTGTATTCTGCTCCGGATACACTCGAGTGTATTCTAGCCTGACTCTATATATATATACATACATACAAAATATATATAAAACCACACATAATGATTGAAAATGACTAAACATTGAACTGATTACTCTAATATTGGAAGAAGTGGGAGCAGCAGGCACAAATCAGGGAAGAAAGGGGGAGAATGGAGGAGAAAGATGGAGCGTACATGTAGAATGTCGAGGGTTACTCCTCCTGGTGTGTCGAGGGATAGAGGAAGGTTGGACGGTTTAGTGGAACCCTACTACAAGTTAAAAAGGATGTGGAAAAAATAAATGTGAAGCAAAAGTACAGAACTGTTTAAAACGACAAAAAAACGTATGAAACGCGTTTAAAACGCAATACGCGAATAAAACGTGAATTAAATGTGTTTAAAACGTATTATTTGGTTTGGAGTTTAAAACGGCCGTCATATACGTCACGTGAATAATACGCGTTTTAAACGTGTTTTTTTCAAAAAAACAGAGTATATTGTGACTATGCATAAGAGGGGGATTCCTCCAACATGGGTGTCATGTCATTGGGCATCGCCAGTTCCCCAGGGTAGACTATATGTATGTATATATGTATGTATATATAATCTATATATGTTTGTATCTATACACATATATGTATATGAATATATACATGTATATATGTATGTATATGTGCATATATATACATATATACTCCCTTACTGTACTATGCATCTTCTCATTTCTATCTTTAAAGTATTTCCATATGGACTCCTACACTTCTTTCTTCGTATCTTTTATTGAAATATTTTATCTCAAAATAATAACATCATCTTGACATTTGGGCAACATCATATACATCTTTGTCATGAGTTTCAAAGGCTTATTTACTACATTATACCAAAAATTCTATTAGGTAGGACCTCACCCTTTGGACTCCCTCAAAACCTCTTTGGCAACTCTTCTTGTGTGAACTCATATCATGCACATATTATAACATCATGATATAGAATTTCCCTTCTTAGTAACTTTGTCATAAAATTTCTCTTTTGATGTTCTATAAGATTACACCACTTTATCCTGCTATATTGGTTTATGTTATGCTTACCTTTTTTTATCTACACATTGATATCCAAAACCACCTACATATTGAAGTGGTGAATTTTGGCGAGGAATCACTCTTTCAATCCACCCAACTTGTAAGAAAGTGATCACTTTTTATAAAGTTTTGTGAACTCTTAAAAGTAATCATAAGAGAGTATATTTCCTTTAAATGAGTGTTTTCCAAAATAAAATCATAAGAAAATAAATACTAATATACTCTCTCCTTCTCCATTTATGTTGTCGTATTCATAACCACCATGAACTCTCTCATAATCAACATTACTTCTACCCTACATGGCCATCTAAATAACTCTAAATTTTAGTATTCTCCTCTATAGTATTGTTTTGCATAATTTCCATTTTATTCGAAAGATTATCCATACAAATCTCTCTAAGGCCAACTTTGGGGGAGGAGGCATATGCACTAATAATACTACAAATCTTTACCCCATGAACAAGATTAATATCCATGATTTTGTCACCCATTTTTGTGATATTTATAACATCATCAACATATTATCATGAAAAGGTTACCATTTATTATGTTAGTCAATACTTGTAAACCAGATTTTGTACCATGTGTCTCCGATCTCTCTAGGTGGATGACATATCTACTTATATCAAACAAACAATCTTTATTGAGTTTTAGTGTGACCAACAAACAATCATTATTGACTTTTAGTGTGACCATGTCATAAACTATCTACATAGAATTTCATGTCATTTGGGCAATGTTCCAAGATTATACTCTAGTCCTTTTTCATAGAAAATTGGTCCTTTATCTTCCTTAGTAAAAGATGAATTCCTAGAGCATTTTCACTACTTCTTAGAAAGATGAGGCAAGATTATCTTCTTTACCCACACATATCAAAGGCGTGTCAACCCTTTCTTATACCCCAACACAATGAGATATCATTCTGTCAAAATCCCTTGCCTATTTATCATTGCATTATGTGTCAATACAACATTTTTCTAGGAAGGGACACTAATGAGTTTCATATAAGGGCCAATGCCAAAAACATACTCACATCATTTTTTATGATTGGTTATCATCCTACCGCAAACATTCATCCTTTTACCTAGGTTTGTTAGTTGATACGTAAACAAAACATGTATAGAACCTCGATGGTTTTCCCCAATATAAACCCAAAGTAATATGAATAAGAAGGAAAGCCTTAAGTTCCTTATGCACTTACACTTCACATGCAGTTTAGATCCTGGTAAAAATTCCATTTTATCTACTTCCTAATATCCAAGTAAATATCCCAGTCTTCATGAAACTGTAGTTTACTACTTGAGAGAGTAAAATACTAATTAGGATTTTCCCCATATCAATTGTGAAGTTATTTACATTGTACAAGTGATCTATTACTCGTAATGTTTGCAAACAAAATGATCTTTAGGTAATTAACCTTCTTCATCAAGATTCATTTGTAAAGGCCTCTATTAAATTAATAATATGAGGAAGTGTGATGTAAAACATTTCTTATAATTACCAATTTTAAATGAGATACAATTGTTTATATCATTGACTTAGTTTATGTCTATCCCTTACTTCTTTTATTGGACTTTGTCGGCATTGCTTCAACTAAAAATATAAGCTCTTGTTGAGGGTAAAATATTATTGGTTTCCCCTATAAAGCACAATATACGATGTTTTAGCAATATTGAAAACATGAAGAATTTTGAATGATGTGATGACCAAGAAGGGTTTCACCTTGACTATTACATGGCGAAGGTATATACTATCCACAAGTGGGTACTTGAAATCATTATAACCTCCTCAATTCTATAAACAGATCTATGAACTCTTTTTGGTGTCATATTTTGTTTTCTTTATGAAGGTATACTTTGAAAGTCCAACACAGAGAGCAATGAATTCTATCAAAAAGTATTTTATATTTATTGACTCTAGTGTTATCAACAAGTTCTATGTATAAAGTGAGCCTCATGTGTTAGGGTAACTATGGGAATTATTTCAAGTCAAAATATAACATGTAGGACATATATATTTTTAAATTAAACTTAAAGGAGATATATTATGTATGATCCACCTTTTTATTGATTTAGTCATCTACAAATATTGTCAACTCACAAGACTGATGTAATATACTCTCCACAAGAAAAAAAACTAAATATTTAATATATGAGAATATTTATTATCCTTCATGCTTTCATCATACATTATTCTTGGTAATATTTATATATTTGCTCCTCTATTGGACCCAAAAAATCTAATAAATAGATAGATCCCTCATTAACACCATATTATACCCACAATGTCTATTATATGATATTAATGGACATGAATTTATATATGTATAGATTTCAGATGTGAAACATAAATAATTTTTGCAGTGTTGTAGTGATTAAAATATAATTATTGAAACTAACATCATTTATTTGTAAAAAACTAATTTCAAATAATGAAAGCAACACATGTATCTGACACCCCCATCCCTGATATTTAGAGATTCATCTCTAAAGGAGAAAGAATAAATCATAATCAACAATCCATGCCATACTTGTTTTACATATATATGCCTTAATTATGACTACTTCATTGATTATCAACCTATCAATCTTATCTTTAATTTATGAACATTACTTAAAAAATTGATATGATGGGTGTTCATGTGAGGAACAATCTTCTTCTCCGTGATGCTAAATTTCTCCACTCAAACATCATTTTTCTTTATTTTCTAATTCCAATTTCCTCTCAAAATTTTCTCAATTCAAAATATAATAATAGGACACTTTATTTGATTTTTGTTCCTTCAATTTTATTAGTCCTCCTCTCTTATGCAATATATAAATGGTACAAGCTTCTGTCAAATTATTTTAGAGTGCAAAATGCATAATACTAAATGTTAAAAATGTGATAAACGAACCATAACATAGAATGGAAGTTATCCTTTGTGAGTATTTAATTTTTTTTCATGTGAAATAAAAGAATGCACTTATATTATGTTTCCTTAAAAATTCACATTTATTTCTTTTGTGTGTGTCAGTAGTATGTTCTATTGATGTGTCATGCTTGTGCTAATTGTAGTCTGTCAAAAACCTACTATTTGAGCAAAAGAAATGGGATAAATGAGTATTCAATACAAATCATCATATAACCATAGACATGCATTCATTAATTATATCAAAAATCACAATGGTGAACTTCAATTGCAACATGACAAGAAAACAATAAACTAATCCATTTTCACAAGCTTCATAACTTGTGAACATAGTATTAGTTAAATGAAAAACAAACCAAACAACATTATCATAAAGGAGTGACTTACCACCATTTCCATTTGATATTTTCTTCTTTTTCATCTTCTTCTTTATAACATAATATATAAGATAAAAGGCTGCCATTACTCCTACCATGCTACCCACAATTGGAATTGTCAAAAGACGTTTCTTTTTTTTGATACTTTGTGCTTGATCAACTTGAAACTCTAAGCAAAGATAGAAGGTATTAAACACATATATAATATTGGGATAAACCTACAATTTGAACTTCTGAAGGCTTCCAACTGATAATAAAATTTCAATGTTGTGTAAAAAATGAAAACAATTAAGCTAGTTAGGTAAGGGGTTCGTTTTATATTTTTCAATTTGTGCATTTATACATCTATTCTCTTGAACTTTTTAATCAATATATATAACTAGAAATATATTTTTATTATCTTTAATTGCAATCCAATTTAGAGCATTTTGAAATTGCAGTCAGAGACTTATGCAATAACAAAACATATGCCTCAATAAGGACTCTACACAACATGAGTAATACAATAGAATTGTCTTTAGTCTTGTATGAAAATGCAAATTCAAATTGATGAAGTTGGTTTAATGCGAGATAGGATACTGGTTACGATCAATTTTCAAATCCTAACCAAGGAAAATTGGTTTTGTTCTATTGGACTTTTAGTATAACCTAATAAAGTAAACGATATTTTATCTAATTTTAGTGGAATATTATACATTTGATAAGCATTGTATCTTCATTCTAAATTAGCTTGCAAATTATCCACTTCTATATTTATAATAGATAAATATAACTTTTAGTTGGTTATGCATTTTGTTCAACTATAATTGTGTTATGTATGTTGGCAAACAATGACCTAGATAGTCACCTACTTATATATGTGAATGAGGTTGTCAAAAGTAGTTAATTCCCCCAATAACGAGTTATAAGGAAACTTATAATTCATTAGAATACTAGATTTTGAGTTTCCATTTACGGTGAATGACAAGGAATTATAGGCTAAGATTTTTTGTATGTGAACTTTTAATTGAGTATCTAAAAGCATTGGTTGTGATTCATGATTCTCTAGTCACATTGAAACTCAAAATCAAGTGATACTTTGTCTCCTTTGAAGAATTACAAATAAGATTCATGCACATAATTAGATGTCCATGTATATTCAAACTGACATTAATGAAAATGTGTCTCCTCAAGGCCATCTGGGAATGGACCAAGAGCCTATGAGAATATAAATGGACCACAAAAATCTATCACAAGGGATGTTGAGATGATTGTTGTTTTATGTATTAAACTATCATAGATACATTCAATGGGTATTTAATTAACGATAATGACATTTGATTTGTTACTGAGTGGGGTCAAACTTTGTCCTAGGAATTCCTTCCATATCAATAATGAATTTGTAGTAATGACATGTTGTCCTACATAGAAAAAATGTTGTTTCATGAAATGACCCTATTATCAAAGTGAAACCTGACTATATCTAACAGAGGGGACCAATGCATGGGCCAAGGATCATATAGAAAAGTTGAAATAGAATAGTTTTCTACTTTTTATTGCCACTTGGCCTACCAAGACTAATTTTCTGTACAAATTCCTTCATATCCATGTGTGTTCTTTCTGAAGGCAAGACCACATATTTCCTTGAATAGAATGTGTATGTTCCTACATTTCACTGATAGAGTGGCCTAGCAATGGGAAATATTCCACAGAGTATATATTATCTATCTATTTGAATAATCTCCAGTATACCTAATGCTAAGGCCATCTTCAGTTTCCAAAAGTGAATACATACAAGATATGGTATGCATATATTTTTGGGTGGCAGTACCATCCCTTATGAAGTCTTGAAGGAGTTTTCCAATCTCACCAATGACATTAATAACCTGGGGAACGTGGACAACCAAATAAATTGATATATGTAAAGTGGAAATTATTAGTTTTTCTCTCCCTACCATGAAAATAAGCCATATTTTCTATTCCAAACCTACATTATATTTTCATTAAGAGAAATGCATGTCATGTGGGTATGTCTACAATTAGGAGAGTAAACCCAAGGAAATGAACTATGAGGAAGAAACTTCAATCCAGAACTTCAACAAAAACTTGGGGTCTATGATAATGCTAAAACCTAGCTCTGAATGGATATTTGAAATGAAGGATTTATAAAACATGAACAAATCCTCTAAGATAGTGCTATTGACGTTAAGTCTTTTATTCTTAACTTCAGAACAAATTTATTAGGTCATCATAATATATGATACATTCCATGAAGAAATCCTCTACTTCAAATATGAATTACCACATTCTTTTGGGTATCCCTAAATGTGGTAGAGAGACCCTACATACCAATCTAAAATAAATTAGGGTAGTTTCCCTCCCTTATCAAATGCCATTTGAGCCTTGGTTTCCATGTTTAAGAGAAGTTAAAATGAAGCATAGTTGATGTGTGTCTTCAAAGAAAAATAAACTCATGTGTAAACCCATGTCATGCATCATAAAGTAATGCAAATTTTATAGATCACACGATAAAAATTTCAAAGGTTAGCTTACAAGTAGTGACTGGGGATACCAAAGTTGTTTCAGAATATTTTTTGAAGTCAGTTATATAAAATATGGTATTTCTGATTAATATGTATTTAACTACAACAATCCAATTGAGGGAATTAATATTGGAAAAACATAAGACAACCCAATTATGTGAAATTTATGATGACTTTATATAAAATTATGCACTTGGATATATGCCTTCAATCAACCACATGCAAGGGCTCCTGCATTTTGATGACGAGGTAATATATTCTTGTTTGTTTGTAGTAAGCCCTGTAACAAGTCATATAATGATTGTAGTAGGAATGTTGTACTTGTCATGATTATGAATAAAAGGAAGTTCCACCTATTATGTTTGTTAGAGAACGAGATATTGAATGAATATTATAATTTCCTAAGAATGTTTGACTCAATGACATATTGTTGGGATTGAGGACATGAACATGAGATCATATGTATACTTAGAGTATTAATCCTTATTATACCTACTCAAATGTCATTGTGGAATTTGTGAACATAAATAATACATAAGACTATTGTGAATGTTGACCAATTACTACATATATTTAATCATGATATTTGATATAAAGTTATATGCATATGTACTTGTCGAAGAGAAAGTTTAGTGGATAGAATCACCTTGGTAATGATACATTAAATCCATGCAATGGGCATCAAAATGTTCTCAATTTCATAGTGGCGACTATGATCCTCTGACCTAAAGTCACTACATTAATCACTTGTGCTACTCAGTAATTGAATAATACTAGACATAGCCTTGAAAAGGGATTACCATACAAGTATTAATTGGGTGCACTATGACACTATGAATTATCATGAGTGGCATATGTGGAATAGTTTTTTCTCATATTGGATTGATATTTCGACACTTGAGAAGTGTGACTATAAAATCCATGTATATCTCAATGATGCAATGTTTGATATTGAGCTCATTTGATCTCCATACTCTACTATAGATCAAGAAAAATAAATCAAATATTAAGAGGATAGGATTGCATGCCTTGGGTTGAATATGGATATATTTGACATATGTATTATATGGTCACGGGACTATGGTAATAGTTAACTTATCTAATAACTCAGGTATCAATCTTGTGTTGGTAGATGCCAATTATTACTTATCAAGTTATTGACATAATTGACAACATAATGTGGAAACCACATGGGCACACACGTACAATGCTCAAGGGAAACATAAATTTGGCATCATATTTATAATTATAGTTCTTCTAAATAAATTAGTATATCAATTGATCAATTTATTTTCAATCCATAGAAGTGCCAAAAAGATCAACTGATTGCTAATAGGTCAGCTTATGAATGGATTAAAGAAGGATATAGAAGTATCATATGATTGTTTAAAATGGCAAATGATCGGTTTAATTATCTATAAAGTCAATTGGGTTGTCAACTGATTGACTGCATTTTAATATGCACAAGACAAAGTTTTCAACTGATTGACTCAAATGAATGTTGATTGATTGAAAGTGTGATTGACTTTTGCCTATTTTCTGATTAATTGAATATTGCAATCGGGAAAAGGATTTGGTTGTACGGAATCCCAACCTCTGCCTCCAGTATATAAAGGGGGTGATGTCTAGGTACAACACCATAACATGACCTAAGTTACTGATTAGTTTATCTTCTTAAGAGAATAGAGGGGGAGGTGGATAGAAATACCATGTCCGCAATATTGATCCACTTTCACTTGGAGGCCATGATGGTTCTCAAAGTGTTTCCTACTTATGTGTGGACGGTGGAGAGGACTTGGAACATTGATGCAGTTTGTAGGATAGTTTTTTATGTTTATGGAATGGGCTCTTTCTCCCAATTAGATCTGGTGGATGGTGTGTTACTAATCAACCTTTTTTATTCCCAAGACTTAGAATCGGTATCCAAAGAATGAATAATGATGATGACGACTTGTGTCTACTTGTTTGATAACTAGTGTACACCATGGTATAATTAATATCACTTCTCGTCATTACTTTCTTGACGTTCTATGGATATGACAGATCAACTAAAATGGTTTTCATTTGGGAAAGTTTTATAATTGTATTTGGTAAACTTCACAAAAAACCGTACAATGTTTATACCCCTTTCCGTAAACATCTTTTCCAACAAATCAAGGACAACGTCATAGTGTGTGACCTATAATAGGTCAAGAGTATGTAAAAGGTAGCATTACACTGTTTATAAGCTGGAGTCTTTACGTTGTTCACATTTTTTTGTCTTTTTTAACATGTAGCTGAGTTTTTTTGAGTTGCTAGGACAACATGATAACAATTTGATAAATTAAGTGGCAAGTTATAAATTCCCTTTTCATCAATCTTTGTGGTACTTCATTCAAAATTTGGTTCTAATGTTCATAGAATAGTTGGATTATTTTGTGCTTTTAATGATAATGAACAATCCAACCTCAAGGAAACTGATCAAGTTTCGTTCCTCATGTCTTAAGTGAACCATAACAAACCTTGAAATTTTGGTCGTCACTGTTTATCAAGAAGACATGGAATTTGCATCTAACTAGGTACACTTCTACTTCATAATAGTCTTCAATGTGTAGCATGCATGCTAAGTTGTACTAAGGATGTTATGACGTGTAGGACTTATATATGAAAATTTTCAGGTTAAGAAAGCTCCAAATTCTCTAATTTTAGTGAGAACAATTGACGACATCCACTGAAATGCATACATGGTGCTTTAGGAAGGGGAACCACTAACTCGAGATAGATCAAAGATTGATATGTAGCCTTCGTAGTTGAAGGGAGAGAGACATATAAATAGAGAGAGAGGAACATAGATTTATATACTTACATAAGAGAGAAGAAGAGTGAGGGGAGAGAGAGAAAAACTATCAGAAGAGAGAAAATTGGAAAGTGATAGAAACACAAACGACACTAAATATTAGAAACAATACATATTAACTTCCGATGTTGGACTTGAAATGATATGCTAAGACTTCTAAATAAGATAGACTAGAATAGATATATGGAATATAATAGTCTCCTACAAAATACATTAGTTGAAAAATATATATTATATATAATTACACATCAAAAAGTGCATTACCGACATAAACAACCATATGTAGAAAGTAGAAGACAATACACACAAACAAGCACAACAATACATAATGATCATATATACATAACCAAATCAATAAATTTAGCTACGTATAATTAGAATCATACAAAAATATATCTAATAAGATACACTTATAAGTAGAATAGGCACACATTAACATACATTACACATACTTATTGTACTATGTGCAAATAATACTTGAGAATACAGAAAACAATACACAACATCTATTCTATGCCAGTTGTACACCTAGAGAAACATACAAATCTACTCAATACTCATTTATAAATGCTTGAAACCCAATATGTAAATAGAAAATAACCAAATAGCGCATAGAAGTAAAAGAATCAACATATAGGAATTTCATTCTAACGTAGATTTTAGAGTACATATAAACATAAAATATAGTACAAAAAGACATATAAAGAGTAAATAAAAAAATATATTGTTCCAAATCATAGTATGTTTTTATTATCATATTGACATGTCATGGATAACTATAACAACACAACTTATTTAATAAATAATATTTAGAAGTTTATCGTAAGTATTCAATCATTAGGCAACTCTACACAAAAAATAAAATACAAACATGAATTACTCATTAGCGTTCTCTTACATTTTTTCTCTTAATTTATATATTTTTCATATATTTCTAATATTATATCTTCTAGTTTTTTTTGTGTTTCCCACTTTCTCACTCACTCACTCCTCTTTTTTCTCTTAGAAGACTGCAAACAATGACAATATCCATGCTAGACCCTTAGCTCTTCAACCCCCAACCCCCCCCCCCCCGTCAATAAATAGGTATACTCCTAGGTGGACATGGGGTATTGGGTCACACTACTAATGTTGCATTATTAGCTTAGTCACCATAAAATTGAAGTTTACATCCTTAAAGTATTCATTTGCTCATTTTTTATTCTTAATAAGACTAGTTTATAGACTTCCTTGATATTATTAACTGAATATTCAATAGGTCTTCATAAATACACTTATTTTTTACCAAACATGAAAAGATGAAGGAGGCTTGATTTCCTTAGTGTCCTTTAATGTGGAAAACCATCATGCAATGTTTAATGTCATTTAAAGAGCCTAGTACTAGACTACTATTGAAAAGTCGAGTACTAAACAGTTTAAGAAACTCCGACATAAGGGTCAATCACCTGAATGGTGTTGAGTCTTTTGTTGCAACCTAGCTAGAATTTTAGTATGTTCTAGGCACAAACATTTGTCCTGATGTTCTAAATTATATTACACATTCATGGAAAATCTTGTTTTTTTATTTATTTTGTTGAGGTTACAGATGTTCAACGATGAAATACATAGTTGTAACCCATCTAGAAGGAAGTTAAATAGCATTTGTTGAATTTATCAAAATTGTATAGAAATATCCCTAAGAATGCAACATTTTGTGTATCACATTTAATCTTATAGTTACTCTAGAACTGTGCTTTTTTCCAAGGATTATGAAAATGTTGAGTTTCCCTCATCACTATTTGGAGGTGTTGAGCCATTTCTTGACTGGAAATGTCATTTTAGTGGAGCAAGGCCTGATGGAATTAAATATGTTGAAATGGTTTATAGGGGATTTCCTCTTCAAAATCATCCCCTCTACCTCAGGATTTGCAAAAGAATGATTTCAGTGAGTAGGGACCATGTTTAGGGTTGTGTTTGACCTATAGTATCGCAACATGTACACTTGAAGGGGTGTCACTCTGTCTCAATTTATTTATCTCTCCCCTATTGGAGTTTTGTAGAACTTGATATCCTTAGGGAAACTATCATTCATCTTGATGAACATGTTCAATAAGAAAAATCCATTTGTATTTTATATTAATAACCATGCCAACAGAAATAGGTTTATCTTGGAAACCCAAAACATGATATAAGGTCTTCCCACGTCTAGTTTTGAGTAATATTTCGAAGGATGTGATCAAATTGACATTTTTGTCATCATATCCTTATCCATAAACTTGTTCTATTTATATTCTATAAGGAACATCCATTTTCTCTCAACAACCTAAGGCGTGAGCTCCTAACCAATATCTTTTTGACACATCGATAAGAACTATGACCAAAGATATACCCCATGCATGTGCTTATCATTCTTTATGAGTATTACACATTTATAGCCAAAAATGTATCCAACAACCACATTATCTTGAAGGTCATCATTTCATCTACCTCCATATGAAGGTATGTGAGTGCTCCATTAATGACTTGGAATTGGATGCCTGGAAATTATGTGTTGTCAATTCCTTGATTTGAATGCAACCATCCACAACAGTAATCTTGCATTCCTATGAGAAAATTATTTTAGCAAGTTGGAGTGTCTTGAGGATGAGGATAGTTTAGCATTAACCTGGAACCATTACGCCATTCATTGAAAATCATTCTACTCAATTGTTAAATTCTATAAAAATAACAAATATGTGTACATATCAGTATAACTATAATTGGTCACCCCTTGATCATGATAGACCTCGAAATCATTATCCTCGCTCTTCTTGTCTTATTGATAAGACTATATATTTATCTACATTGAGATAAAAACACCTACCAATCATATCGAGTGACCCAAAGACCCCTATTAATCAAATAGCCTTTGATGGCTATAGTTTCATTAGATTACCCTATACATGCAATGAAGTGGAGGTGTAAACAAGTTAGATAAGAGAATGATGGCGAAGAATTGTTTTATAATATGAAATAGAAACAAATTATTTTTCTTTACATTCATTAATTTATGGGAATCCCAATTAAGTCCAAATTCAATAAAATATTTTGAAGTGAGTAACAAGGTAATAAAAACAATTTAAGAAAATAACTATTAGAAAACATAAATTAATTTCAATATGGTTTTAATTAGTAACCAATATTGTTTAGGAGAACTAACCAAACAATTAATGTAATTGTTGTAAAACAAGTAAATGTTCTTAATTAGAAAAATTATGGCTTTGAGAACTATATGACATTGTTTAATAATGTCCAATCTTCATATCTCAATAATGTATTATCTAACTTCCAATAGATGATTATTTTAGTAGAAAAATATATGTACAATTTATTTTGAATTCTAAAAATCTCAAAGAAATGTATGAGTATGTTAATGCAATGGTATAAACCTTACAATGAAATTTACTATATTATCTTTTAGAAATATATAGCTGAACCAATGTTTTCCGTGCTATAAAACTATAATAAGATATTTGAAAAAATATTAATCATAATAATATAAGTTTAATGAAATGTAATTTTGTAAGCTGGTAAAATGAATATTGGTATATTTTTATCTTTTAGCAAAATATGTTGATCAGTAGACTATATTAACTTTCCATTAAATTTGGATTACATTAAAGTATATATTCTAAGTATCTTATAAACCATAAGGATTTAACCCATATAAAATTTAGAAAAATAACAATATTAAAATATTATAACATTGAAAACTTATTAGGGTCAAGATGTAGATCTGAAATGTTAGTAGAATATGTCGTTCATTTTTAATGAAGTTGGTTGTGTAACACTTAGTATAATTCCTCCTAGTGACATAAGCATGTTAATTGTGGAAACAAGATTATAAAGGAAAATGAAAGTTCAAACATTATAACTTTTCAATAGATCAACTATCTTAACAGGTCAACGCCTAACAAAGGATGAGTGAAAAATAAAGGTGATCCATGATGGAAAAATCATATTTGATTTTTTATAAGATCAATCTAATTTGATAATAGAAAATGTATATATATATATATAATTATATATAAGATTTGTGCTATAAAATAGGAGTAATAGATGATGAAATGTGGAAGTCGCCTAAACTTTTAATGTAAAGAATTATAACATAACAAGAGATCGGAAATATGACCTTCTTTTACCTAATGCTAATATATAATACATGTATATCATACTTGTTATATAAATAAGGTGAATATCGATCTTCAATGTATTGAATAATTAGATTAAAATTTTCTCTAGTTATTTAAATTCTTATTTCCTTCTTGTTGATTGATTCATATAGTGAAACACAAAAATATTCTATTTACTATTGTATTATGAGAGTTAGCATATGAGTATAGCAAAATTTCTAGTTTTTGTGGAATTTAATTCTTCCAATTGTTGTAGATTTATTTGTACTTGTTTCTTATGGAATATGCGCATGACATATTATGTTCTGGGGCCATGGGTAAACAATGTCTTGCAAACCATACTTTTATAAATGAACCATTCCCAATATATTCTACATGGAGTGAACTTGCTACCATCGAGTCTTTTCATACTAAATTATGTATGTTTAACTACATGAAAATGTAAGTAGTCATATGAAATCAGATCAATATATATTTTCTCAATCTTATAGTATTATTTCTTTTGAAAAGGTGCACTTTGTATCAGTTTGGTATAATGATAAGGAGTTGAATTCTTGTTCACTACAATTGTCATTTTGTCTAATTCTTCTCTTTCTATACAATATATACTTCTTTTTCCCATATAGTTGTTTTCAGTTTCACTTTGTTCCATCTAGAAATGATAGGTTATTTTGATCATGTATTGATTGTTTTCTTAACGATACCTATAGAATTATATCTATGTTTAAGAAATGAGTATTTGCACACATTGTACTTCCCCAAGTGGATGCATAACTATGTGTGACAATGCAATCAATACTATACTACTCAATAACAAGAAGAGAGATCCAATGTAATATATTACCTAAACTGGCTAGTTAATTATATTACTTGATCAATATGTTTTCCTAGATTCTACAATTTTCAAGTTATGCCAATAATATTAAAACTTGCCATTAAGGGGTGACCAAGGGCTGAGTGGGAAAAAGGAAAAGGGATAGTTTGTTAGCATATTCTATAGTATGGTTATGAATGGAATTATTTGATTGTACGACATGTGTATACAACATAAAACTAGAGTCCATAATAAGTAATATCATAGTAGAGAAAAACTTAATCTTGGTATCAGTGTATCAAAAATTTGTTGATTTAAAAGTTTAAAAAAATTATATAAATGATGAAAAAAGTTAGTTTCAGTCATGCAAATCTAAAGTAGTTCAAAGGTCATGGATAAACATATATTATTGTCTAAACTTGTAAAAATAGGATAAAAATTCAAGTAAAATCATTTTTTATAGATTCAGACTGATTAAAAGTAGAATTCATTTAACAAAGAGGGCCAGATAAAATATGGGTGGATACGACCTTATGTTGATCAATGCTAGAAATGTCATGATATCAAAGTGAAGATATTGATCATGTTTCGTTCCTTGGACTAGAATGGTCGCCTAACTTTCAAAAGGCTAGTTCAAAAAAATATATAGACAAGCGACAATGGCATCCATTCTGTGTAAAGTTTGAAAAATACAAAGAGGATTGTTAAACTACTGGAAGAATAGTTGGGCATGTTAAGAAAATGTGCAGAATAAAAATGATATAAAAGTGTCCATTTAAAGGATAAATGGTCTAGTTACAATAGATGTAGGAAGTAGGTCCACTTTCCTTATTCTAAAACTTATGAAATTTGATTAATCTTAGGTATTAATAGAAAGAAAGGCATATAAAAAATAGACTAACAAATTTCATACAAAGAGATAGATATATAGATTGATAGATAGAAACATTGATAGATAGACATATAGACAAACAGACGAGAATAGACAAGCAAATAGATCGACAGATAGATCGGTCGATAGATAGATAGATAGACAGACAGATAGACAGATAGGTAGATAGATATATAGATAGATAGATAGGTGTATATACATATATATAGAGAGAGAGAGATATAGATAGATATATAGATAGATAAATAGATAGATAGATAGATAGATAGATAGATACATAGATACATAGATACATAGATAGATAGTTAGATTAACAATTATATTGACAGATGGACATATGGACATATAGGAAAATAGATGAATATACAGATAGATACATTCATACATACAGACAAACAGACAGGAATAGACAAGCAAATAGATCGATAGATAGATCAGTCGACAGATAGATAGATAGATAGACAGATAGATAGATAGATAGATAGATAGATAGATAGATAGATAGATAGGTAGGTGTATATACATATATATATAGAGATATATAGATAGATCGATAGATAGATAGACAAAGATCTAGTTAGATAAACAAATATATAGATAGATGGACATATAGGAAGATAGATGAATATATAGATAGATACATTCATACATACATAGATTTTGATAAGGAGTGGCTCAAGTGGTCAAGAACGGTGTCCCCTAAAAAGGGACCTGGGTCTAAATCTCAGTTGCCGCTTTGATCTATCTATGTATGTATCTTTGGGATTAAGATAGAAAGATTCCCCCCTCCCCCATGCCTGTGACATAGGCCAAACACTCGGGAAGGTGATAAATCAAGATGGCAACTGGGATTTGAACCTGGGTCTCTTTGTTAGGGGACACCGTGGTTGACCACTTAAGACACTACTTATCAGTGGTATGTATGTACCATATATCTGTCTATCTATCTATATATTTATCTATCTATGTATGGGAAGAGAGAAAGATTTCTCCACCCCTCTCCCATGCCCAAGGCGGCATCTGGGATTCGAACCCAAGTCTCTTTGTTAGGGGACACCGTGCTTGACCACTTGAGCCACTCCTTGTCAACTTGGGGGCGGAATTTTCACTCTTAATCCCAAAGATACATACATATATAGATAGATAGATGTGTATGTATGTATGGGATTAAGAGCGAAAGATTTCTCTCCCCTCTCCCACACCTGTGGCAGAGGCTGAATGCCTAGGAAGGTGGTAAATCAAGGTGGCAACTGATTCAAACCCGAGTCCCTTTGTTAGGGAACATTGTGCTTGACCACTTGAGTCACTCCTTGTCGACCTATCTATGTATGTATGTATGCATGTATCGGAAGTATTGGTAAATATATTCCGACCTCAAATGAGGACAAAGTTACAAGCCACACCATACGTGTAGCTACAAAGCATTACATAGGGAGTAAAATAGATTCTAATGATGATGTTAGATAATTGGGTCAGTTTGTGATGATGAGTTCTGTAGTGTAGCTTTAGTTCATGCTCAATCTTTTTGAAGATGAGCAGCTCATCTTCCTTCTTGCCTCCATGCCTTCTGGAATTCCTTGCAGTCCAAATGTGGTGGATGCATATAGTGATCGTCCACAAGATGAAGATACGATCATCCTTGCGACATGCCCCGATATCTGTTAAGCACTTTTCCAAAGAGGAAGTAGTGTCCAGGTCTAGCTTTAGTGCAGCTCGTCCCCAAATGTATTTCCACCATTTACAGGTGGAAGACAGAGTCTGTAGATGTTGGTGATGCTTGGGTTCCACTTCTAAATCTTGTCCAAAGTGGGAAGAAGGTTTCTAAGAGCTCTATAGTATATCTGTATGTATACATGTATGTAAGTATGTATGCATATATCTATCTATACATACAAACATATATACATGCAGCCGACAAGGAGTGACTCAAGTGGACAAGCACGGTGTCTCATAATAAAGAGACTCAGGTTTGAATCTCAGCTGCCGCCTTGACTTACCACACTCCCAGACATTCAGCCTATTCCACGGGCATGGGAAAGGGGGAGAGAATGCCTCTCTTTGGCACATACATACATACATGTATGCATACATATATATATATATATATATATTGCTTCCTCTGCAGTGAGGGAGATGACGACTGTGATCACCTATTTGCTTCATGCAAATGGTGGAAATATCTCTGGGGCCGTTGCAGGTTAATGCTCACAGCTACTGGTTGCAAAAACCTAGCTGATTCTCTTACTGATATTGCTAACATGGACAAACATGTTGCAACTTTCCATCTTTGGTGTCTATCATCCTACGTTCATGCTATATGGTCTGAAAGAAACAGGAGATGGCTAGGGGAAAAGAAGAAGGATGAGATCCTGATTTTTAGTCATATTGAGAGGGATATTAAATCCTTGTATCTTGTTAGAAATCTTGTTGAAATTCCCTTAATTATAAAAAGGAATTGGAATCTCTTGTAACCTACTTCTCACATGTGAGAATAGGAATCTTGGGTAGGGTCAGGAATGTATGATCCTCTGTAATCTTGGTGCCCTATTTTTGGGGTTTTCGGAATATAGTTACAAACAGTTCCGATATATATATGTATATATATACTTGTACACACACACACAGATATATATATATATATATATATATATATATATATATATATATATATATATATATATATATATATATCGTCGCCAACAAGGAGTGGCTCAATTGGTCAAAAGGTGTCCCCTAACAAAGGGACTCGAGTTCTAATCTCAGTTGCCACCTTGATTTACCACCCTCCCAGACGTTCGGCCTTCATCACAAGCGTGGGAGAGGGGGAGAGAATGCCTCTCTTTATCCCATACATATATACATACATACATACATAGACAGGTGTCGACAAGGAGTGGCTCAAGTGGTCAAGCACAGTGTCCCCCAACAAAGATGGCTAGATAGGTAATGTATATAGATATAAAGACAGATACATAGATAGATGGATAGACGGTGCATATATATATATATATATATATATATATATATATATATATATATATATATATATATATATATATATATATGGGATTAAGAGAGAAAGATTTATCCCTCCCTCTCCCATGTCCGTAACGGAGGCAGAACTTCAGGAGGGTGGTAAATCAAGACGGCAACTGCGATTGGAACTCGGGTCCATTTGTTAGGGGACACCTTCTTGACCAATTGAGCCACTCCTTGTTGGCGACGGTATATATATATATATATATATATATATATATATATATATATATATATATATATATATATATATATATATATGTGTGTGTGTGTGTGTGTGTGTGTGTGTGTGTGTGGGTGTGTGTGTGTGTGTGTGTGTGTGTGTGGAGAATTCAAATGTGTGTAGAGGAGGCTTGCAAGAAATATCTAGATTGGGATTATATATTTGGTTACTCTATGTATCAAGGCATGTTTATTTATAGTTCTGAAAAGTTTTCCTTACTATAAGGCCCACATGGTATCCTTTTTTGTGTTGATTCCAAACTCTACGTTGGATTCATGAGTTATACTGAATCTTAATAATTTGATTCAATTGATTGTAGTTAATATTAAGGTGGGGAAATGAAAAGAATATAAAATTTTGAAAAAGACATACAAAGATTTATTTATCTCTCAACGTTTTTTCTAAAAAAGAATGCTTGTTCTAAAAGTTTTGTGCAAGGTGTTGAGTGGAAAGTATCATGTTTGAGGGGATTTTATAGAGAAAATTTTGCAATTAATCCGTAAGTAGCGATATTACAATCTAATTAATGTTACATTATATAAGTTGATGGTTGTTTGTTAATTAAATTTACTAAACGACCTATATAACAGATAGATCTATGAGTATGAACGTATTTATAAATATTTAAATCAAGATTAAGAGTATTTTTACTTGAATAGGCATGAGTATGGTTTATACAGGAAAGAATACCCGTGTATTATTTAATGAAACAACCATATATGATTGAAGCATGTGAGTTAGTTGACTTGAAATTAGTGATGTATAAATTATATGAAGTATTGAGCCTATTTATAAACCATGTCCAATATGGAAACATGTTTGGAGTTTGGCTGCCTATCAGTTTGTAGAAGTGATATATTTTGTTATATGTTGTGTACAATATTTTTTTATAACAAACAGAAGATTGAAGACTTCTGTGGATTTTATTATAACATTCCCAACTTAATCTAGAGGTGGGTGATTGAAGAGACAATTTCCATTTTGATCACCCTTCTCTCTAGTCTCCCCATTCAGGACTTGCGATGGAGGTCACGGAAGTAGGTCTTGGGGTCTTTCTCAAATGTGGAGTGAGGTATGTACCCGTCCTTACCTAGAGCCTTCATCATCATCTTTGGAGGGGCACCAGTCAGCCCAGAGATGGCGGCCGAGATTCCCCATGCTGCGAGTGAAAACATTATCGCGGCAACTGCGGCCACAATGGGGCTGCTGCCGCTGTCATCTCCAGCCATGCGTATGGATGGATGCCCTTGCGGCTCAGCCTGCCGCTATCACCATGTTGTGTAAAATGTATAGGTTACTTTATAAACATGGATCAAATTGTAATTAAATTGTTTGTAAATCTATTAGTTCGAACATACATGTAATAGGACGTTGAAGAAAACCACCCAACATGTTGATATAAGCAGAATCACATAGTAAATTTCAAAGGGTCTAGGCTACTCCCCCTATCCCAAGCACAAGCCCAAATATTCATGTATCTAAGTTAAAGTATATTGAATTAGATCAAGAATTACAGTTTCCCTATCATATTTAATTAAAAATAAATGGAAGTCAAATATCTTTTTATATAAAAGGGGTTATAATGATAATATTTTGTGATAAATTGTGAAGGTCTGAAAAAGCGCTATTGCATGATACACGTTACTCTTGACTGCATGACTTATTAATTTCCTCTATTGAAAAGATAACGTCAAAACTGGTATCTAATATTGAATACTAAACAAAAGTACATCGTATATATGAGAACATTTGAGCTTTAATCATTATTTAAAATTATATCCCAATATTATTGTCCAGATTAAGTTATAATATCAATCTCAGTGTTAATATTTTTTTCATTTAGTGTCATTTTACCAACTAATGTCGAATACTAAACAAAAGTACAGTGTATATATGAGAACATTTCAGCTTTTATCATTATTTAAAATTATATTCCGATATTATTGTCCAGAATAATTTATAATATCAATCTCCATATTAATATTTTTTCATTTAGTGTCATTTTACCAACGAAGGCCCGTATTCCTTATCACTATCCAAAGATAATTGGGTATCTTTTCCAATGAATTGAGTGGTTCGACAGTATCCCACAACCAAGCCTACGAAAAGTTTTCTTACAACTTGATTTTAGTAATAATTGAACTTTCATTTTAAAACATCATTTTTGTACCTGAAAGTCTGACTTTTAAATATGTTAGTATGATATGTCCAAGTTATGGTCAGACTTGATGATGCTTGAATAAGATAAATAAAGTTCACGTTCTATCTTTTTTTTACAATGGTCTTACCTGCTAACAAAAATAAAACAAAAATGATGTGTTTACATGTTAGAAAGAACTTTAGATACGCTTGAACATAGAAAATAATGGCTAGCATGTTGGATCGGCATAGGTATTATAGCTCGCGTCGTTTGCGTGACCCGAGTTCGATTGCCATTGCTCTTATTTAAAAAAACCCCAAAAAACGCTTGATACATTGAAGGCGATTACAAAGTGTGGTAATGCAGAGGCAAAACCATCTCGCATATACATAGTTGTATGTGATGTTGAGCATTGAGCCCCACTAATTAAAGGAATCTTATTGTCCACTCAGTAGTAGGAATGAAAATCACATTTTGTAGCACTACTCAGTAAAGCAGAATGCATGCAACTGCCTAGCTACACATACTACCTCTTGCATAACTTTCCCAATAGAAGGAGGTCTGTTTTTTTTCTTATGAATGAGAATAAAAACCATTTCGTTAAGTTTTATAATTTTGTAATCGAACTATAGCATTCCATTTAACAAGAATTTCTTGTTGGATAAGTACTTCAATGGTACTTTTATATTTTGTTTTCACCGCATGTCAGTTTCAAAATGTAAATCTCTATACTCTTCAATATTAAGATCATGTGTCCAATCTACTATATGTAAAATATAATGAGTATTTTACATTGTTTGTACGTATTATATAAGAGAAGAATTACATCCTCATACTAAACCAAATTGCAAAGTAAAAATATTTGCTAAACATCTTTTCTACTGATCAAGAAACTTCTTAATATGTTTAACTTACGTATGATTTGAAATTATGACCAATCATGTGTGTACTTTGATAAACTATATCAATTTAGTCGATGAGTGTTTATAGTAATTAGTTTAGGAAATGTTCATTTAAATTCAATATTTTTACCTATTCCTTTTTATTTCAGTTTTAAATAAAATTGAATTTGTTGAATATATCCAATGATATTGCACAGGAAATATTTTGAATTGTTGAGTTGTGTTTAGTAAACGGTGTACAAAAATGTCTCTAGGTCATTTGGTTTTTTTATGAATGATTTAATTCCTCCTATGTTTCAACTTGATGTTAACCTGACAATATCAATTTGATGCAGTTTTTGTCAATCTAATTAAAGAAACATCATTATTTCTTATGTTAGTGTTTCTTGTTGCATGCACATTCACAAAAAACAAATGACATAACTTTAGAGTATATGAAAACATTCATTTTATATTGTTCTCGTAGATACAAATACTTCCATTTTCACTTAGAATGTAGAGAAATATCTTCATATTTTGCTTGAATATTGACATTTTCTACTTCTGTGCATATTACAAAAAAAATAACTTTTTGAGTTGAATTGACTTAAAACTGACAGAAGAAGTCCGACCTACAGCCAAAGATGCTACCAACCCCATCAATGAAAGTCGATCAGGAGGGTTAGCCAATTTACGTACTCAACTATGACAAGTCAAAAAATTTCAAGTCATTGAAAATCAAGCTACAATCACCTTATCTCTAAGGACAAATTGACTAATGAAATCCTATTTGACTAAATACAAAGAACAACCTTGGAATGCATCAATGATTCTACTGACTAACTTTTTCTTTAATATAATCTAGATTTGGGTAGATCCACATCTAACCAAAGTTGAGGCATATCACTCAAGTACTAATGATAGTCCCAAATACAACTTTTTCTCAAGAAAACACCACTGGAGTGCCAATAAAAGTCCCTTGTATCCTTCATCCATACCCACACCCACAAATAGAACTTCTCCCCCAACATTCCCGGGGTTCAAACCACCACAAACTTTTGTATCAATCGTCTTCAAAAAGTCATATGTCGTCTATCTTCAACCCATTTCAACATGCCATTTACACAAACATTTTCCACTCAGTTATCCACAAAATACCACTCTATGATTACCATCCACCTTTACTGAAATACAACTAGGACAAGCATGTGGTCACACTGCATATCAGAGAAATTGAACCAACTCCATCAAATTTTCCTTTGTGGCCTTTGACTCTGATCCCCCCACCCATTTCACATTAGTGATGGAACTCAACATCACCGATAGAGTACTATCAAGATGGCCCAGATATGAGAATCATGTTTCCATCTCTTTATTGGTGGAGATGTCAGTCAATATTAATGCTTCTTCATTTATAATTAGTATATGATATAGGTATCCTCTACTTTCTTCTATCTACTATTTTTACATATGGAATATCTCTGTTTGTTGTTCATGATGGTTGTATTCTATTAGTTAATCCTTGGAGATGAGAAGACTCATCCTGATCCCAAATGAGGAGGGCCACATTGACTCTTTTGGTTTTCATTCTATAGCACACATATATTCACCTTTAGACACAAGAGAAGATATGTCCACTAAATCAACATGCTCTACTGAATTTGGGAAAGCGTGGGTATAGCAAATCTTCACATAAAACTTGGTAGAACTTTATATGCATGTTAGTGATAGTTGTAAACGGATAAAATAATTTGACTAGGAGGCAAACGAACTCGATATGTATGCTTATCTCTTGGTATTATCATGCTTTATCGATTTCAATGCCCTTTTACCTAGACTAAATGTTATTGCTTTTATTATCTTAGATCTATTTCAAAATCATAAAAACTATTTTATATCTGAACATGAAGTAGAAACTACAAAGTTGGTTGAAGTTTATTGTTCATACTGAGATCACATGAATGATCCATCCACTAAATCTAAACCTCATACACTTGTGATTACTTGATGTTGTGTGATTGTTTACAAATTTAAAAATGTGTACCTTATTTCTAAGAGAATTAGTCCATATAGGTTGGACATAGGCTCTGTTTCCCAAGAAATATAATGCACATGTTAAGTTTTTGGCATTGTTTTTGGGGATCATGGTGAATATGAATAGCTTTTAGTTATATTAGTTAATGTAAAAAATTAATTTTTTTTATCATTCTTTTTATTGTCTAATTGACTCAATTTTACTATTGATCCCTCCACTACAACTAAACCTCATAAACTTGTGAGTATCGAATGTTATGTGATTGTTTATAAATGTATAAAATGTGTACCATATTTTCAAGAGAAGTAGTCCATATTAGTTGGATATATGCTTTGTTTCCCAAGAAATATAATGCACATTCAAGTTTTGGTATTTTTTTTAAGGATCATGGTGAATATGAATTGATATCAATTTTATTAGTCAATTTTAAAACTATTTACTATTTTTTTTTATCATTCCTTTTCGTAGTCTCTAATTGAAATGATTTTATTATCTATATAGGTACCCCCAAATAACTTTTTGAGAAGACATTCGACTTTGATTGGACTTCAAAATCTTGACCCGAAGTTCGACAGAACTTTCCATAGGCTCTTGTGATCATAGAATCAATTTCATTTTGAGGAAACATATATCATGATGAAGATCATGGCGAGAGACACAAGGTGGATAGGAGGCTTGAAAACAATAACATTCCAACTTGTATTTCTATTAAGTATTTGCTTGCACCAAAGGTAAATATATGTTGCTTAGTGTTGTTAAACCCCACTCTCAATATTGATAATAATCACTTCTATGTTATTCTTATCAACTGTATCTTGACTAGGAACTCTAAAGCTAGTATTTTGCATGTTATACTATGTAATATGAGTAATGACTTTCAAGCATATGAGACTTTTTAAAGATACAACACAAAAGAAACCAACACATACACTATGTGTGAGGAAAGCATTGATTCAATACAACTAAAATATGGCAACAAGATCATATAACTTGGTCGTTGAGGTTTCTCTTAAGATTGCATCCTTAATGAAGATTGAGAAAAGCATTTAAGGGCTCAAGGGAGAAATAGAGTGCCCCTAAACCAATGTCAGGAGAGGATGTTTATAAAAGAGTAATATCCATTGTCAATGAATTTGGTAGGAGACTGTGTACAACCCCCACATGTGATAGATCTTTATTCAAGAAGAGGTCAATAATTTTGGGTCTTCCTTATTTGAGTTGTTTGACAATTTGACATTATATCGATGTCATTCATGTCAAGAAAAATGTATGTGATAGTGTCATTGGTACTCTATTGAATATACCAGGTAAGACTAAAGATGACAATAAATTCTGGAAATGGGTATGAGGAAAGAATAAATAGCAAAGGTTATCAGTAGTTACCCCACATATTTACCTCTTGATTGTTACACTTTGTTTGCTCAAGAGAAAAGATCGTATTGGGAATGCATTCTTAATGTAAAAGTATCATAGGGATACTCTTCCAATATATGTAGATTAGTATATATGAAGGATTCGAAGATGATAGACCTTAAATATCATGATTATTACACCCTAATGCAACAAATATTGCATGTGGCTATTCAATCTATATTGCCAAAGCATGTAAAGTTTTCAATCACAAATCTTTGTTTCTTCTTCAATACTCTACACCAAAATGTTATAGATCTTGAGAATCTTGATAAGTTACAAATAGAAGTGATTGTTACCTTGTGCTAACATGAGATATATTTTCCTCCTTCATTCTTTGATATCATGGTACACCTCGTAGTCCATTTTATTAGGAAAGTGAAGATTATGGGTCCAATTTTCTTGCATTGGATGTATCCTTTTTAATCGTACACTAGTATTTTTAAATGTGATATTCAAAATCATTATAAACCTAAAGGTAGTATCATCGAGGGTTATGTTTCTAGGGAGGTGATGGACTTTTGTAATTATTTTTTAATTTGCAATGAAACTCCTATGGATGCAAAGTCCTGTCAGATTTATGTTTATTCTAACAAAGAGACTTTAGGAGCATGAGTGAAAGAAATTATTCTTGAGCTGTGGGAACATGCATATTGTACATATCATAGAAAATTGATGTAGTAGGTAATTATATCACCAAGAACACCAATTTTATCAAGAGAAAATATCGTCAAGTTAGTTCAATGTGGCTTTCTAGACAGCATATTAGGTGTTTTGAAGATAGAGTCTCCTTTCAACTATCTCAAACACCAAATGTTGTTACTGAGAATATCAAACACCTTCAAACCAAAAATAGATGCATATCTTAAAAAATGTTTGACATAAATAGATCTTTTTACTATACAACGTGTCAAGATGATAAAAGTGGAATCTAAAATAATGCAATCACCCTTAACCATCTTCATTGTATTTTTCTAGTGTGGAGTCTAAGAGTTCATCAGAAGTTAGGATGTCTTATTATGGTGTCAATGAAGACATATGGGAATTTAACCGCACAAAGTTTAGAGTTCTCATTGTTAGGCGTAATTGGGTTGACAATTACAAAGGATTTCAAATGGATGAGTTCGATTACACATTAGTGAATTTTGAAAAGATTGACATGAAGGATAAGCAATTCATCATTGCATCATAGGAAAATAAAGTATTCTATATAGATGACCCTCCAAATGAAAAATGGTATGTCGTTCTTTATGGAAAAATGGAAGTTTGTTGCAGATCCTATAGATGAAGATGAGTACAAAGACAAGTATGATGAATCTAATTGATTCCTAGTGGTCTTTCCAAGTGCAAATGTTGAAGCTAACTCTAATGATTAATATATGTGTCAAGACCATATAGAAGGAATTGAAATTTCCAATCTATATAATCAATACTAGAGGCATGCCTTTTATAATGCAAACTATATATTTTGTTAGATGATAATTAATATTTTACATGTCTCCTTATCATTTATGTATATTTTATGTTCTATATGTGAATATTACAAACATTTAATATTTATTAGCTATTTTGTGGATTGTTATACCATGGGCTCACACCATGAGGACGTGAGCACCGTGAGGATGTTGAGCCTAGTGAGGATGTTGAGCACCATGTCGAGGACGTTGTTAAAGAGATTGTTTCTAAGTCTTCTCATGAGTCTACTGCCTCATGCAGTAGAGTGCATCATTCTCATGTGTAGGTTAACAACAATTAGGGCCAAAGCTGACAAATTAGCCATTTCTATTGATGACGTAGGAAATCTTGTAGGGGAGAGTGATAGTGCTTTTCGGCACTATTGTTATCATATAGTTAAAACTAAGCATATAGACTAAACGTCGCTTGTTCCAGACCCCTATTTATTATATTAATATATGTTATCATTTTCCCAAATATAAGGTGTTTTACAAATAATAGGAGTTAACGGATATCAAATAGATATATATACCCTTTAAAAATTATATTTGAAAGATAAATTTACCATGATACAAGAAAAAAATAACAATTGAGTTGAAAATGTACTAAATAATAGGCTTGGATTCAAGTTGACACTATAATACACTTAGGAGTATGAGATTGATGAAATAGATTTGATAGATATTATAGTGTCACAATTGAGTAATTAAGAGGAGAAAATACACCTAAATGTATGCTTAATAGATTAGCAATAAAAACTAATATCAAACGGTTGAAAAACATAAAATTTATGCCAAATTAGGATTTCTTTCATCCTAATTATCCTCCTTAGTAAATATGGTATAAATTGGGTAACAATTTTTCATTCCAATTAAATGGTAAAGAAAACTATGACTAATCTAGGATTGATTAACATAAGAAATACCTTACTTTGATTTCATTAAAGTGCCATCTTTAATTCCCTATCACATGAACCAATTGCATACCTTACATTACATACGACCTATCCTGATCAAGCAGCTCACAACCCTCCTCCATCTGATCAGATAACAACCTAGTCTAGACCTTCCTCTTCTTCCTCCCGTCAATTTCATTATATTTGGGTGTTTCATCCAATTTCCTTTTGTCTTACCCCAGAGACCCTAATCTTCTATTTCCCCCACCCTTATCCTCCTTCTATGTTTCCTCTCTCTCTTTGAACCCCATGTATCGAGGGTAACATTACTAGTTGACACAAGAACAACACCCTTGTAGGTTTCTCTACCAACAAAGCCTGTAGAGTCCCCTCCTTCCCCAGACTATATCCTAATCCTAATAAACATTTCATAGGGAACAATAGATCCTTGTAAGAATTTATCTACCCTCTGTTTCAACTATACCCAGTGAGGTTCCAACACCTATCCAAGATAAATCTAGTGATAAATATCTGACCATCACTCTACAAATCAACTACAATCAATTGACTAGGCTAGGAGTACCCTTAGGCCTTTGCATGCCTTACTCCATAGTCCTAGTTCCTTCTGAATCTAGTTTCCCTCTGCCAAAAACTAGTTTGATGTAGTTGTTATAACCTCCTCATAATCAACATTGGACGGTTTTAGATCCCAAAGACCATCCAATATACCTCGAAAGGTTTGTCAGAAGTTGACTATCAACTTATATCATTTCTCGATTAGGTATTACTCATTATATGAATTCCTTTCTTATCCAACAATCAACACCATGTGTTCCTCAAACTACCTATGTGTTGAGACTCATTATATGGTTGTTCCTATGTGTTCTTTATCATTTTTGTTTCTTCCACTGGTCTCACTATGAAGACAAGTTTAGAGCACGAGTAGGACAAATTCCTTTCTGTAACCTACTTGGAAATCACCGCACAAGAGAGGACTAGCAGTTGATTTTATGTCATTTCATAACTTTGGGAGGGTATGATCACATGGACTCTTTTACTTGAATCTTCATCACGTCAATGTTGCACATAATGCATCCATAAGGGGGAAATTATGTATGTCTCCCATGGGCTTTTGATTTGGTTGCACGGGACCTTAAATGGTTTACTCATTCTGTCATGCCTGACTAGAAAAATAATCAGGTGCAAGGGTGTATGAGTCATCTCAATACTTTTTTTATGAAATTAATAAATGGATTCAGATTACAAAAATCATAATAAATGACTAGAGCATTAAAAATACAAATATATATGTTTTCAAAATTAGAAAAAAATAGCCTGATTCATCGGTGAAGCTTTTATGGAACAAATCATTATCCCTTTGGTTAGATCTTTTTAGGGTTTTACAAATTTATTAGGATAACTAATATATTTATGCATTAATATCATAAATAGGCATTACAAAGTAATGACCCTTGACTTTAAGATTTGTAGATGGAAGCTTAGGCCATAATTGAGGTATGTGCTTCTTCCCCCTATTCAAGTTGGGAATATAATGACTGAAAATCTCTTTTTTCCTTCACTGTGGGAGAAAATCCTAACTTGACTTCAACATTGTATCACAATTGGAAATACATATTCAAATATAACTTATTATTATCTGTATTCCCTCATACATGTTACTGAAATTGTGTTATCCTTATATATGGGTCTTATGTCCCACATTTCCATATGATTGATATTATTATCCTTTTTGTGCATATACTTTTAAACTTGCCTTCTTGATTTTGTAGGTTGGATTTAGACTAGTAATATCTAATAGTAGTGTAACCATATTTTAGGCACTGGGTTTTATTCCCATTCCATGCATTGTGTTCTATTCCCCTATAATGTTATAATTATAGGCATTGGGTTTTACTCCCCTTCTAGACACTGGGTTTGATTCTGTTGTCATGTTATATATATTTGGCACTAAGATTTTATTCCTCCTATCATGGTTAGTGCTTACGGTTCCCCATTCCTACTTTAGTTTATTCTTTTCTTATTTAACATACTATGTTTCTAATTTTGATTTAAAGGCAAGAAGTTCTTTCTTAATGAATTGACTTTCTTAGTAAAAAATTTGTCAATACTAATACCTCATTTTTGGGTATTCGTTCACATACTTTTTTGTGCTATGATGCATATTTTTGTTTCCTTTGCTAGGTGTTGTTCTCAAAACCACCCAAGTATAGGTGCTTTAGAGGATCCTAAATTAGGTGAAGATTTTTTGTGATTGTTCTTCTTAAG
This sequence comes from Alisma plantago-aquatica, assembly GCA_963693085.1. Lineage (NCBI taxonomy): Eukaryota > Viridiplantae > Streptophyta > Magnoliopsida > Alismatales > Alismataceae > Alisma > Alisma plantago-aquatica. The sequence continues at coordinate 730,399,466 of OY856409.1, read as the reverse complement.
GATATCATGGAATGGCTTACTGTCCCTCTATTAAGGGCCTCAAATGTAAAGTAGATGTAAAAAAATTAGTATGTTTTACCACTTTCATAAGGGAAATAATTATGTATCTGATATATTTATGAATAATAATAACATTTATGTTTTTAGTTGCTTTATTACTACATGGCTCTTTGCATCAAGCCATTAGAGTGGATACTCTATTGGGTCCCATTCATTACATTATTGTATCAGAGCCTCAAAATTGGGTGACTTGAGTATTTCAAGCTATTGCATGTAGTTCCTTAATTAGGTAGTTATATAACTCTATAGAGGTTGTTGATATGTCTATCCCTATGTTCTGAATACCAACTAGGGTTTCAATACCTAACCAATTTGGTCACTTCCCCTCCCAACAATACCTATGTGGTTGAGATTTTTTTTTGTGTAACGCTAATCACCTATATCCTCTCTATGGAAGTGGAAATGTAACCTCATAAGACTTGACTCTTGTAGAATTTTATTATTATATCTTCTCTTCTAAGAAATTATCCTTAGAACTATGAAGTATAGGGTGACTTGAACACACATAGGTAGGCTTAACTCTAGTTCTCATCTTAAACCCTTTATTTGTTGTTTTTGTAGCATGTTCATTTTGGGTTACTAAATGCATGCATGTAAAATGAAAAAACCTGACATAAGTTAAATCTTCTTAAAGAGTTAACCTATCTAATCTCCATACTGGGGTTGGGTTACATGGTAGCCAAGATGACGAGTGTGAGTATATAGACCTTGTTTTATGATGACTCCATGGTATTAAACCATCAAGTGAACATGGAACCCTAATTTTTTCCTATACTATTTGGCCAATCCTATGAATTCATGATGATTCAAATAAAGTAGTGTAAGATATGGTGTTCTTACAATGAGGAAGAATAGATTTTGTGCCCTTTTAAGATCTGGTAGAAGTTGATAGTGTGTTAGATGGAGCCTTTTTCCCTCTCATATGTTGTATGTTAGAGATTCATTTGTTGTGCCCCTTTTATTCTTAAAAAATGGAAGTCCTTTGGTAGAATGAACTGATGGTAGAATAATAATATATGGTTAGTGTGGTGGAGCTATAGATGACTTGGTTCTAGAATCAATTTTGGTGCCATTGTTTGGAATTTTATTACAATGCTTTCATTGTCAAACTTACATTCATTATCAAAAAATATGTATAAAAGAAAAGTAATTTGATTTTACAGATGGCTTTTGGAACCAATTCATCACATCACAAACATTTGAGTAGTAGATAAACCTTTGACTAGCATGACCAACCTTGAAACCTATGCATAAGCATGATGTAGTGGGTCGAAGAAGAAGTTTTGGACATATAAGATCTAGTTGACCCACACTTGGTTCCCCTTTAGATGATTAAATAAGTTATATATTAACCCTTCAAAGAGGTGGTATGCTTATGAGTGAAGCTTAAACAAATGGATTTCCTCAAAGTTTAAACTTACTACCCCTATTCCCTATTTTGATAATAATAAGGGCTAACTCTATGCAAGAAATTAGGTTGAAATCATTTAGGATGCTAAAATTTATGAATGTGCATCTTTCCCTTATGATCATAATAAAGTATGTTGCATATGGATTAAATAAACTCTTGTGATAACATATGTACTTTCATGAATATACTAACATTCATGGATGAAAAATTCAATAAGTTGCATACGATACATTATAAATCTCATATGTGAATGGTAAGCATGTTTGTAAATAAAACTGTAATATTGTACCTTAGCCTTAATATGATTAATGGACTATGGGACATGTTTGTTCATGTAACATAAGAGAATTAATTCTACTTAGAAAAACCCACTAATATATTAAAACTGAAATATAACCCTAATACTAAAAGGAAAATAAAGAAGTTCAGGTTATTCCCTAATATAGTATGAATATACACAACCTTAAGAAGATTGATGCTGGCCATGTTATGGGGATGGTGAAATCGCCATAGTAGTACTAGTAACCTTATTAAATACTATTCTAGTAAGATATTGCTAGGTTTTGGCATACTTCTCTAGTTTGACATTGAAATTGAAAAGACCAATGATGACATTAATTATGAAGTATTATGGTTCCACCTCAAGAATGGAGTATAAGAGTAATATGGGATGCTTTAATATTATCCACTACTATGAATGAATTAAAAAACCCTTAGACTGGTTGACAAGTATGACTAGTATACTTGTCTAGTGACAGATAGATTTCCAGGATTATAACTCTTTAAGTGGTGGAGTATTGTATCATGCTCAAATTTAAGCATGTAGGTTGCATCCCCCTTCTTCCAGGCCCCTATTTAATTATATAAAATTTATTTTCCCAAATTCAAAGTGCAATAGGAATAATTGGAGCCAATGAGTATCAATAACATATCAATACCCTTCATAAATTATATTTGAAAGCTAAAATAACCATGATACATTCAAACATTATGAATGGAGGTGCAAATGTACAAATAAAGGGTTTGAGTCCAAATTGACATATGAGAATACACTTATCATAAATAGAGTTAATATGTATTATAGTTTCATTGTCGAGTAATTAAGAAGAAAAAATACATGAAACATATGTTTAATGAATTAGAAACACAATCTAATATCAAACTGATTCAAAACACAATATTGATGCCGAATTAGGATTTCTTGCATCTTAGTTAGACTACCTAGAAAATTTCATATTATTTGGGTGATATTTTTCATTTAAAGAATTAGTAAATAAAATCATGAATAACTTAGGATTAGTTACAATAGTCAATACCTTACATTGATTTACCTAATGTGCCACTTTTAATTCCCTATCATATGGATGGATTGCTTACCCTATAGTTCATATGTACTTCTGTCATTGGACGGGTCATAACTGTCCTTCCTCTGATTGGATAATTATCTAGTCATCACATTCCTCTTCCTCCTCCCTTCTATTTCACTTACATGAGTGTTTCTTCCAATTTTCCTCGCCCTTACCCCAGAGACCCCAGTGTTTCATTTCATTCACCCTTTGCCTCCTCCTATCATTCTTCTCCATTTGAACCCAATGTCTCTTAGGTAATGTTATTGTATGACGCAATAACAACAACCATGTAGCTTTGTCCTCCAATAAATCCCGTTGTGTCCCCTACTTCTGCAGACTATATCATGCTCCTAATACACCTTTCATAGGGATCAATAGACCCATGTAGACATTATTGTACTCTATATTTGGACTATACCCGATGAGGTTCCAACTCCAAAACAAGATATAACTTTGGAAAAAACTCTCTTTCCATCACTCGACAGACCAACTCCAATCGGTTGACCATGCCCAGAGTACCCTTAGGACTTCAGATGCCTTCCTCCAAGGTACTAGTTCCTTCAGAATCCCAGGTTCCTTCTAGCAGACTTCGGTTCACTCTAGTTATTGTAACCTCCTCGGTGTAAATGTTGGTTGGTTGTTATAGCCCAGAGAACATTTAATATACCACTAAGTCTTCATTTGAAGGTTGTTTATCACCTTAAATCCATTCCTAGTTAGATATACTTCTTTTCCCAATTTCCGTTCTCATCTAAAAGTTTATCTCCTGGTGTTTTTTCCTATGTGTTGCTCACCAGTTTTGTTTCTTTGACTGGTCTCACTTTCATGCCGAATTCGGAGCAGGAGGAAGACCACTTCCCTTTGATGACCTACTTAGCAACCATTGCATGAGAAAGGAGCAATACTTTCTAATGTGCCATTGTGTAACATTGGGAGGAGGATTTTCACATGGATTCTTTTACCTGAATATCCCTTGTATGTATCTTCTGTTTAACTCGTTCATTGGGGACAATTGTGTCTTTTACCCTTTCCCCGTGGCATTTTGTGTTTCTTGCACATGTCCTTCAATGAATGATACACTTTGTCATGCCATAGTGAAAAATAATCAGGTGTAGGGGTGTACAGGTATATTCAATATTTCTTTTAAGGAATGAATATATTAATTGAGTTGACAAATATCATAACAAATAAATAGTGTATTAAAAAAACATATATATATATATATATATATGTTTTTAAAATCAAGAAATATTCTGCTTCATTGGTGGAGTATAAATGACCACCACCTCAATTAAGGTTTTTAGGGTTTGATGAATTGATTAGGATAACTAATTGTCTTCATGCATTGACATCTTAAACATGTGTTGTAAAGTCATGACCCTTGACTTTAAGAGTGGTAAATGGACATCTAGGCCATCTTTGAGGTGTGTTCTTTTCCCCCCCTTTTTAAATTGAGCATATAATGATTTAAAATCTCTATTTTCCTTCATTGATGCATACAATCAAAACATGACTTCAACATTGCATTACATTTGGAGATTCTTATTCAAATGTAACTTTTCATTATTAGTATACAATGTTCTTTGTTATTGAAATTGTGGAATCCTTAGTTATTGGTCTTATGACCCAAATTGCCATATGTTGGATATTCTTATCCTTTATGTACATGTACTACTGAGCTTGCCTGCTCTATTATGAATGTTAGATTTGAACAAGTAATGGGTAATACTAGTGTAACCATGTTTTGTGTACTAGATTTTGTTCTCCTATCATTCATTGGTTTTATTTTCCTGCAATGTTATAATTAAAGGCACTGGGTTTTATTTCCCTATCAGGCACTGAATTTTAATCCTGTGCCATATAATATATGTTTGAAATTGAGGTTCTTATCGTGGCTAGTGGTTATGGTTCCCTAGCCCCACTTTAGTATATTCTAGTCTTATTTAATGTACAGACACTTTTTTCATGTTATTAAGTGTGATTAAAAGGCAAAAAGTTCGTTGTTCACGAATTGACTCTCTTAGTAAATATGTCATCCATGTTAATTGATCATTCCTTGGATATTAATTATGTTTATTTATTCTTTTAGAACTTACCCACATATTTATGGCCCCTCTTTGTTTGGGAATACCTCTTTTTTTGTTATGATCCCTCATAATTCCCAAATGTCACCTTATGCACATACTCAGTTGTGTTCTAAATTATACTAGAGTTTCATTTTACTAGTGTTATTCTCAAAACCACCCATGTATAGGTTCTTTAGAGTTCGTCATTCGTGAAGAGATTGTGCATGATTGTTCATCTTAAGGATAGCTTAGAATGGCCAAGTTTCCCTCTGCCAAGGGTCTCAGATGTAAATAGATGTATCACTTTTAATACGTATTACCACCTTCCAAGGTGAAGAATTATACATCTGGGATATTTGTGAAAAAGTAAAATAGTTATGTTTTTCTGCACTATTATTACATTGCTCCTTGTATCATACCATTAGAATGGTTCCCCTATCGGGCCCCACTCTCTAGAACTGTGGGTTAGTGCTGACAAAAAGGTGCCTATAGTCACACAATCTTGGTATAAGGTTCATGCTACCATTAAACACCTCATCTGGAAGGACATACATGTGAGTAATATTCTTTTTTTAATGAGTTTCTCAATTTATTCTTAAGGTTTTGTTTCTCATTTCTAAGTGCATAGTAACTATTTTTATAGGGCATTTTTCACCTTGATGAATAAGTACATCCTAAAAATATCTGACAAGGTTTTGGAAAATGTGGAAGAATTTTAAGACTAATCTAATAGGAGAATACATAAATAGATACAAGAAGAAGAAGGATGCCACTAAGACATTCAACTAACTTGCTGCTAAAGTGTGGAAAAAGTTGTGTGATTGAGAAAATATATTGATTTAAAGGTATTAACTAATTTTATATACACTTTTGGTTAATGGGATGAGTTCAAGGTATTATGTAATTAAAATATGTTTTGGATTAACTAGACTACGCATGAGGCTAAAAAAGAAAGGTGTGCAAAGAATGTGCACTACCATCTGTTGGGATCGAGTGATTATGCTTTTCACCACCGAACATAGAAAAAGTACAATCATTTGGGAAGAGTCAAGAACTATTCTAACACAAGGAGTGGATAAATACTAGAAAAAACAAGTCAGGAGAAGTTCCCAACTGCATAATCATTGAGACCGCTCAGAAAATGGTAAAATTAAACAATCGTAGTGCGTATTTATTTTCATCCTAATAATTCAGTTTTACTAATTGGTTCTATTATTGATGATGAGAGGGAGCTCCATGAATAAGAAAAGAAGACAAGTTAGTCCTCAAGTGTAGAAATGATGAGTTGTTAGTTTCTCTGGTACTTAAGATCATCTTGGTTGTGTTAGGGGTGTAGGCTTTAGTGTTGGACTAGAAGCATATTCTGGTTAATCCGAATGGCCACATAGATCACCCATGAGCGGAAATATGTCATTGAATGAGATGAATAAGTTGATAAAATAGAGAATATAAGAAGCAGCAAGTGCCTTTCAACCATCTCAATATCATTTACGAACTCAAACTCAATGTCTCTCTTCTAATGAGGTCCACAAGGATATTGGGAGTACTCCCATGGACCCGCCAAGCCTATTCAATGATGTAGATATCTTTTTGATGTAATTCTAACTCAATATATATAGATTGTAGTATTGATATTTGTAATACTATACAAAATTGTTGGTGGGCAAAAAGTATCATATTGCCATTTATATACATACGTTCATGGTCATGGCTGACCAAGAGATTTTGCGACGCAGTGAAAGGATGCTACATTGTCTCCAATGGAAGCTGATGTGGTCCGCGTGACTCGACAACATGTCTATATGTTTGGTTCCTCACTATGTTTACAATATATTAGGAGAAGTAGAATGCAACTTTATTGGGTAGCCTACGAGCTGGATTGTCGATCGATTGCATTTGTATTTCATAGTATCTTGTATTATGTGTTCAGCTGATACAAGAATATAATAGGATCCAAAACCTACGAAGCCCCTTACGGTTCCTCCTTCAAAGCTTCCGGTGACTACTCTGATTTTGTAGGATAACTATTCAACTCACAAGGTCCTCATTGTTATGGCTTATTATATGGTTAGACAGTATTAAAAAAGGGTCGAATATGCTCATTTGTTTATCAAAGGGCGTTGTAAGAGAAGATCATATCATTAACGTCTTCGTTCAAGATATTAAGGAGCTACTAGAGTATGAATGGATGAATACCTCCATAATAGAAAGAACAGAGATGGTGAAATCTTATATGTAAATACCTTGTTCTATGTGAATATATATCTTGATTTTTTTTTATTAAATTACTACATATTTTCTTACAACTACTTTATTCGAAGACTAGAATGTATGAGTTAATCAATGTGGCATTCCTGATTCCGTCAACGATTAGCATTGTAGATAAAGAACAAGTATCTACCTTTGTTTATTTCTCTACTACATTCAAGTATTATTCTATAGCTAAATAGGACGCTATTTTGGCTCCTTTCAATGTTTTATAAGATTTCATTATTTTACTTATATTTTAGCCTATATATTTCCTTTATTCAAATAGAATTTGATTTATTAGTTATATTGTTCTTTATTTAGTAATAGACATTAGAAATTGTTAGTGATCACCCCAAGAATGCTGATTGTATAATATATTGACCAGACACACACTAAAATTCCTAGTTATAGGGTAAGTTTAAATTTTTATCTATCAATGGATTTATTAATGATTGCATTATTATACAATTACTTAATAATGCAACATGTATTACTTATATTATAGGGGTAAAAAAGTATTTCGTAACATCGAGGGAGCTATAGATAGATGAAAGAAATCAATCACTCAAATGAGTGTTAAGATAGCTTTATGAGTCCATATCTAATGCCTACTCTGTTTATTTTTTATTTATTAACGTGTCACATAGCTATGAATGTCTAGTGCTGCCCCCACACAAGATAATGGTTGGATCTACATATACTATGTAACACAATATATATATGTCATTGTCAGAACAACATCATAGGACATTAAGAATGTACAAAGTATAAACTTTCATCACAAGTGCATAATCTAATTTGAATTAAAAATTACTTTATATAATATTATCCTATGATTTATATAATTCTTGTTATAGATATTTAACACTCCAACAACCTTATACACGAGAGACCCTAGATCAGTTACGAGAATCATGGGCTTAGAGTTCCATAGTTGATGATTTTGAATTCAGTTGGTATTGATTATGTATGAAACTTTGAATCTTATTGTGTTATAATTATATATCTATAGGTAAAACTTTGTATTTAAATTTAGAGTATAGTGAATACAAGTCAGCTAGGATTCTAAATCAACTAGACAATTAAAGTTGTAAATGTGAATGTACATGTCAATTATGAATGTGTCTGTGAAGACAAGTGTATATTAAAATATGTATATGTATTCATAGGGAAATTGAAGATGTTGATGTGCTATATATGTGTTAGTAAGTTTAGATTATGCACGTTCAAAACGACCTGTTGTTAAGCTGAACATAGGATGAAACATAATGTTCATTAGAAGTGCATCTTTGCATCCTGCTAAACAGTCGGACTACAAGTCTTTAGACCTATAAAAAAAATTCATTTAGACGTCGATTATTTGTCAACAACTGACATTGAAATATTGTGACGTCAGTTTTGTAACACATAATCGATGCTAATGAAAGATCTTATCAGTTGACTTTTTATAACTGATAAGATAGGAAGCACGAACACTTCTCGGAGGCTGTCGTGTCTGTGTCCTACACGTGTCCAACCCTGACACACCTTGGACACACGTGGACATGGGGCGGACACTCCTCAGACGTGTCCAATTTTATTTTTTTTATTTGCAAGCTGGACACGGCGTGGACACATCTAGGACGCTTAGTGGACACGACCAGTCCAACCCACATAAGATCTAACTAAAAAGAAAAGAGAAAATAAGACCTAACCCCGTAGACTCCTCAACCAAACCCCAACTCCTCACCAAAACCTTCATCCTTTCCCTCGAGAGGTGACCAACAAGCCTCACCCTCTAATTGTTGTTGTTCCCGTAAAGAACGTATGAAACCGCTTCTAGTAGCAGTTGTTGTAAATAGCAGCTAGGTCCTGAAGTTGCTGCAAGTAGCCACCATAAAGAGATGGAGCTGCTACTAGCAGCCTTTGTATCAACAACCTCTAGGAGCTAAAGCCACCATAAGCAGCAGCCTTTTGTGAGCCATTTGCGGCAGGAGCTGCTAACACCTAGAGCAGCCACTGAAAGCAACTTCCTTCCCTTTCTAGGAACTCCTTCCCTCTTCTTCCTCTTGATTTTAATATATCATTTTGTATGTAAAATTTTATAGCAACATTATAGTGGGTTTGAATACAAATGTGAATATAAAGTGGATATCACGATGATTATTGTTTCTGCTTGTTGTTAAGAATTATGGAGCTTGTTCTGTTTACAAATAAATTATATACATATGTATGTCTTTAACTGTATATATCTATACTACTATAAAAAGAGCGAGTTTGATGATGCACTCTCCTTCATTCACTCTCTTCTCTCCTTTTTTCAAGAAATTTTACTCCTACAAATATTTATTCTCACACTCTCCTATTAAGTTTTATTATCTTTAATTATGTATTTCTCTCTCCATCCCACGGAAACGGTTCCTTAATTCTCTCATTTCAAACAACCAATAAAAATTTCTTTTACCGTAGGGATCCTTTCACGGACGAGTCATCTCCCCACATATTTCCAACAAATTTTATATGTCACGTGCATGTGCACGTGTGCATGTTTACTAGTATTTATGTAAATATATGTATGTATGTATATATGTATATATTTTGCCGTGTCCGAGGCTGTGTCCGTGTCCTATATTTCTGAAAATTGCCGTGTCCCGTGTCCGTGTCCGAGTCTGTGTCTGTGTCTGTGTCCGTGCTTGCTTATTAGCTGATAAGCCGTCCTACTTCGTACGGCTAGAAACTGGCGTTGAATATTTATGACGTTTGTTTCTTTAAAAAATCGATGATATTGATCAATTTCAATAAATTACCGTTCAACATTTTACTACGTAGATTTTCACAAAAAAATCAACATCATAACGACCCTTTCACATCAGTTTTTCAAATAAAACCGACGACCTCTTATTTAGGCAAAATTTTGCTGACGGGCAACACTTTTGGGTCAGTTTCAATTATCCTAGACGTAAGTATTGAAAACCGCCATTGTGGTACTAATGTCAGTTTGTCCTTCTTAAACTGATGTCGTATCCGTCGCAGCATTACCCACCTAAAGGTCGCCTCAAAACCGATGTTAAAGGCGTTAATTAATCGGCGTTAAATATCACACGTGTACTCATGTCGGCAAGACGGGCCATATACATAAACCTTCGATCCATTAGTACGCGCGTTTCATTCCCACTTATGTCGTACTTAATAAAGAACAAAGGAACAAACAATATGATGTTGAAAAGGTTATACATCTCAAAAAAACTAGTAAATGGAGCAACTCAACGGTGCACTTAACTACAATTAACCTATGTAGAATTAATCTGAGACTTACATTAAGATAAACGCCCCCTTCATAGTCTGGAAGGTTTTTTACTTTTGCATTAGCAGATCATATAGATGCACATTTTGTCCAAATGTTAAGTAGATAAGCCAGGATTAAAGTGAACGTTAGCCAATAACTTGGATCGTGTAAGAAATGCCTAGCTTATGCTCTCTGTCATCGCTCAATCAATTGGTACATATAGGAAAAGCAAATCAACTATATTTACATAAAAAATTGCACTAGCCCCTAGAAAAAGCATAATACGTATGTGAAATTTAATTTTGGCAGAAAAACATTGAATTTAGAGTTACCTAATTCACTAGCAGGCAACTTGAAGAATAATTCTGAATGCCCATCCTCTTTAGTGTCGAGGAGATCACCATACCAAATGTAGCATCCCCTTCCCGCGCCAGATGCAGTGAATGCAGCAGCTGAAAATGCTGTACAGCGGCAACTTTTGAGGCAATTTTCTCTGCATATGTCCAGACTCAAGTTCATGTTTAGTGAAGCCTGCAAAGTGTCTGGTAGTCTGATATTCTGGTATTTCTGAAATCCAAAATTTGCCGGACACTTCCAGTTCCTGAAACTTCTGCATAGAGGGAAAGTACTTTTGCCGTAACATCGGCAAGAATACGGTACTTGGGACCCTGGCTGACTGCAGATAGCATTGGAGCCACACCTTGAGTATGAATAGCAGCCGTCAGATGGTGCACGCCAGTACTCATCCCATATCCCTGTAGCAGCATTCCACACATAGAGTTTGAGAATGCCTGTATAGCTCATAACAAACCTCGAGGTGATGTTCATTAGGATGGTGTTGAAACTAATTGTGGCAGTCTCCTGGTTTCTGATGAACGTGAAATTGAAAATGGTAGAATTTCGGATAGGCGCCATTCCGTCAAATCGTGAACCATTCCATTGACCAAGTCGAAACACGACTTCAGTCTGTGATCTGAGAATAGAGATTTCTTCATTAGCTCCCAAAATGAGACAATAATCACCGCCGGATGGCTCGTCACTGCTCTTCCAGGAGGTGAGCTGTATCGATTTTGCAGTTCTAAAATTCCATGCGAGCTTCATTTTTGGGAGCCACGTATCAGTTGGATGGTCAAAGCTTTGCCACAGAGTGCTATTCCCGTTTCCTAAATTTACTAGAACAAGATTGCCAGAATCTAATAATCGTAAAAATAGAGTGCCACCTGGGCTAGCGATACCTGACGACCAAACCATGGTATCACCTTGGTAGAGCGCTAGACCGTTGTCTCCCATGATTCTTAAGTTTCCAGTAGACGTCCTCATTGCAGATGCTACATTGGCAATCCATACCACTGTCTCGGGAGAGAATGTATACCAGATTCCCAAGTATCTGTACGCTGACGGGCCAGGGTTGAAAAATCCGAGTGTGAACGTCCCTCCAACCGATGAAAGGAAAGCGCCCCGATATACGTACTCTTTGGAATCATAACCACAATCGCTAAGGATTTGGTTCTCGTAAAGGGTGCCGTTTTCACAAGTCTGACAATCCGAGTAGCCATATTCGAAGTGGTCCATTTTAGAAAATCTTGTATGAGCCCCAGGTGGGAGAGGGGTTACGCCAGCGGCACAGCAAGGGACAGTAGTACTGGTGTTCTGTCCAGCAACAGAAACTGGTGTTAAAAAGAAACAAAGTATAAACAGAGCAATTCTCGTCACCATCCCAGAAGCATGCATGTTATTAGACTGTGGGCCTTGTGGCAATTTCTAGAGATATGATTCTGGTGTATCAGAAGGAACCGTCGAGAGGATAGGGAGGAAGGAGTTTCTTCTGGGGTTCATTCTTTAGCACAAAGTAGCATCTAAACAACAATCCAACAACCCAGCAAGCACATCGAATTTGTTTGTCATTCGGGTTTCACGAAACCTGCAACCCACTACTGGTGGACTCTGCGATTACATCCCTTCACGTTTTGGTAAGAAATATATTATCTATCGTGCGGAGAAGCGCCCACGTTAGTGAGCGTACCCCAACATGTCTATGATATACGATTTGTTTTTTCTCTCTAAACACTAGTGCAGTTTGATGTAATTTATACTGCTATAAAAGGAGCGAGCTGCGTTCTTCTTGATTCTCTCTCTTCTCACAATTTTTCTCAATTTTTTTTATATTTGTTCTATTTTATTTATTTTTTCATTATAAAATCAGTTGCCGCAAATTTTTCAACTTCTCCGTTACATTCCGTCCTTCAAACGTACGTTTCGGAATTAATAAACAATACGTTTCCAAATTTTTTACAAAACAGTTATGAGAATTATCATTATCTTTTTGACAAAATTTATTTTTAAAATATTTTATGTAAAATAAACATGTTTAATAAGGCACATGTATGTGAACGTGTGTGTTAACTAGTTCATAAAACCCATGGGCTATTCATTACTCCAACAAACCTCCGCTCCTACAACTTCCATTAACATTCTTCTTTTTTCCGGCATTATTATCTTCGACGTGGCCGAGTACTATGTACTTTGGATTCTCTTACGTCGAGTCTTTCATTTTTTTATGGTAAGAGATGGGTTTGGTTGCGATGACTCTATTCAAACAAGACACATTCTTGTAGACTAATTTTACAAAAATTATGCCTAGATAAGTTGGAGGTGGACCGAGAGACCAAATTACGCTTATCCATGTAACCAGGGTTTAGTTAGCTAATTTGTGTGATTTGCTTATATGATCCTTGGTTCATTAAGAGTGATGATTAATATTTTTTGAGATGTGTTGAACTTGTTGATATATGATACACATAGTTTGGTTGATGTTGTTTAAGGTTGGGCGAGATTGAACGCTAGTTTTGGATGGTCAATTTGGTTTCATGGGAGAGTAGGGTTGAATTGGTTGAACTAAGTCGAAATGTTTAGACAACCCTAATCATAATTGCATATAAAGACAATATTAGGCTGGTTCAACTTCACAAATTTTAGAAAAAAAATGAAAATAACAAAGTATATTCGCCCAGCTGGTTTAGTCCTCTCGATATCCATTTTAGAAAAACCAGCCGATCGGATGAAGAAGTTTGAGCTTTAGCTTTCTTATCGGTTGCATTAACCTTTGGAACAACCATCGAACTAGACTTGTTGAAATCTTTAGTATGAGCCTTCTCATGGTTTTGAAAAGTGGTAGATCATATAACTTGGTAAAACTTGTATAGCTCATTGCCTACTTATTTTGGAGAAAAATTAATTGAGCATTAATATAGAAAATTAAGAATATTATGTTAGAAAATTTTAGGAACATAATTTAATCACCCTAATAATAATCTACTTTATACCTAAATTTGTTGACCACATCATCAAAGTTGGTTTTTAGAGAAGGAAAGGTAAACACATGTTCTAAGAAAGGAGAACTAAGATCTTGATATTTTTCGACCTCCCCTTCTTAGTGACCAATAATATAGGGAGACAGTCATGGTTATAATAGTAATATCTGATATTAAAACCTTCTGATAATATCTCCCATATAAACATTGAGAACCCAAATTGCTTCTCTCTTTTCTACTTTTTGTTAGTTCTTGCATAAATGAAGTGGAAGTAGGAAAAAGATGATGCTATAGTAGAGGTTTTTTTAGTTTCTTGAATCTTTAGTAATAGGAGAATATCTAAGTCTTCGTTGATGCAGTGGTTAGTTGTAAACTTCCATTCAAATTGATTAAATCAATGTCCAAAGTAATGATTTACTACACTTGTGACAGATTACAAATAAATCAATCATTTCTAAACAATTGAGCAGAACAGTTGACTAATATGATTGTGTCGAGATGATTCTTGTTTTTCACTCTTGGATTCTAATATCTGATTTGCCTTCACTGAAGAAGAATATTTCTTGAAACCACTCAACTAATTAAAATATGGGTGATTTTGATAAAGTTCAAACCTTGACTAGCTAATGACACATAGATGTGTCTAAAACTTGTTAGCTAATGGGAGTATAATTGAGGCCCTAAGAATCATGTCAACATGTCCCCTTAGGTCCATATGGGTAATGGACTGACATGATTTCCTTAAGTAAGTGTCAAGTAGTAAGAAGGGACCTAGATTGTAGTGATTGTGTTAGTACTAGCTATTTGTGACACACTATAGAGCTCACAACAACTCCAACGATTCACGGTACTTGTAATGGTTAAAGTTTTACTCCGCCCACTTATTACTTACTATATAAAGTTTCACTTGTTGGCACCCTCTTGTCTGACCAAGGGCATGAAGTCATGTTATATTGAGCTTTTTTATGTGTGCCCTTGTCCGGTAGATGTGGCAACTGATGGGTTTTGTGGGACCGAATAGGCAGCGGAAACAAAAAAATTATCTAACCACAAACCCATAACCAGAAGATCGCATCAACAACTACGCAATAGGAAGGATAGTTTAGCAAGATTTACCTGGTCCCGAGGCTTGCTCAGTGAAAATACCTCACAGCTAGTGCGGTCTTCAACCACCTAGTCTTCGACGACGTCTGTGTAACTCCTAGTGTAGACCCAGACTGTGGTTGACAGTCGTCCTCCTGAGCGGAAGAAATCTTCCACCTCTATAGACAATCCACACGGACCATCGAGAACTGTACTCATCCTGATGAACAGACTAGAAAGAGTTGTCCCCTTCTGTCAGCATACTAGTACCAACACACTTTCCCACCACCAGCCACTTTTCTGCAGTTGTCTTTCTCTCGTTGTTCCTCCCTGGATGGGTAGAACTTGTTTGGGCTCTCTCAGTTACCAAAACCAGAGAGGACAACAACTTTGCAGAGAAACTGATGTTTTGAGTTGTGTGTTCTGAGAAGTCCCATGTACCCCTCTATTTATAGTAGACGGCAGGGTCAGGGTTCCCAGTCTGTGCGGGAGTAGAAGGGTCAGAATTTTCTACAAACTGATTGTACTGCGGCAGGTGAACCAATCGATTCATAACTGAACCAGTCGTTTGGGCAGGTGAGCCGATCGGTTAACCAAGTGAACCGGTCGTTTCACTTCCCAGGCATGCCTGCAATTGACTTTTCTTATGCATTTCTAATTAATGTAAAAGATTGATTCTTGTTCCAATCGAATTGAACAAGTGAAACAAGGATCTTTTCTCACGAACTGGGAAACCCAACACTTGCTCATCTCGTCCAAGTGAACTGATCGATTCACCAGTGTGAACCACTCATCTCACTGACCATGAGCTGATCGGTTCACCCAGTGAATCGATCGGTTGGGGATCCAGTTTGTGCAGAACTCAGTCAATGCAGTTCTCAATCAATCTGACACTCTACTCAATTGGTTCAACTCTTGAACTTGATGATTCTTAGTCAAGTCTATTGATTGAATATTTAATTGAGTACCAGAACACTTTAGTAATTAATCTAAACATCATTCATGGATAAACTCATCTTCCAAGTTAATCCTATGTGTGTGACCCTATAGGTTCCATTTCATATTGGCAGTGACTGTCCATAACTAAGTTATGACATCACAAGCAAAGAGTGGTGCCTAGTCACACATCAATGCTACCCAAGTGAAGGGGAAAGTTGGAGAACAACTTTCAACCTACAATCTGCTATTATTGTTATAGTGAATGTACAGTTCCTTTGTCACTGATATCCGTATTGAACTTGAGGCATGGGCTTGTCATCCTCTACAAACATTCAATCCATATTTCTTGAACCAGAGAAGACTGACTAAGATATATGCAAGCTCAATATCTTATATTGACTCTCATGTACATGGCCATGTATTTCTCAATCTCGCTTATCAAGTGGCCAAGATATCATACTCTGTTAGGAGGGACAAATTCCATATCTATCACTCACAGTCAAAACCCCATGTGTCCAAATCACCCAATCATCACCGTTATTACAACCCATATTTTAGGACTGCGTTTGATGATGTCAAAGTGTACCCAACCACATGTGATGAGTGTAGTGATTTCAGGTCTAAGAACCACAGTCACCACCAATATTATAAGAGATGATCCTGACTAACCAAGTGTGGTTTCCATGCATCACTCTTACGGTGGATATGTTTGATACATTGTTCTCTAACATATATCAGTGTGCTTGGTTTGACATCATATATAATGACTAATGAGATTTTGTCATCAACCAACACACACTCTAGTCTTATGTATTATTTATGTCTATGGATATTTCCACAATAATAACTGACTAGGGACATAATAAGAATGTATACTCTTAACATCCATATGATCTCATTGTTCAGGTCCTTAACCTAAAGACATACGTCATTGAGTAATATGATTCTTTAGACATATAACATGTTATATCATTATCTCAAAATAGATTAAACATATAGACGAAAAGTGCCTTTATTATTATTCATATCATTTACAAAGTATGCCATTACAATCATCATATGACTGGCTCTATGGGCATACATACCAACAGACTCCCACTTGCACTTAGAGCCAATCACCCATGACCCTCAGTCCTTTTGATCTAGCATGACAATCTTGCTTCTGCTGTGAAAGTGCCTTAGTCAAGGGATCAACAATATTGTCTTCAGTTGGTACTCTACAAATCTTCACATCTCCTCACTGTATGATCTATCGTATGAGATGGAAGCATCATTATATGTGCTTGGACCGCTGATGTGATCTGGGTTCTTTAGCTTGTGCAATAGCTCCATTATTGTCACAATAAAGCTCAATTGCATCACAGATGCTGGGAACCACCCCAAGTTCAGAGATGAACTTCTTGATCCACACAACCTCCTTTGTCACATGGGATGCAACAATATACTCGACCTCTATCGTAGAATCCACAATTACCTCTTTCTTGGAACTCTTCTAGCTCACAGCTTCATTGTTGAGGCAAAACACAAATCCTAACTGTGATTTGTAATCATCTTTATCGATTTGGAAGATTTCATCGGTGTAACCCTTTACCACCAACTCTTCCTCACCGCTGTAGATGAGGAACTGATCCTTAGTCCTTCTCAAGTACTTTAGGATGTTCTTCATGGCTGTCCAGTGAGCATCTCTAGGATCTGATTGGTATCTGCTCATCTTGTTGAGTGCATACGAGACATTAGGACGAGTGCACAACATTGCATACATGATGGATCCAATTGCTGATGCATATGGAATCCCATTCATGCATTCCCTATCTTCATAAGATTTGGGACATTGAGCTCTAGAGATGGAAACTCCATGCCTCATGGGTATGTTTCCTCTCTTAGAGTTCTCCATGTTGAACCTCTTCCACACTTTCTCAATGTATGTGCTTTGACTTAGTCCAAGAAGCCTTCTGGATCTATCTCTATAGATCTTGATTCCTAAGATATAGGAAGATTCTCATGTCTTTCATAGAAAATGTATTTCTAAGCCATGCCTTTACCTTTTGTAAAGTAGGGATGTCATTCCCCATCAACAGTATGTCATCTAAATACAATATGAGGAATGTAGTCATGATCCCACTAACCTTCTTATACACACAAGGTTCAACTTCATTTTGACTAAAGCCAAACTCTTTGACTGTTTTGTCAAATCAAAGATTCCAACTATAGATACGTGCTTCTATCTATAGATTGACCTTTATAGCTTAAAGAATTTATTTGCATCCTTTGGATTTATAAAACCTTCAGGTTGTATCCTGTATAGATCCTCGACAAGATTCCCATTAAGGAATGTTGTTTTAACATCCATCTACCAAATCTCATAGTCATAGTAGACTGCAATAGCAAGCATGATTATGATGGACTTAATCATGGAAACTGGAGAAAATGTTTCATCATAGTCAACACTTTGAACTTGTTTGAAACCCTTTGCAACCAATCTTCCTTTATAAGTTTGCACATTGCCATCCATGTCAGTCTTCTTCTTGAAGACCCACTTGCAACCTATGGGTTTTACCCCTTCAGGTGGATCCACCAAGGTCCATACCTTGTTGGTATACATGGATTCCATCTCAGATCTCATGGCCTCAAGCCAATTCTCAAAATCTTGTCCCTGCATAGCTTCTAGATAGGTAGTTGGCTCATCATCTATGACCAACTCACTACCTTCTTAAGTCATAAGATATCCAAATCTTCCAGGATCAAGGTGTGTCCTACCAGATCTATGAGGTTCCTATCTTACCTGAGGAATTTGAGATTCCACAACAACTTGTGATTCTCTATGTTCCTCTTGTTCATCTATTGGTTCAATGTTTTCTTGTTGGTCTCGAACCTCTTCGAGTTCCACTCTTCTCCTACTTCTTCCTTTGTAAATAAATTCTTTTTCTAGGAATACATCATCTCTGGCAACAAACACTTTGTTTTCATATTGAGAATAAAAGTAATATTCTTTGGTCTCCAAAGGGTATCTGACAAAATAACATTTATCTGATTTGGGTTCATGCTTTTTAGAAAACATCTTCCTGACATAAGCTTCACAACCCCAAATTTTGATAAAAGACATATTGGGACGCTTCCCATGCCATATCTCATATGGTGTCTTTTGAAAAGATTTAGATGGTATGTGGTTAAGTGAAAACACATAGGTTGTGTGAGCATGTCCCTAGAAAGAAGTTGGAAGATCAACAAAACTCATCATAGATCACACCATGTCTAGTAATCTGTGATTCTTTCTTTCTGATACACCATTATGTTGTGGTGTTCTAATTGGAGTCCATTGTGATACAATACCACAGGCTCTCAGAAGTTCCTCAAACTCTTGGCTTAAGTATATTCCACCTCATTCAGATCGAAGTGCCTTAATACTTTTGCCAATTTAGTTTTGTACTTCATTCATGAAATCCGTGAACCTTTCAAGAGTCTCAGACTTATGTTTCATCAAGTAAACATAGCCATACCTACTGAAGTCATCAGTAAAGGTAATGAAGTACTGATACCCACCTCTAGAATTTGTTCTAAAAGGCCCACATACATCAATATGTATGAGTCCTAATAGATCACTCTCTCTCTCACCTTTTCCTAAAAAGGGAGCCTTGGTCATCTTTCCCAATAAACATGATTCACATGTCTCTAATGATTCACAATCAAAAGAGTCCAGAGAACCATCTTTATGGAGTCTAGATTTGAGATTCTCATTTATATGCCCTAGACGACAATGCCAAAGGTATGTCTTGTTTGAGTCATTGAGTTTTTGTCTTTTGGTGTTTACGTTGTATACACTTGTCTGTAGATCGATCAAATATAGACCATAATACATTGGGGCACTTCCATAAAAGATCCCATATTTAGAAATGGAACATTTTCCATTCTTAATAAGAAATTCAAATCCATCCTTGTCCAAACAAGATACTAAAATGATATTCCAATTAATGGCAGGTACATAATAGTAGTTCTATAACTCTATTATCAGCTCACTTGGTAGAGATAACTCATAGGTTCCTACTGCACTGGCAACAACTCTTGCTCCATTAGCAACACGTAGTTCAACCTCACCTTTTTCTAAAGGCCTACTTCTTTTCAGATCCTTCACATTTGAACAAATGTGTGATCCAAATCCGGTATCTAGTACCCATGATGAAGAAGAAGTAACGTTAATCTCAATTATGTATACACTAAAAATAGAGATTTCTATCTCTTGCTGCATCTTCCTTGATTCCCTTAATCCTATCAGTATTTTGAGTGCAGAAGATTTGAACTTCAGCTTGGCAGGAGATTGCTTCTCTACCTTGCATGTGTCCTTGGACTCCATTCCACTGATCACTATCATGGAACTATCCTTCTTCATTTGTGCTTCAACATTTGTCAAAATGTCAAGCAACTCTAACAGCGGTTTAGCCATGTTACACAAGTAGTAATACTTGATAAGCATGCTATATGATTTCGGCAAACATTACAAAATCATATCCGTGGCCAACTCTTGACCCAAAGGAAATCCCAGTTTCTCTTGACATTCTATATGCCCAATCATATTGAGCACATGGGGTCTAACTAGATCTCCCTCTGTCAATTTGCACTCAAACAATGCCTTAGGCGTACATAAAGTAGATTCTATAGCCACTAGCATCTTAGGAATATGCATACCACTTCTCATAGTCCTAAACCAGTTATGGAAATATATCTCAATTAAATTTCCTGATTTCAACGATGATTTTGTTTCCATTTGATTCTATAAGAGAAAACATTTTCATTTTTTCAAAACTCCTTTTGATTTAATTTGATTTGAATAAAGTTGATGATATTTAATTAGGCCTTTAATTAATTATCTCTCCCACTATTTTTTTTCAAACTGATAGCCCTCACCATCAATTCGGAAGATTGCAGCGTACAACCTTCTAGTGAGATAAGATCCAAAACAATTGAGTTATTACCCGGCCAACGCCAGCGTCCATAATCAATTATTAAGGTAGGTAACATTTACCAATTGCATCTTATGCAATTCTCTGATAGAAGATATGCACAACTCTTTGACATTATCATTTGCATGCCTCTATGTGCTTAATCTCATTAAGACCACTTAGTTAAGCCTAACCCAAAAGCTGACACGATAGGAGTGCACCCCGCTTGGTGGGCCCACACAACTACCATCACACTTCCATGAGATAGACAGCGTACCACCCTTGGGATGCCCACACTTGTCGATCAAGCTTTTCATATGTGCTACTTATGGAAAGCATCTAAGACTTAATATTATATTTAGAAGTTTGGTATTTATATACATATACATATCCAATCACCACATATATAGTACATATCATATACATGCTATATCCCACAAGAAAACATGTGAAGCAATAAAGCAATGATTATGGCCATCCTATTTGTAATTCCTTAAGCCATAAGGAATTACGGTCATCTAGGTCTCCCATCACATGAAGCAACATGTTGTTCATGAAGATCCGTGCTTGGGTTATTCTGGGTTGATCAACTCATCCTATGACTAATCAGCTCGCCTTCTGGCCGTTCGGTTGGTTGTCACCAACCTATCATCTGGATCCTCAGACGGTCAGTTCGTCAGGTCATCGTGCTCCTCATTAGGCCGCCAACTTCTCGTCTTACACCATCAGCCGGTCATCTCAATCCCTTAACCGCTCGTCTGGGAGCCCACCATTCTTCGAAATAATAGGAAATAAAACTATCCTACTTTTACATATTTCTTTGGGAAGCCCCAAGTTACATTCAGGGGGAGCAAAGGTATAAGAGAAGGCTCGAGTTATCTCAAGTTACATCTGGAATAGAAGAAAGGACTCGATATGCAAACTAAGATGCAAACTACCACAACTAACCAAGCACACACATAGGGGTTTATAGGCCATAACCATGCTACACATCGACCATCAAAACCATTTTAGGGTGACATGTATTGATTGCATATATATACCATATCATATATGTATATAGGTATTTGTGGTGTTTAATTGGATATTCACATTAGCCAGTTAAAGTATTCACATATCATGCAATAAATAAATGGTGAAAAACCAAAATTTGATCACATCAATTTATCCTAAACATAGTATGTTGACGTGGCTCTGATACCACTGATGGGTTTTGTGGGACAGAATAGGAAGCAGAAGCAAATGTTTTATCAAACCACAAACCCATAACCAGTAGATCGTATCAACAACTATGCTTAGGGAGGATGGTTTACCGAGATATACCTGGTCGTGAGGATTTCTCAGTGAGAATACCTCATAGGTAGTGCGGTCTTGAATGAACTAGTCTTCAACGACATCTCTGTAGCTACTGGTATAGAACTGGACTGCGGTTGACGGTCGTCCTCCTGAGCGGAAGAAATCTCCCACCTATATAGATAGTCTACACGGACCACCAAGAACTCTAGTCATCTTGATGGACAAAGTAGAAGGAGGCATCCTCTTCTGTTGGCATACTAGTCAGTGACACACTCTCCCACTACTAGTCACTTTTCTGTAGTTGTCTTTTCCTCAATGTTCCTCCCTGGAAGGGTAGAACTTGCTTGGGCTCTCTCAGTTACCAAAACCAGATAGGACAACAACTTTGTAGAGCAACTAATATTTTTAGTTGTGTGTTCTGAGAAGCCCTTGTACCCCTCTATTTATAGTAGAGGGTAGGGTCAGGGTTCCCAGTCTGTGCGGGATAGAAGGGTCTGAATTTTCCACGAACTAATTGTACTACGGCAGGACAACCGATCGGTTCATAACTGAATCAGTTGTTTGGGCAGGTGAGCCGATGGGTTCACCAAGTGAATCGGTCATTTCACTTCCCAGACATGCCTACAATTGACTTTCCTTATTCGTTTCTAATTAATGAAAAATATTAATTCTTGTCCCAATCAAATTGAACAAGTGAAATGAGGATCTTTTCTCACAAATCGGGAAATCCAACACTTTCTCATCTCATCCAAGTGAACCGATCAATTCATCAGTGTGAGCCGGTCATCTCACTGACCATGAGACGATTGGTTCACCCAATGAACCGGTCAGTTGGTGATCTAGTTTGTGCAGAACTCAGTCAATGCAGTTCTCAATCAATCTGACACTCTAATCAGTTGGTTCAACTCTTGAACTTGATGATTATGAGTCAAGACTATTGATTGAATGTTTAATTGAGTACCTAAATACTTTAGTAATCAATCTAAACATCATTCATGTATAAAATCCTCTTCCAGGTTAATCCTATGTGTGTGACCCTATAGGTTCTATTTCACATTGGCAGTGAATGTCCATAACTAACTTATGACATCATAAGCAAAGAGTGGTGCCTAGTCACACATCAGTATTACCCAAGTGAAGAGGAAAGTTGGAGAACAAATTTCAATCTACAATTTGTTATTGGTGTTACAGTGAATGTATAGTTCCTTTGTCGATGATATCCTGGCAACATTTGAGGCATGGACTTGTCATCCTCTACAAATGTTCAATCCATGTTTCTTGAACCAGAGCAGACTGTCTGAGATATATGCAAGCTCAATATCATATATTGAATCACATGTACATGGCCATGTATTTCTCAGTCTCTCTTATCAAGTGGCTAGGATATCATACTCCCTCAAGAGGGACAAACTCCATATCTATCACTCACAGTCAAAACCCCATGTGTCAAACTCACCCAATCATCACCATTATAACAAACCATGTTATAGGACTACATTTGATGATGTCAAAGTGTACCCAACCACATGTGATGAGTGCAGTGATTTTAGGTCTAAGAACCACAGTCACCACCAATACTATAAGAGATGATCCTGACTAACCAAGTGTGGTTTCCATGCATCAATCTTACGGTGGGTCTGTCTGATACACTATTGTCTAACATATATCTATGTTCTTGTTTTGATATCATATATCATGACTAATGAGATTCTGTCATCAACCAACACACACCCCAGTCTTATGTATTATTGATGTCTATGGATATTCCACAATAATAACTGACTAGAGAATAATAAGAATGTATACTCTTAACATCTGTATGATGTCATTGTTTAGGTCCTTAACCTGAAGACATACATCACTGAGTAATACGATTCATTAGACATCTAACATGTTATATCATTATCTCAAAATAGATTAAACATATAGACAAAAATTTCCTTTATTATTATTTAAATCATTTACAAAGTATGCGATTACAATCATCATATGACTATCTCTATGGGCATACATACCAACATCAACCTAGTAGTGGAGTGAGGTATTGAATAAATGGCATTAAAACCCCAAGATCCATAAAATAGGTTTCATGAAAGTGCGTCCAAGTAGTTCTCAGTTGGTGGTACAATCAAACAAAGTAGGGCATTTGAACTCATTAATGAATCATATAACTATTTGTTGTTTTTTTAGTTGAGTTTAGTTCAAGATGATGTTTATTGTGTTGGGATAATTTGTTAAATATAGGTGAAATAAAAATGAGGTTGAAATGATTTTAATGTTTCAAATAATGGGGTCATGTACATATTAAGTTGAATTCAACATTATAAATGATGTGTGAAATATGAAGATGAGTTCAATAATTTTCATAATATTTTAATATGTTGAGTATGATAAATACATTGTCTTTTGTTTAATTGATTTGTTAAGTTGAGTAGTAAATGAGGATAAGGCATTCGCATGATAGGCATGATAATATCTACCTTGTTGATGAATGTATATACATCATGTCTTTAGTTGCATTTCATAATTATTTTTTTGGGACTATTTCTTTAATAGTTAGAGCCCTTGTTGAATTTTCTCTATATTTGATTCACCCTAGTGTTAATCTTAGTTCATGTTTTGTTGTAGGATTAAAGATAAGCATAGAATGAAAAGCTAAAACATCTTGATGAGTCAAAGGTACACTAAAACGGAACCATATTTCACCCCAAATCATAATCAGTTTCACATATGAGGACTGGGATACCCTTTGGATCATAGGATTACATTTCAAAAATATTAGAAAGATTAATATGGATATTTACACCTTATTGAATTGGAGTGGCTAATATAAAATTAATAGTAAGAGTCATATGGCTAGAAGATTGGCTAACCACCTCAGGTAGTTAGCTAAGTAGTCGAGCATCAACCATTGGTCATAAAGCAGGATTAAAGACCACTTAACCAAGTTATTTGCCTTGATAGCAAGTTTTGATGCTTATATCTTAGTATATACTGCTCTATCCACCCGACTAAAGGAGTCTAGTAAACTATCTACCAAGACACAATATTGGTCTGGACTCATTCAAAGCCATGTGGGCTAGGCTGGCTTGCTTATGTGAAATCTAGGCCATATAATAGGATGGACTATATGCCTTTCTTTAGTGCATCAATTTAGGGAGCGTAAAAATTTAGCATACACCTTTTTTAATTTAATCTATACGGAATTATTATTCATCCTACCCTCCTCATGTAGGCCAAAGAATCCAAGTGTTATATCATCGCTTATATATCTATGATATAGCCCATATGTACATGTATGCCAATCATTATAATCAGTTTAAGTATCTATCCAGGAAGTCTATATATAGGGAATAACTCTTTTTTCCATAATAATCATTCCTATGAGGTGAATGTGAAGCATGGAAGGCTCTGGGAAACACATTTATTCCTCTAGGAGACATCCCCATCTACCGTACTCCTACGAAGTAGATTTTATCAATTTGGGGACACAAAGGCCATGGATTATAAAGCCATTGAGAATCTTTTTGATCTCCCAAATGAAGGTTGCCACTTGCCACAGGCCAGATGAGGGGCCCTATAGGATGTTATAACTTGATCATCATCAAAGTTTAGCATACTTAAATAAATAACAAGATAAAATCACCAATTACAATCTCAACATTCAACAAGTATTATCAAGAAACATCCATTTGTTACAAGATTTCAATTATACATTAAAGAGTAAATTTTTATGAATCTTCTGATATACACTAGGGATCTTAATACAAGTACACCTGAACATAGATCACCAAGACATCAACAATCTAGTCATCTCTGAACCTAAAACATATGTGAAACAAGTGGGTGAACAAATGAGATGCTGAGTACAAGGTAGAAAAATACATATAGAATCTTTACATAATTTGAAAAGATTGCAGAAGTAAACGAACAATAATAAACAACTTAAGTCTTAGGAAAATGAGTTCCCCTATTTTATTTCATTTTACACCAATTATACTTGTAACATCCCTGACCTGGGTTATGAGTTAACCCTAGGTGTTTTGCCTAAATATGTAATTAAATCCTTGTGATTAACTTTGGGCATGTAATTAAGTTTCTCAGAAACATATATTTCAGTGTTTGCTCCTTTTTATATAAAGTTGTAGCATTGTTTTGTATTACAAGGACCTATGTGCAAATTACCCAGTTGGAAGGGTTAACTTGCAATTTGCACATGTTGAGATGTTCCTCTGATGTTGAGACATCATGAGAATGATGATGGTAAGGTTTGAGGGATTTCCCAAGCTTGGGCACCAAGGTGCAGTTGTGGAAGCAATCCTTGTGCTTGAAAACCCTAAATTGGAGTAAAGTGCAATTTACCCAATTTGAGGGGTGCAACTTGTAATTTACATCATCAAAAGTATCTATTAAGACTCTTGTCATCATTTAGAGAAGAAATGATGAAGAGGTCACTTTAATTGAATAATCATATAATGAAAAACACCTTTGTGATTGAATAATCAAGGTGTATGTGCTATAGCCCTTTTATGTGTGTGCTTTAGTAATAGGTTGATATTATTTGCCCTCATTTTCTTGACCTTAGAAGAAGGTTTTTCCTTAGAATTAATATGAAGGGACGAGCATAGAAGGATGGAGGGACTTAGTTGAAAATATGGAGAACTTATGAGCTTATGTTGAAAATCTCACCCCAAGTGTATATACTCTCCACCTCTCTAAGCAAGGGAACTTTCCCTTCGTTTCCTTCACTGTTCTATTCACCCAAACCGACTAAAGAGGAGCTGTGGAGCTCAGGAGGACGACCAAGGAGGGCAAGGTAGGTTTGAATCCTCCCTTTTTTGCTTGAGTTCATGGTTAGAACTCAAATTCAAGGTCAAATTGATGGCTAGCTCACATAGCTCTACCTTTCTAGCCATCTCTTCTCGACTTTCCTTGGAAGGATCACCTTGGCCGACCTGTGGAAACTCAAGGACTCCATTAAAAGCTTGGAGCTCGAAATCTTAGAGCTCAAGGAGCAAGCTTTAGGCGGGTTTTATAATTCTAAACCTATGCTTTGTTATATACATCTCGTTTATGCTTTTAGATGATAGTTCTTCTTCTTCTCTACCTTCCTTTGCTACCTTGCAAGCAAATCCGTGAGAAATCCTTGCTGTTCTTGAGCTAGGAGATGAAGACGTCATTTCCAAAGTTAATCCACTACTTTTCACTTTACTAAACGGTCTCCACCAAGTTCTCACACGGTTTGCAAAAACCGTTTGGTGAGCAAACGGTCTGAAGACCGTGTAAGGGAAAACGGTCTTCAAGACCATTTAGCCGCGTTGACCGAGCATGGACCGTATAGGATTTCTGTTCATAATTATGTAGGATAATCACCCACAAAATTTGAGATGATAACTCCAAAGGAATCGTGAGATATGGCCTTTTTAATCAACAACTTTAATTGAACTTACTCCTGATTTCCAATCTGTTGAAATCGACCTTTTTGGGCAAACGGTCTCAAGACCGTGTAAGAACGTTGACCAAGCATTGACCGTATGCGATTACTGTTCAAAATAATGTTGATCAAAAACTCACCAAATTTGATGGACTAATTCCAAACGAGCTAAGAGTTGAAGGATGATTACTAGGGTAAACCCTAATTGAAATCAGTACTGAAATCTCAATGAATAACTTAGTGTTTTTGAATTGATTGACCCAAACAGTCTCAAGACCGTTTGGGGATCAACCAAACGGTCTCAAGACCGTGTGGTGACAACCCAAGACCGTTTGGAGGTCTAGGGTTAAGGTAATTTGATCAATTGAGGGCCCAATTGCAATGGGTTATTGAATTAATCAAAAATACTGAATTGAGACTCAATCAAGGTTAAACCCCTATCAAATCACATTAAAATTTGATGAAATCTTGGGCAAACGGTCTCAAGACCGTGTGGAGTTCATCCAAACGATCTCAAGACCGTTTGGGCCAAGTTTGGGCCCAATTGGAGCTCAATTGAAGGGTTCAACCTTGTGTTGATTCACATTGTTGAGTGTTGATGGTTGAACGTTGATGGACCTTAATTGAACCAACTTCAACCCTAATTGGATAACAATTGAGGGTCAATTGAGTGACCAATTGGTTAAGCATAACCCTAATTAACTCAATCTATAAGTGGTTACCATGGCTTTGACCATTTGGAGGCTTCAACATTGATAATCATGAACGATTGAAATCATTGAACCATGTTGGAGGTCCAAACGGTTTGAGACCAAGTGAACCAAACGGTCTCAAGACCGTTTGAGACCTCACGGTCTCAAGACCATTTGAGGTCACACGGTCTCAAGACCGTGTGAGTCCTCACGGTCTCAAGACCGTTTGGGGCCAAACGGTCTCAAGACCGTGTGGACTCAAACGATCTCAAGATCGAGAGACACCAAACGGTCTCAAACCGTGTAAGCCCTCTCGGTCTTGAAGTCAAACTTGTTAAATGGTCTACACCCTCACACGGTTTGGGAAAACGACCTTGAAGGTCACACGGTCTTGGAGTCAACTCTAGCAAATGGTCAACTCATCCAAACGGTCTCAAACCGTTTGGAGGTTGAAGGTTGAAACCGTTTGAGGTTTTCAAAGGTTGATTTCACTTAATCAATTGAAGGTGTAAATGGTTCAATGATGCTCTAATATAAACCCTAATGATAACCTAGGGTATTAAGGGATTAAGTGACTAATGAATTGAACCATGATGGTGATCAATGGGGTGAATTACCAAAATACCCTTGAGGGGTTCAATTGAGTAAAACCTTGTTCAAATCAAACCCTAATCACATGATAGTGATGTTTTGGCTTATGTTAGCCCATGAGGGCTTAACCCAACCTGATCTAGAGTGGTGTTATCACCATCTACTAGTATGAGGAGAGAGAAAGTATCTTAAGAAAGAGAAAGTACCCTTTTAGGGTGGAAACTCAAGTAAAGAACCTTCAATACACATGATTGTGCATGATTAGGGTATGATCCACCTATGTGAGATCATGGAAACCCTAATTATGATATATGATGAATCTTAAGCTAATCTGAAAGCATCAATGATGATGTTCCTCATACATGATGATGTTATGAGTTCAATTCACCATGTGATGTGAATCATAAACCCTAATTCAAGGGTAATGACATGTGATGTGAATAGTAAACCCTAATTCAAGGGTAATGACATATGATGTGAATAGTAAACCCTAATTCAAGGGTAATGACATGTGATGTGAATAGTAAACCCTAATTCAAGGGTAATGACATATGATGTGAATAGTAAACCCTAATTCAAGGGTAATGACATATGATGTGAATAGTAAACCCTAATTCAAGGGTAATGACATATGATGTGAATAGTAAACCCTAATTCAAGGGTAATGACATGTGATATGAATAGTAAACTCTATTTGATAAGAATCAAAGAACTTAGCTCTTATGACAAGAGTGGGAAGTATAATCATTGTTTTGAATTACCTTTATTAGTTGAATTAACCATGCAGGTTCTGATATGGAGGTGATCATATCCAGGTATAGATGATGATACTATATTCATTAAAGGCATATTGATTGCTTTATGAATAAGTAAAGTATCGTGATGCCTTGTCAGTGGAAATTCTATGATAATAATGGGCTGTGAGAGCCATGAATACCATCAAGGTCACGCTTTAGAGATGACTTGTGATGAGTATAATGAGAAATGATGATTGATGTGAAATGGGGCTTGTTACATTTAGTATTCTCCTTTTATAGCTGTTATGCTACTGTTATTGTTTGAAGAACAATGTGTGATGTTAAATGAATACTGAATGTACCTAACTAATCAAGTATAATGTAGAGCCCTGGTCATAGACCCATCATTGTTAGAGATCAAATGATGGTGAAACATGTTTTCCAAAGGGAACTCCTGGATCACATACTATTGAGTATGTGGGGTATATCGATGTGTAGAACCTTACATCCTAGTGTAGGAATTTGATGTACATATGTAATCCGTCAATCCTTCACTACAATCCCATACCGTATCGGTAGTAGGTAAACATGAAACCTCCTGATGACGAAGAAAACATAGATATCCGTATCAGTGGAGATAAACATGCAATCTCCTTATGACGAAGAGAGTACAGAACTCCACTGTAACTCTAAAATAGCGAAGGACTAGTTTACCCTGGTGAGCTATAATAGTAGAGACATAAGATGTCCTACAAGTGATCCTCTTACTGACTGAGGAAGGTGAAGGTCATGAGAATCCGGCTCTCTTAATGACCTATGTATGATACTGATGTGATTTCTTAGCGATCAGTTGGAGTATGAGTGGTATGCCTCATCTCCACAGGGCATAATATTGTTTGTAAAACATAATCAACCGCGTAGTATACCTGTTAGAGATAACTACGAGTTAGTTGATTGATGATACACTGTAATAGTGCTTATATTCTTCATGTCTCATAAATGTTGAGCTCTTGTTTATAGCTGCAACTGCTATTGAATACTTTGAAAGCTTTACTGCTTAAGATATTCTTTGACGTTATAATAAAGCTTCTGGCGGAGAGTTATAACTCTTGCTGGGACAATTATGTAAAATTGTCTCACCCCGTAGACTTCAACTTTTAGGTGGACGTTGAAGACAGAGGAACCGGTCTACAGGTGACCAGTCCCAGCAGCAGCAGCAGCACCAGGAGAAACAATAAATCTCAGGTGGAGATTTAGCCTGCCATGTGGTGTAGTTAGAGTCAGTCCTATGTGTCCTCTGTACTCTCAGGTCTTGGAGTCTTTTGTTATGAGTTCTTGAGATTTTGTATCTTGATGTATATAATTACTCAAGAAGTAATTATCATGAGATGTAAACAGTTTATCTCTTGTTATGAAAGAAGCTTTTAAGGATTCAAGCTCTTGTCTCGAAAGGTTTTAATTTCCCGTGATTTCTGTCTTCCGCTCGAATCGCTTCCGCTAAGTTTGAATCGTGTTTATATCATGGTTTGGAGATCAGAGCCCACAATTAGTGGTATCAGAGCTCTAGGTCAGTTGAGTCTACAGAGGCATAGGACTTAGGATGTCGAGTCTATCTTTAGTACTCCTTCCTTATCTAATAGAATCTTCTGCTCCTCAGGAGAAGAAGATACATAAGGATGGCTGAGCCTCATGATGAGTACGTGGCAGAGAGTAGTGTTAGTGCACCTCAAGGCGGTGCAAGGGTTCCAAGAATAGAACAGCCTGCACCTGAGTTACCAAGAGAGCCACCCCAGTTAGACCCAGCTGACATGGGTAACCCAGCAGTACAGACAATGTTCGGGTAGTTCATGACTGCCATGACACACATAACCGACAGGATGCCCATGCCTGCACCTAGGGCACCTTCCCAACCTGAAGGACAAGGTATGAGTAAGACGTTCGAGCGACTTCGTCGTGTCGGAGCTACCGAGTACTTTGGGACTGCTGACCCCGCATATGCTGACCTATGGTTAACAGAGTTGGAGAAGGCTTTCAGGATTCTTATTATCCCGGAAGCTGAGAAGGTTAGACATGCTGTCTATCTTCTCAAGGGCAGTGCTGGTCACTGGTGGAACATGGAAGAGCAGAAGAGACCTGGAATAGAGTTCTCGTGGGAAGAGTTTTGTCGGGAATTTATCAATAGATATTTTCCAAGGACCTTCCTAGATGAGAAGATCTCTCAGTTTGAGAGATTGAGGCAGGGTATGATGAACATTAGCGAGTATGAAGCTAAGTTCATGGAGTTGCTGCGGTTCTATCCGCACATGGCTGCCACAGAAGAGGAAAGAATCAGAAGATTCGAGAAGGGTTTGAATGATGATATATCAACCCCTGTGTCTGCCTTAGAAAACCGAGAGAGATTCTCTACCTTCGTTGAGTCAGTCCGAAGGATAGAGAGATCTGTGGTTGAGAAGAGACAAACTCAGAAAAGATATCCACAGTTCCAGGGTTCTTCATCTAGGGATTCCAAGAAACCTAGATTCTCTGCACCTAACCCTCCACCACCTAGATCGAGTTTTCAAACTCAATGGTCACCAAGCAGAGGTAGAGGACGGAGTCAACCGCCTCAAAGGACGCACAGTTCTGCATCAATGTCAGTAACTGGACCACCCAGACCACAACAACAGGAGAGGAGTTGCTACAACTGTGGTAAGGTGGGACACTTGATGAAGGATTGCCATTCTAGGCCTGTCAGTGTGACACAACCTCCGAGACAGAATCAACAAGGATCTCTGAATAGACAACATCAAGGAGTAGCTCGAGGACGTGGACAAGCGTCTCAAGCTGGATCATCAGCACCACCTCAACACCAGGCAACAACGAGGTTCTATGCTATGAACCCACCTGAAGCAGTGGTCAATCCACAGGTAGTGGCAGGTCAGATGAAACTTTTATATTCTGATATGTCTACCTCCTGTGTAGTATCTGTTCTAATTGATCCGGGTGATACACACTCTTTCATCACTCAAAGAGTGATTCGTAACTGCAATGTGACTATTAGTCATAGGGCAGATAGTTTGTTGTTGGAAACTCCGTTGAGTGGGTCTGTCGTTTTGCAGGAGGTATGCTCTCCCTGCATCCTTTTCTTTTCCGACCATCACATTCAAGTGGATCGTATACCACTTAATATGCAAGGATTTGATATAATCCTCGGGATGGATACCTTGGAGAGGTATAGAGTTGTCTTGGATTGTGAATCCAAGTTGGCTGTGTTTGCTGATGAAAGCAACACATGGATCTTTCAAGGAGAAAGAAAGATTCTTCCCACCTATCTTGTGTCAGCTATGGTTGCTGATAAGTTGTTGAGGCAAGGGTGTTATGCATTCTTAGCCCATGTGGTAGATGTTACCAAGAAAAGGTCCAATCCTGCTGAAGTTCCCATAGTCAGGGAATTCGAGGATGTGTTTCCTGAAGAACTTCCTGGTATACCACCACCTCGGGAGATTGATTTTGAAATCAATCTGATCCTAGATACAAAACCCATAGCCCAAACTCCGTATAGGATGGCGCCTGCCGAGATGGCAGAACTCAAGAAACAGCTTCAAGAGTTACTTGAGAAGGGTTTTATCCGACCAAGCACTTCACCTTGGGGTGCTCCGGTCTTGTTTGTTAAAAACAAAGATGGGTCAATGCGGTTGTGCATCGACTACAGACAACTCCATAAAGTAACAATAAAGAATAAGTACCCTCTGCTGAGGATTGATGATCTCTTTGATCAGTTGCGTGGTGCAACAGTCTTTTCAAAGATAGACTTGAGGTCTGGATATCATCAACTCCGTATTAAGGATAGTGACATATCCAAGTCTGCCTTTAGGACAAGGTATGGTCACTATGAGTTCACGGTTATGTCGTTTGGACTAACCAATGCACCAGCTGCATTTATGGAACTCATGAATAGAGTTTTTCGACCTTTCCTTGATCAGTGTGTTGTCGTCTTCATAGATGACATTCTGATCTATAGTAAGGATGCTCAGCAGCATGAGCAGCATCTTCGCCAAGCTTTAACCTTGCTAAGAGAACACAAGTTGTATGCTAAGTTTAGCAAGTGTGAGTTCTGGCTGTCGGAGGTATCTTTTCTTGGACATGTGATATCTGCCTCGGGAATTCATGTTGACCCTACAAAGGTAGAATCTGTTCTACAGTGGGAACAACCGAAGACACCGATGGAGATTCGAAGTTTCTTGGGGTTAGCTGGCTATTATCGAAGGTTCATTAAGAACTTTAGTTCTATAGCCTTACCTTTGACCAAGTTGACCCGGAAAGATGTTCCTTTTTCTTGGAGTGATAAGTGTCAATAGTCTTTCCAGTTGTTGAAGGAGAGGTTGACAAGTGCACCTGTGCTTGTACTACCTGAACAAGGAAAAGGATATGTAGTTTTCTGTGATGCTTCCAAAAATGGACTAGGATGTGTGTTGATGCAGGATAAACAAGTGATTTCTTTTGCTTCCCGACATCTTAAGAAACACGAGGAGAATTATTCGACGCACGATCTGGAGTTAGCTGCCGTGGTTCATGCCTTAAAAATCTAGAGACATTATCTCTACGGAGAAACATTCCAGATTTTCACAGACCACAAGAACATTAAGTATATCTTCTCTCACCACGAGCTTAACATGAGGCAATGTCGCTGGATGGAGTTAATCAAGGACTACGACTGTACAATTGATTATCATCCAGGAAAGGCCAATATTGTTGCAGATGCCTTGAGTAGGAAATCAGCAACATCAACCATGAATAGAGCACAACTAAACTCTTTAGTATGCTCTAGGAGAGATATGCTTATCTCTTTAAGGCAAGACAATGTACAGTTGAAGGTGTCATTGTTAGCCGGGTTGTTAGCTGAGATGCATATTAAACCTACCCTAAGAGAGCAGATTAAGGAAGCACAACAAGATGATGCTGCAATTCAGCAGATCAGATCAGAGTATGGAAATGAGAAGCAAGATGGTTTCCATGACTCGGATGATCATGTAGCTTGTTATCATGAGAGGATGATAGTGTCAGATATGGATAACTTAAGGAAGTTAGTCCTGGAAGAAGCTCATTCTTCGATGTATGCTATGCATCCAGGGAGCACCAAGATGTATCGGAATTTGAAAGATCTGTATTGGTGGCCTGGAATGAAGAAGGATGTTGCAGAATTTGTTCTGAGGTGTCCTGTGTGTCAACAAGTTAAAGCTGAACACCAGAAACCTGCAGGAACAATGCAACCTTTACCCATACCACAGTGGAAGTGGGACCATGTGACCATGGACTTTGTTGTTGGCCTACCCAGGACAAGAAAAGGACATGATTCCATTTGGGTAGTTGTTGACAGGTTGACAAAGACAACACATTTCTTACCTGTCAAAACAACCTATTCTGCTGAAAGGTTATCACAATTATATGTACAAGAGATAGTGCGTTTGCACGGAGTTCCTATCACTATAGTTTCTGACAAAGGTCCTCAGTTTACAAGTCGTTTTTGGGAACAGTTACACAGAGCCTTAGGCACCAAGCTAAGGTTTAGTATGGCCTTTCATCCGCAGACTGATGGACAGTCGGAAAGAACTATACAAACCATAGAAGACCCATTGAGAGCATGTGTTCTCCAGTTTACCGGAAGTTGGGATCTACACCTAAGCTTGATAGAGTTTTCCTATAACAATAGCTATCATCATAGTATTGATATGGCACCTTATGAAGCCTTGTATGGTAGACGTTGTAGATCACCTTTGTGTTGGTTTGAGACTGGTGAGCGTCAGTTGTTAGGTCCTGATCTTGTACAGCAGACCACAGAAAAGATTAAAGTAATACAACAAAAGATTAAGACTGCACAGGATAGGCAGAAATCTTATGCTGACAAGTGGCGTAGACCCTTAGAGTTCCAGGTTGGAGACAAAGTGTATCTCAAAGTCTCGCCTTGGAAAGGAGTCCTTCGTTTTGGAAGGAAAGGGAAGTTAGCTCCTAGATTTATGGGGCCTTATCCAATCATTGAACGGATTGGAAAGGTAGCATATAGACTAGAGCTGCCACCAGAGTTACAGAGGTTACATCCTGTGTTTCACATTTCTATGCTGAAGAAATGTCACCCAGACACCGAGTCAGTTCTACAACCTATGGAGGTAGAATTGAATGATGATATATCCTATGAGGAGGGACCAGTGTCAATCCTTGATAATAGAATTAAAAGGTTAAAGAAGAAAGATATAAGTCTTGTGAAAGTCCTCTGGAACCACCGTGGTGTTGAAGAAGCCACTTGGGAATTAGAGGATGAGATGAGAAGGAAGTATCCTGCCCTTTTCTCTTAGTATGTTTTATCGATTTCAGGGACGAAATCCTTGTAAGGGGTGGATAATTTGTAACATCCCTGACCTGGGTTATGAGTTAACCCTAGGTGTTTTGCCTAAATATGTAATTAAATCCTTGTGATTAACTTTGGGCATGTAATTAAGTTTCTCAGAAACATATATTTCAGTTTTTGCTCCTTTTTATATAAAATTGTAGCATTGTTTTGTATTACAAGGACCTATGTGCAAATTACCCAGTTGGAAGGGTTAACTTGCAATTTGCACATGTTGAGATGTTCCTCTGATGTTGAGACATCATGAGAATGATGATGGTAAGGTTTGAGGGATTTCCCAAGCTTGGGCACCAAGGTGCAGCTGTGGAAGCAATCCCTGTGCTTGAAAACCCTAAATTGGAGTAAAGTGCAATTTACCCAATTTGAGGGGTGCAACTTGTAATTTACATCATCAAAAGTATCTATTAAGACTCTTGTCATCATTTAGAGAAGAAATGATGAAGATGTCACTTTAATTGAATAATCATATAATGAAAAACACCTTTGTGATAGAATAATCAAGGTGTATGTGCTATAGCCCTTTTATGTGTGTGCTTTAGTAATAGGTTGATCTTCTTTGCCTTCATTTTCTTGACCTTAGAAGAACGTTTGTCCTTAGAATTAATATGAAGGGACGATCATAGAAGGATGGAGGGACTTAATTGAAAATATGGAGAACTGATGAGCTTATGTTGAAAATCTCACCCCAAGTATATATACTCTCCACCTCTCTAAGAAAGGGAACTTTCCCTTCGTTTCCTTCACTGTTCTATTCACCCAAACCGACTAAAGAGGAGCTGTGGAGCTCAGGAGGACGACCAAGGAGGGCAAGGTAGGTTTGAATCCTCCCTTTTTTCTTGAGTTCATGGTTAGAACTCGAATTCAAGGTCAAATTGATGGCTAGCTCACATAGCTCTACCTTTCTAGCCATCTCTTCTCGACTTTCCTTGGAAGGATCACCTTGGCCGACCTGTGGAAACTCAAGGACGCCATTAAAAGCTTGGAGCTCGAAAGCTTGGAGCTCAAGGAGCAAGCTTTAGGTGGGTTTTATAATTCTAAACCTATGCTTTGTTATATTCATCTCGTTTATGCTTTTAGATGATAGTTCTTCTTCTTCTCTACCTTCCTTTGCTACCTTGCAAGCAAATCCGTGAGAAATCCTTGCTGTTCTTGATCTAGGAGATGAAGACGTTATTTCCAAAGTTAATCCACTACTTTTCACTTTACTAAACGGTCTCCACCAAGTGCTCACACGGGTTGCAAAACCGTTTGGTGAGCAAACGGTCTCAAGACCGTGTAAGGGCAAACGGTCTCAAGACCGTGTAAGGGCAAACGGTCTTCAAGACCGTTTATCCGCGTTGACCGAGCGTGGACCGTATAGGATTTCTGTTCATAATTATGTAGGCTAATCACCCACAAAATTTGAGATGATAACTCCAAAGGAATCGTGAGATATGGCCTTTTTAATCAACAACTTTAATTGAACTTACTCCTGATTTCCAATCTGTTGAAATCGACCTTTTTGGGCAAACGGTCTCAAGACCGTGTAAGAACGTTGACCAAGCGTTGACCGTATGAGATTACTGTTCAAAATAATGTTGATCAACAACTCACCAAATTTGATGGACTAATTCCAAACGAGCTAAGAGTTGAAGGATGATTACTAGGGTAAACCCTAATTGAAATCAGTACTGAAATCTCAATGAATAACTTAGTGTTTTTGGGTTGATTGACCCAAACGGTCTCAAGACCGTTTGGGGATCAACCAAACGGTCTCAAGACCGTGTGGTGACAACCCAAGACCGTTTGGAGGTCTAGGGTTAAGGTAATTTGATCAATTGAGGGCCCAATTGCAATGGGTTATTGAATTAATCAAAAATACTGAATTGAAACTCAATCAAGGTTCAACCCCTATCAAATCACATAAAATTTTGATGAAATCTTGGGAAAACGGTCTCAAGATCGTTTGGGCCAAGTTTGGGCCCAATTGGAGCTCAATTGAAGGGTTCAACCTTGTGTTGATTCACATTGTTGAGTGTTGATGGTTGAACGTTGATGTACCTTAATTGAACCAACTTAAACCCTAATTGGATAACAATTGAGGGTCAATTGAGTGACCAATTGGTTAAGCATAACCCTAATTAACTCAATCTATAAGTGGTTACCATGGCTTTGACCATTTGGAGGCTTCAACATTGATAATCATGAACGATTGAAATCATTGAACCATGTTGGAGGTCCAAACGGTTTGAGACCAAGTGAACCAAACGGTCTCAAAACCGTTTGAGACCTCACGGTCTCAAGACCGTTTGAGGTCACATGGTCTCAAGACCGTGTGAGGCCTCACGGTCTCAAGACCGTTTGGGGCCAAACGGTCTCAAGACCGTGTGGACTCAAACGATCTCAAGATCGAGAGACACCAAACAGTCTCAAACCGTGTAAGCCCTCTCGGTCTTGAAGTCAAACTTGTTAAATGGTCTACACCCTCACACGGTTTGGGCAAATGACCTTGAATGTCACACGGTCTTGGAGTCAACTCTAGCAAACGGTCAACTCATCCAAACGGTCTCAAACCGTTTGGAGGTTGAAGGTTGAAACCGTTTGAGGTTTTCAAAGGTTGATTTCACTTAATCAATTGAAGGTGTAAATGGTTCAATGATGCTCTAATCTAAACCCTAATGATAACCTAGGGTATTAAGGGATTAAGTGACTAATGAATTGAACCATGATGGTGATCAATGGGGTGAATTACCAAAATACCCTTGAGGGGTTCAATTGAGTAAAACCTTGTTCAAATCAAACCCTAATCACATGATAGTGACGTTTTGGCTTATGTTAGCCCATGAGGGCTTAACCCAACCTGTTCTAGAGTGGTGTTATCACCATCTACTAGTATGAGGAGAGAGAAAGTATCTTAAGAAAGAGAAAGTACCCTTTTAGGGTGGAAACTCAAGTAAAGAACCTTCAATACACATGATTGTGCATGATTAGGGTATGATCCACCTATGTGAGATCATGGAAACCCTAATTATGATATATGATGAATCTTAAGCTAATCTGAAAGCATCAATGATGATGTTCCTCATACATGATGATGTTATGAGTTCAATTCACCATGTGATGTGAATAGTAAACCCTAATTCAAGGGTTATGACATGTGATGTGAATAGTAAACCCTAATTCAAGGGTAATGACATATGATGTGAATAGTAAACCCTAATTCAAGGGTAATGACATGTGATGTGAATAGTAAACCCTAATTCAAGGGTAATGACATATGATGTGAATAGTAAACCCTAATTCAAGGGTAATGACATATGATGTGAATAGTAAACCCTAATTCAAGGGTAATGACATATGATGTGAATAGTAAACCCTAATTCAAGGGTAATGACATGTGATATGAATAGTAAAATCTATTTGATAAGAATCAAAGAACTTAGCTCTTATGACAAGAGTGGGAAGTATAATCATTGTTTTGAATTACCTTTATTAGTTGAATTAACCATGCAGGTTCTGATATGGAGGTGATCATATCAAGGTATAGATGATGATACTATATTCATTAAAGGCATATTGATAGCTTTATGAATAAGTAAAGTATCTTGATGCCTTGTCAGTGGCATTCTATGATAATAATGGGCTGTGAGAGCCATGAATACCATCAAGGTCACGCTTTAGAGATGACTTGTGATGAGTATAATGAGAAATGATGATTGATGTGAAATGGGGCTTGTTACATTTAGTATTCTCCTTTTATAGCTGTTATGCTAATGTTATTGTTTGAAGAACAATGTGTGATGTTAAATGAATACTGAATGTACCTAACTAATCAAGTATAATGTAGAGCCCTGATCATAGACCCATCATTGTCAGAGATCAAATGATGGTGAAACTGCTTTTCCTAAGGGAACTCCTGGATCACATACTATTGAGTATGTGGGGTATATGGATTTGTAGAACCTTACATCCTAGTGTAGGAATTTGATGTAGATATGTAATCCGTCAATCCTTCACTACAATCCCATACCGTATCAGTAGTAGGTAAACATGAAACCTCCTGATGACGAAGAAAACATAGATATCCGTATCAGTGGAGATAAACATGAAATCTCCTGATGACGAAGAGAGTACAGAACGCCACTGTAACTCTAAAATAGCGAAGGACCAGTTTACCCTGGTGAGCTATAATAGTAGAGACACAAGATGTCCTACAAGTGATCCTCTTACTGACTGAGGAAGGTGAAGGTCATGAGAATCCGACTCTCTTAATGACCTATGTATGATACTGACGTGACTTCCTAGCGATCAGTTGGAGTATGAGTGGTATGCCTCATCTCCACAGGGCATAATATTGTTTGTAAAACATAATCAACCGCGTAGTATACCTGTTAGAGATAACTACGAGTTAGTTGATTGATGATACACTGTAATAGTTCTTATATTCTTCATGTCTCATAAATGTTGAGCTCTTGTTTATAGCTGCAACTGCTATTGAATACTTTGAAAGCTTTACTGCTTAAGATATTCTTTGACGTTATAATAAAGCCTCTGGCGGAGAGTTATAACTCTCGCTGGGACAATTATGTAAAATTGTCTCACCCCGTAGACTTCAACTTTTAGGTGGACATCGAAGACGGAGGAACCGGTCTACAGGTGACCAGTCCCAGCAGCAGCAGCAGCACCAGGAGCAGCAATAAATCTCAGGTGGAGATTTAGCCTGCCATGTGGTGTAGTTAGAGTCATTCCTATGTGTCCTCTGTACTCTCAGGTCTTGGAGTCTTTTGTTATGAGTTCTTGAGATTTTGTATCTTGATGTATATAATTACTCAAGAAGTAATTATCATGAGATGTAAACAGTTTATCTCTTGTTATGAAAGAAGCTTTTAAGGATTCAAGCTCTTGTCTCGAAAGGTTTTAATTTCCCGTGATTTCTGTCTTCCGCTTTTTATCGAATCGCTTCCGCTAAGTTTGAATCGTGTTTATATCGTGGTTTGGAGATCAGAGCCCACAATACTAACAACATCATATATCATAAGGCCTTTTGATTAACTTCCCGTTGGAATATTCCATAAGGGTGTTCAAGATTAGCTAACCCTTTTTCTACGTGAGGGACCTCAAGGCCATTTCCAAGAGATAATCCTTTTATCGACCTAGTCTTCCCCATCTTGAAAAGTCAAGTAGGATGCTCGACCTTGTATCCATACCCTGAGGTGCACAATGTTTGCATAATGCATTTCTATATTATGTTTGCAAGTTATGAAATCAACACAAAATATTATCGAGTAAAAACTATAATACTATATGTCAATATTTGACCAAGTAAACAAGCATACATATGTATCACATTTCAAGGAAAAAATCTATAGTCATACAATTATTTGAGCATGCACTTGACTCAAAGATTCATAACTTAACTCATCCTTGACCATCTAGATTACAAGACTAACCCAATTAAGAAAAATATTACATATGTGTATTAGATTCTCATCATTAACCCTAACTATCTCCATTTTTAGGGTTTAGACCAAGTTAGTTTCCAAGTTGGTTAATTACATATTTGATGATATTTTACTGATTTTGAGGTCATCATCAAGGTGTGGTTTTGACACCTTATTTTGTGGTACACATAACCAATTGAGTTTGCTTGGATGTTCCCAAAGCACACAACATGGATCTTTCAAAATATATAAAGCCCTAAAAGGCTCACTCACATAGACTAACACACTTTACCCCCAAGGGAATGAGTTCCTATCACTGCATAGGCAAGCAAAAAGATAGGGGTCAATCCATAGGGAGAGATAGGGGCATTACAGATTAGCTATATTAGCTAGGTTCCTAAAGTGGTGCCTAGGGTTTAAGGGTTTGATATTGTTTTGTTTGATTACACTAGGGTTGGACAAGAAAGAAATTAAAGGTAAGAAGCAAGAACAAAACCTAATTTAGCCGTAGACAAGTTAATTTAAATAAGCCAGAAAGATAACTAAGAAATAAGAGAGCAATTAAGATAACACTAACTAGCTAACATTAACATAGTCTAGCACTAAGAGACACTATTTATACTAGCAAGACCTAACTATGAAGAGAAAAACAACTAGCTAAGAACACAAACAAGTAGCTAAGCAAGCATGAAATAGCAAGAGAGAAAATTGGATTTT
Organism: Alisma plantago-aquatica; assembly: GCA_963693085.1. Lineage (NCBI taxonomy): Eukaryota > Viridiplantae > Streptophyta > Magnoliopsida > Alismatales > Alismataceae > Alisma > Alisma plantago-aquatica. The sequence continues at coordinate 730,357,529 of OY856409.1, read as the reverse complement.
AAAGCAAGTTAATAAGGTGTGGGGTGTCTAGGGGAGTGTAACTAGAATCCAAGTTGAGGGGCCATAACATTCAAATTTTATTCGTTCATTATAGATTGTTAGATTAAATAACATGATAAATGTTATTGAAAATTTGTAAGCTACTAGTTGTTCATGAGTGTTATAAGGTGCATGAAGGGGAACTACACCCTTTCACACCCTATCCAACCATAAGAGGCTCAATTGGATTGGGCTTAGGTGAAATTCTAATAGGATCTTGTAAGTCTAGGTTTGTAGAGTAGGTGTTCTTAGAGCAATTAGGAGCCAAGGGTAGTAGTGGAGAGTTTCTACACGATCATTCTGATCTCTTTGATATATGGCACAATCGTGCTCGTTGGCATGACTAAAGTGGGATACTTTGCTTGAGGTCATTCTCTTTAAAGACTCATTTTGATCTCCTCTTCAATGAATTTCAAACTTCCAACCATAATCATAGGGAAAGAAGAAGCAACACACTCATTTTGGTCTCTAGTAATATGTCTGTTGGAAGACCCCTGACCTAGCCTAAACCCTAATAATGCTTAGTTTACCTAATCCAATGCTTAAATTTTTAATTAAACTCTTTCTTATGCTTTGATATCAGTTAGTTAAGCTATGTTTCAAGTTAGGTGCAGTTTGGACACTGTTTGGGCAAGTTATATAATTGTGTGCATGTTTTGGGCTTTTATGAAATTTACTCATATCTAAAGTTCTCTTGTAGTTTGTCACATGCTCTTTTTTCCTCACATGTTTTCATGTCATTTTGGAGTAATTTGTACCATGGGATGCCTAGATGCACCTTGATTTTGTGTGTGACATCTATCTAAGGTTGAACTTAGGATTTCCTCTCATAAATGGGCTATTGTGTGTGATATTTTGATGCTTTCTCTTGTTAGGGGGGTTGAGGGCTGTCTTGGGAATCAAGTTTTGGTGGGCCTCTTGATTCCTAATAACTTTGGGCTGCTGGTTTGTAGGGAAACGATGCTCTTGACCTTGGACAATTGGCGAGATTGGCTAGACACCTTACATCTTCCTTCTCCCTCCCTTTTAGCTTCTTATGTTTTCATCCTTGCATGCCAATGAATCCTTCACACACCCTTCTCAACCTCTCTTCTTCCCTACTTCCTATAGCTCGTCCCTCCCTACTTGGTGGAGAAGAAGGAGCCCAATGTAGATGGAGCTTGGTCGATCTACTTGCATGTGCACATAGAGCTCAGATCTTACCATCTCTTCAAACTTGTGGAGCTTCCTTAGCTTGTTCTTGACCTAAGCAAGTAAGAACTTCTCTCTTTCCTTCATTTTTCCTATTGTCCTACCTTCCCCTCTATTGTTCTTGGTCGGATCCATGGTTTTCATGGTGGAGTTTATGCTTGAACTCTTGAAGAACACCTTTCTTCTTGCTTCCTTGACCTAGGGTTGCTTGTTCTTAGAGAAAAAGCTATATTGGATGAGTAGGGAGCTTATAGCTAGGATTTTCTTCCTCTATTTCTTGAGCCACCTTTCTGTTTGGAGTCTCATCTTCATCTTTTAGGTGAGTTATATAAATCTTCATGTGTATTGCTTACTTTTAACTTGCCAAGAACAAATCTTGTTCTAAAACATAGCAAAGAGTAAAAAATTCAAATCCTTAGTTAAGTTGTGCATATATATGAGGATTTTTTAGTAGATAATCTTCTTGTTACTCTCCTTAATCTTGTACACATTCTATTTTTTGGAATATGAGCTTTAGACTTTTCTTGGCCATGAATCGGTGGTGGTGTTGTGGTGAGAATTGATGGATGTCCTTGATATGTTTTGAGCTGATTTTTACCTTATCTCATGATTCGATGGCTAATCTTTTGTGTAGAACAATGGTGGTGTTTTTCTACTATTTTTAAGGCATTGTTATATGCCTAAGAACCCATGGTCATAAAACTCATATCTTTTAATGGTCGATGGTTTCCATAATCATAATAATTAGTTGAGTTGAGTAGATGAAATAATGAGTTTCCTTGGTGTCTTGAATTGATTTTTCTTTTGTTGTATTGCCCTATGGTTTGTCTTTTTCAAAGACACGTTGGAGGTAACTTAGTTACTGTTTCAATAATTTTAGTGAGCTCAAAAAATGATATTTATATTGTTTTCTCATTGAATGATCAATTGTTATCTAAGCCTCATGAACGATGTTTTTTCCTATGGTTTTGAGTAGTTTTTTTCCTCTTTGTGTATCAATACGATACTTAGTTTTGGCGTTGTTTGGTTTCACCATATTTTCCCAACCACTGGCTTGGACTTAGCTTCTTCTTTGCACTTTTTGATGCTTGAGAAACGATGGTTAGGATGCTCTCCCAAGTGGTTCAAGTTGATCGTCTTATTTCTCTCTTAAATGATGGTTTCTCTCTCTACTTTATCATAACTCGATGGTTGGGCTTCTTGTGCCAACTAATGGTTCGCACCTTGTTTCTGTTTTGATGGCTTGATGTGCTCAATAACCGATGGTCATGTTTCTCTTATCTTTTTTTCAAATGGGTGGTTACTTAAACCCTATCCAAATGATGGTTTTTCACTTAAAATGAATTGATGGTTTTACTCAATGTTTGAAGTATGTTTTCCATATCGTGATGAAATTCAATGGTCTCACTAGGATAAAATTAGATGACTATCTCAATTGCTGATTTCCTGATTTCTCTAAGTGTTATATTGATGGTACTCTTTAGTGGAACAACTGATGGTCATCCTAAAGGGTTATGGATTGTTTTCACTAAGTATTACAGTGATGGTTCACTTAGTTGCTCAATCAATGGTTTTTCTTAGATGAATGCCCCAAGGAATTACATGTTTTGCATCCGATGGTTTTACCTATCAAAAATTCAAAGGTCTTAGTTGAGGATTTATACTTGGAAGTTTTGGTTTAAATTCCCTAATTCGTTGGTTATGTTTTATGCAACTGTGATTCAATGGTGGTGATTCATATGCATGATGCAATGGTGTTAATTTCCTCGAACATGATGGTCTGATTTGTGGTCTATGATTTGATGGTTTGTTTTTAGTGCACTTGATCTGATGTTGGTGATTAATACACATAATTCAAAGGTCATGTTTACCTTGAAATTGATAGTTTTATGTATGATTTGATAGCTTGTTCTTGCTACACCTAACCCAATGGATTGGATTTTACGATTTAGAGTCAATTGTTTTAAGTCCATGAGTGTGTATATTTACCTTTACCTTGAATAAATATAGAGCTAAGGTTGTTGTAAAGTGTTGACTTGTAATATTAAGTTGAGCTTGTGTTGTTAACTCTAACCCTAGTACAAAAAAATCATGGTGGTTAACTATACCTAGTTTGCTTGCATATTGTTGTGATAAAGGAATGCACTTAATGTTAAGACAATATTCCTATGTTATCATGTGAACATATTTTAGTTTCTTATTTCAATGTTTTGCTGATATAACAAATATGATGATGGTTTCTTGAGCCTTCTGGAAGGTATGGAAAGATAATGATGTTCTTGCAGGAAACAACGTGAATGGGTTTATGACTTTGACAATGGTCTTGTGCCCTAATTGAGGTGATATCCTCTTCATGATGTGATAAGGGTTGGTATAATATGATGATAAGAAAGGGATTATGCCTCATGCATTTTATATCTTCTAGAGTTGTTATATATCACTTCTTGTTAGAAATGAATTCCTTTTTGTTTGTCCACTTGTTTGATAAAGCCTTAATTCACCAAGTTGGCATTAACTAATCAAGTGAAACCTTAACCATGTAGTTTCCCTAGCCATAGATCTATTCTAATGTCAGAACTTACTAGATGGTGAAATGAGTATTCCTTAAGGAAACTCGGAGCGCATATTGTTGAGTATGGGGGTTGCTTGGAGAGTACATCCTTGTCATCCAGATCCTAGGTAGTTGAGAATGACTGTAGTCATGTCTCAAATATTTGTATATGTGACTGTGTGAGGCATTGATGAGAATAACTACAGTAGTGCCTTGGTGATACATGTGTGTAAAACCTAGTTTCTAATGTCCTGACATGTACCAAGGGTGGACTAGGTTGTTTTGTAGTCTGACCTTATGTGTCAAAGTAGTGGGCCCGTATTGACCAAGGGTGGAGAAGATCATAGGATCTGGTCATCCTAGATCTTGTATGGCACTGATTTTGTCTTAGAAATGGTCAATTGGATTTGGGTGTTGTGAATCAAATCCTCGTGGCATTAATAAAATGAGTTAATAGTCATGTAGCATATCTGATCAGGATTGCACACATCGCTTCACATTGGATGATAACCTTGTTTTCTCTTTTCACGTGTAGATGATGTATAGTAAAATACGAGAAGTACCCATACTTATGTTGTTAGATACACTACTATTGTTATGTTTGTGATGATAGTTATCTCATGATGTTAGCTATGCTTATATTCCTAGTCATGCCTGTGTAGTTAGCTATGCTTATATCGCTAATAGTGCTTATGTTGGTAGTTGTGCATATGTTGTTAACTCTACTTAAGATGTACCTATGCTTATCCTCTTAGACATGATATTTTATTAGACATGCTCACGTTGTTAGATTTGTTCATCCTTTTGGATATGCCTATGTTGTTAGATATGGTATACAATTAGAGATGCTTATTCTATTAGTTTTGTTTATGATTGTAGTCATAATATTTTTTTAGACATGCTCCTATTATTCAAATGTGCTCATCTGTTATCCATATGCTCATAGTAATAGAAACATATGGCAATTGAGAATAATGCTAGCTTATAAGACTTTGATTAGAATTTCTCTTAAAAGCCATTATGATTAATAGTTCCATTTTGTTGCTTTATAGATCTATCTAATTAATCTATTTAATCTCCTTAATATACTCAACCTATTTTATTACATGACCTACTGTAAACAATAAGCATTGTTGAGAGTTATATGTCTCATAGGGACATGGGTCTCACCTGTGGGTCACCATAATCTTTTTAGGTGATCGACAACAATAGTAGCGGACCCGTGGAAACAAGGAGGAGTTGATGTTATGGAACACAAAAGGAGTTGACTAGATGTCTAGCATGTCCTAGAGTCATTCTTATACTCTCAAGTCTGGGCGGGAAAGTTTTTTATATAGTGTTTGATTGACTCGAGCTTTCATAGTATTCTTATGTTGTACATGTAGATGATATCTCATGTGTATAGTTGTATATGTTGTGGGTTTTGTAGGAGACTTTTGATAAGATTTATGAAATAATATGAGATGTTGGGCTTTTATGAAATAATAAGTTTGTGAAAATTTGATCGATTTTAATTAATCATCTTTTTAGTGATGTGATTTATTAGCAGTTGATCGTGTTTGAGTTTTGAGTAATCTCTCCTTGTGTGATGGGTTGTCACATTTGGTGGTATCAGATCTCTAGGTTTGCTGAGTCTACAAGAAAACTAGGACTTAGGACTAGGATGATATCTAAGTAAGGAAAATGACATGAACATAATGCATACTTCATGAATTTAGTATTTGGTTTCCCTAGCCAGGTATTCATTTATTAAAAGTAAGGAAGGTGTGGAACTCTTTGATTATTATCTTTTTTATTACCCTGATCAAGTAGTCAGTTGCAAATAATCCAAAGAGCATAATATTTAAGAGATCATGGTGAACATATCTTAATTATACCCTAAAAGGAAAGGAGAAAATCATATCATAACTCATCACAACTTGAAACTTTGATGATTAAAGAAAGAGTTGTGACACCACAAAGTTTAAATTTGAATGAAAATAAGCTAAGAAGGAGTTCCTAAAACTATGATTTTGGAAAACAATAGAGTAAACGAAAGATGAATATGTATTAATGTAATAAGCTAAGCTGTAAAATTTATATAAGAATAAGAGAATTCCAATGATAATCATGATATGAGATAATAAAACTAGAAAAAAATGGACAAACAAAAAGGAACCTGAGTTAATATCAGACCCACCCCTATGTTCTTAAACATGTTAATATAAACTTATCATGACATATAAAAGAAACTAAAGGGAAAGGATCCCTGTTAGATGGATAAGAATGAGATATATTATGAAATAAACACTGAATGGGTGAATAAGAAACATGATAAATGAGAAGATACGCATAAGTATGATAAATGACTAACATGAAAAAGTAATGGGGTATGATAATCATGTTAAATTCCTATGCAAATGGCAAAGAATCCAAGTGAAAAGTGAATAATACATAAAAATTTGTAACTTGTTTGCTAAAGGTAGGACTGATAACCCTCTTTTTTTAAAAACCCTTGGGATGGTATCACTGTGTTGTGAGAGGTATACCTTTCCACTTGTGCTCTTCCTTTCTGTAGATGTTGCATTCAAGTGTATCTTATGCCACTTGGTATGCAAGGATTTGTTGTAATCCTAGGGATGGATATCTAGGTGTAGCATTTGGCTGTTTTGAACTATAGTTATAGGATCGTGACATTCATGAATAGGGACACATTTTAAGCTTTCTAGGAACTTAGGGAGATCATTCCAACATGTTGCATGCTTGTTGTGATGGTAGAGAAGCTGAGAAGACAAGGATGTGAGGTCTTCTTGACACATGTATTGAATACCAAGGTTATGAGTCCTAGTATCTAGGGTGTATTAGTGGTATATGAGTTGGAGAAATTAAGATGAGTTCTTGATGTTCCTCTACCTAGAGAGAGTCAGATCTTGAGGCTCTTCAATAACTGTTCAAGAAGAATAAGAATGATTCTATGATGATACAACTACTAATAGTAGGATAAGGTGTATAGATATGTGACATCATGGTGTTGGACGTTGGAATAGAGTGCCATAGTGGAAGCATGATGGATTCCATGAGACAAGTGAGTGAGGGAACAATATGTTATCACAATCAGACATGACATCATAAATTTGTATATGCATGACAATATTTGGTTGGCAGGAGCAAGAAAGTATCAACTTGAAGTTCAAATGTTTCAGCAATATATGGAATCAGTTTGAGATGGGAAAAATCACATGTTAGTAATTGTGGTGGACCTCTAGAGTTCCAGGTTGGAGTCATTATTAGAGTTACACAGGGTATACAATAGTTCCATGTTCTAGGTTGGGGAGGAAGTTGATAGTTTTAGTGGATATGTTGTGACATCACCATAGTTTGATAGAACCTTGTGGGAGATAGAGGATAAGGTTCTTAGAAGATAACCATCCTAGTTATCTTTGGATTTTGAGGGAAAATCCCTATTAAGGGTTTATGGTTGTAAGACTCCTAACCTATCCTTAACCTTAATGATGTTTAATTTACCTAATTTGATGCTTAGATGCTTAACAAAACTCTTTCTTATGCTTTGACATAGTTCATTAAGCTATGTTTCAAGTTTGGTCCAGTTTGGACACTGTTTGAGCAAGTTATGAAATTTTGTGCAAATTTTGGACTTTTATGCAAACATGCTTTTTGTTCCTCACATGTTTTCATATTATTCTGGAGTTAGTTGTGCCATGGGACACCTAGATGCATCTTAGTTTTATGTGTGACATTTACTTAAGGTTGAATTTAGGATTTCCTTTCATAGATGGGCTACCTTGTGTGATATATTTTCTTCTGAGTGAGGTCAAGGGCTGCTGGTTTGTATGGGAAATATGTTCTTGACCTTGGACACTTAGTGAGATTGGCTAGAAACCTAACCTTTTCCTTCTCTCTCCCTTTTAGCTTCTTATTCTTCCATCCTTGCATGCCAACAAATCCTTTACACACCCAACTTAAACTCTCTTCTTTCCTACTGCTTGGAGCTTGTCCCCCCTACTTTGTGGATAAGAAGGATCCCAAGGTAAATCAAGCTTGGTCGATCTACATGCATGTGCACATAGACCTCGTATATACCATCTCTTCAAGCTTGTAGAGCTCCCTTAGCTTATTCTTGACCTAATAAATTAAGAACTTCTCTCTTTCCTTCATTTTCCCTCTTGTCCTACCTTCCACTCTCTTCTTCTTTGTTAGATCCATGGTTTCCATGGTGGAGTTTGTGCTAGAACTTTTGAAGAACACCTTTCTTCTTGCTTCCTTGACCTAGGGTTGCTTGTTCTTGGGGAAAAGCTATCTTGGATGAGTCTGGAGCTCAAATCTAGGATTTTGCTCCTCTCTTTCTCAAGACACCTTGCTGTTTGGAGCCTCATATTCATCCGAGGTGATTTATATAACTATCTTCATGTTTATTTCTTACTTTTCACTTTCTAAGAACAAATCCTTTTCTAAAACATAGCAATGAGCACAAAATTTAAATCCTTAGTTAAGTTGTGCATATATGTGAGAATTTTGAGTAGATAATCTTCTTGTTACTCTCATTAATATTGTGCACATTATCTATTTTGGAATAGGAGCTTTAGACCTTACTTGACAATAAATCGGTGGTGTTATTATGGTGAGATTTGAAGGTTGTATGTTTTGAGTTGATTTCTACCTTACGTCATGATTTGATGGCTAATCTTTTGTGTAGAACGATGGTAGTGTTTTTATACTATTTTGATGGTATTATTATAGTCCTAAGAACCCCTGGTCATAATACACTTATCTCTGGATGGTCGATGGTTCCATAATCATAATAATTAATGGTGTTGAGTAGTTGAAACAATGGGTTTCCTTGGTGTATTGAATTGATTTCTCTTTTTTTGTGTGACCTGATGGTTTGGATTTTTGAAAGAAACGTTGAAGGTAGCTTAATTACTGTTTTGATAACTTTAGTGAGCTCAGGAAAAGATGGTTATATGATCTTCATAACTAAATGATCGATGGTTATCTAAGCCTTATGAACGATGGTTTTTCCTAGGGTTCTGAGCAAAATTTTCCCTCCTTGTGTATCAATACGATAGTTAGTTTTGGTAATGTTTGGTTTGTCTTCCAACCAATCACTTGAACTTAACTTCTTGTTTGGTCTTTCTTATTCTTGAGAAGCGATGGTCAGGATGCTCTCCCAAGTGGTTCATGTTGATGGTCTTATTTCTCTCTCAAATGATGGTTTCTCTCTTATGCTTTGAGTTGATTTTCTTTTGTTTTTATAACTCGATGGTTGGGCTTCTTGTGTCAACTGATGGTTCACACATTGTTGCTATTTTCATGGCTTGATATTCTCAAAAATTGATGATCATGTTTCTCTTATCTTTTGTTTCAAATGATGGTTCCTTAAACCCTATCCAAATGATGGTTTTCCCCACAAATGAATCAATGGTTTTACTTGATTTTAGAAGTCTGTTTTTCATCTAGTGATGAAATTTGTCGATTTCACTAGGTTCACAATTGGTGGCTTTCTTAATAGCTGATTTGCTTATTTATCTAAGTTATAGATCGATGCTACTCTTTAGTTGCACAACTAATGGTCATCCTAAAAGGTTATGGATTGGTTTCACTAAGTATTAGAATGATGGTTCACTAAGTTGATCAATCAATGGTTTTTCTTAGATGAACGGCCCAAGGTGTTTCGTGTTTTGAATCTGATGGTTTTTTCTATATAACATTCAAAGGTCTTGGGTGAGTAATTATGCTTGTAACTTTTGGTTTTAATGCCCTAATCCATTGCTTATGTTTTATGCAACCATGATTTAATGGTGGAGACTCATATACACGATGCATTGGTCTTAATTTCCTTGAACATGATGATCTGATGTTTGGTCTATGATTTTATGGGTTGTGCTTACTTCACTTGATCCGTTGGTGGTGATTAATATGCATAATTTAAAGGTCATGTTTGCCTTCTGTATGATTTGGTGTCTTATGCATGATGCACCTAACCTAATGGTTTGGATTTGACAATTTAGAGTCAATTGTTTTAAGCCCATGATGTGTAGTCTTACCTTTTCCTTAGATAAATATAAAACTAATATTTTTGTAAAGCGTCGACTTGTAATATTAAGTTCAACTTGCATTGTTAACTCTAACCCTAGTAAAACTAAATCATGGTTGTTAATTGTACCTAGTTTCCTTGAATATTGTTATGAAAAAGGAATGCACTTAATGCTAAGACTATCTGCATATGTTATCCTGTGAACTTATTTTAGTTCCTTATTTCAATGTTATTCTAAGCATATGTATCACAAATACAATGATGGTTTGTTGAGCCTTTTGGATGGTATGGAAAGATAATGATCTTCTTGCAGGAAACAACGTGAATGGTTTTATGACTTTGGAAATGGCCTTGAGCCCTAATTGAGGTGATATACTCTTCATAATGTGTCAAGGATTAGTATTATTTTATGATGATAAAGGAATTATTCCTCATACATTTTATATCTTCTAGAGTTGTTATATATCAATGCTTGTTATAAATGAACTAGGTTTTGTTTGCCCACTTGTTTGATAAAGCCTTAATTCACCCAATTGGCATTAACTAATCAAGTAAAACGTTAATCATGTAGTTGCCCTGGACATAGATCCATTCCAGTGTCAGAACTTGTTGGATGGTGAAGTGTATATTCCTAGTAGTTGATCGTGTTTGAGGTTTGAGTAATCTCACTTTGTGTGTCGGGTTGTCACATGTGTGGAACCTTCCACGACTATTTTGGGAGATCGCCATGGTTGTGGTGTTGAGGTTGTTGTAGCTGCTCCTCAACCTGGATTATACTATGATTTCTTGCATTTGTAGCATTGGACCATTGTTGTGTTGGGGTCTTCCATTTCACTTTGAGCTTGAACTTCATGATCCATGGACCTCTTTTCTTTAGCTTGACCCTTGGACACTAGGGGTAGGTTAGGGGGGCCTCTATGACCTTCTTTGGAATCCTCCATGGGTTGCATAACCCTAGAACATATTCCATCTCTCCTGTCTATCCCAGACCTAGTCCAAGTACCTGAGAAAACATGCAAAGTGTCCATAAGTATATTTGATAGAAAAACATTTTATTAAGGGAAATATCTTGTAATTTAACATGTCTACATGTTATTAAAATGCAAGAAGATACAGGATGAGGTCCTAAAACAGGGCTTCATCACTACCCCAAAGTTAAAACATACCGCTCCAACTTAATATATCTTTCATTCAATATAAACATGGGGATAAGAATTCATCATGATCTTAGTTGACTAAAATTGGTTCATGTATGAATTAGGCATGTAATCCACTACTCTCTATTCATTTTTTATTTTCAAGTGTGATTAAAGCACAAAAATTTCAAATATGTTACACCATTCATATAAGTGATTCAATTTCCATAAAGCTCTTGGAAAATTGTATCATGCAAGGCATACATTCAAATGGTTATAGTTGTCATTTCACTTTCTACAACTACACATACACTTCATTCCACATCTGATTACCCACTTGTCTTGTGTAGGGGCGTGAGTGATTGATTTGATTTACCCTAGCCCTACAAGGCATAAAAAAAGAAGAAAGGGTGGAGTGTTATGTCATAGGAGCACTCATCTTTTTCTTATATTTTCTTTTCTTGCGAGACTATTGCATAGAGAAATCTCCTATTTATTTTTCATTTTCTTTTACTCTGCTTTTATATGTAAGTAGGCATACTGTGATAAGAGTGAAGCAGGGTGATATAGATATGAGCACTCCAATCTTTTTGGATGGCTATCAAGGACAATATGTGCACCATTAGCATACTTTCATGTGGACGAGATGTAAGAAGTTGATAGAAGAAATATCAAGTCAAAGAGAGATTGTGGATGAAGGGGATTCATGTATGATTTCATGCAATCAAGTTAATCCATTCAACATTCACCAATTATACAAACCATGCATAAAATGAACAACGCAGTAGAATGCATTCTTTTTACATGGAATGAGTAATCTCAAATGCTTATGGTTTGAAAGAATCACACTTTTATAAAAATTACTTGCAAGAAGCTTAGAGCACATGGAAAATTCCTTCATAGGACTCATTTATCAAAAAGCATCATAAACATGCTGCGTTACCCAATTCTAATTATTCAGATTTGAATAGATAGAGATTTAATTGAAATACACCATTGGACAAGTAGATTTCAAATTTAGGGGAGACTGGTCAAAATTGTGTCAACTTTCATCCAATAAAAAATAAACCTACATTTTAGAAATAAAAAGAAAAAAACAAGTAAATTGTACCTAAAAACACATACAAGTTACCAAAAGATTACATGAGACGTGGTTCATGGAATAAAGAGCAAAATTTTTAAAAATGTACATAAAAATGCATAAATTAAACTACATGGTATGCATGTATATAAGAAAGCATACAAAATATAGATAAACAAGTAAAAGAGCTAGTTCCACAATTTGATTAAAATTTAGAACAAGGAGCATAGAGGGAAATGAGGTAAAGAAAGGGATTACCACCCTACCACCTCAAACTTTCAAACCATGTTGTTTGCAACATGAAATAGAAGTTTCTAGTAGTACGGTAGAGATCATGGAGTAATGGAAAACCATTGCCAAAAGGGGGGGGATCTCAACATTTTTTGTGAGTAGGGGAGAGACACCATTGTTGTTCTATGCTTAACGATGGTTCTGTCTTACCAGCACAAGGACCGTTCTATGAAAAAACGTCCATTTTAGTCATTGACCTATAGCTTTTCTACTAATTTACAATTTTCTTTTCAATCTTGATCTTCTATTTGGCTAAATCTCTATACACATAATTTTTTCCTCTAATATACGTGCTCTAATAATGATTAAATAGCAAAATCATCAAGTATTGTGTGTGTTTATGTGTGTTTATTGATTAAACAAAATTATAACAAAAACAAGCTTTTGAGAGTAAAGATCTCAAACTGAGGTCGGTTTCCTCCAACTAGCACTAAGTTTTTTGCCCTCATCCAGGCTTCGGTTCTATTCCATTCATTCTTCTATCTCTAGATAAGTGCTCCCATCATCAACATCAATAGTCTTCTCAGAAACTTTTATCACATGATATTCATCCGATTTAGGATCATCATCATATATCTCACAACAATGGTCCACATCAAAAAATCTTTTTATCTCAGTCAACATAATCCCCTTGGATAGCTCCCCTCTTACATTTTTCTTAAAGGTGATACAAACCCTTATGGAATTTCTTATAAGCTGGGCTTTTCTTGATGATGTCAATCAATGGAGTGCTCACCTTAATCCAAATTAATACCTTCAAAATTTTCATGCTACACTTTTCCGTTCCCTTGAGGGATGCTTCTTATAAGTCATTGAAGAGAGAGGATTAATTCATAGTGCCAACTTATAAACCTTCATAATGTCACATTTGGGTGTCTTGGATCATAGGTTAGGGTACTTAGTGGTGTCACTTTGAGTGATGGTGGGATGCATGGTATTATCCTTCTAAAAAATGGTAGGACACTTGGTGTTACCTTCTAAAATAATGTGGGATAGATGGTATTTTAACTTTAACATGATGTGGGGCAACAAGATTTTTAGTTCACTTGGTACTCTATAGAGTGGCCAAACAACAAGTTTTTTGGTGCTCATAGAACTCTCATAAGAACTTTCCAGAAATGATTTTTAATCACGATCTTTGTCCATTTTCTCCTTTGCTTACATTAATTTATCAACAACCTTGTTACCCCATATGATAGATACCATGTTCACTTACTCCTGGGAGGAGGGGTATCTCATGATAATCGTGGTGGTGAAGGTGGTCTTTGATTTGGTGGATAGGGATTTTGGAGGATGTAGGGTGTTTTTTTGTGGAGGGTGTTATGATGGTTGGTATTAATTAGATGGTTGTTGGTATTGAGGTGGTGGTTGTTAAGTGTATTGAAGGTTGAATGGAGACTATGGTTGTTGTGGAGCATAAGGATTTGAGGGCCCTTGGTATTCTTGCAAGGTTGTTACTTGCACTTTGTGGTAGAACATAGGAGCCCTGAGGAGCACCCATGGAATCACTATCATTGTTTGGATTCGTCACGGATTGGGAATGAAGTCTCCCCTCCTCACAATAGGCATGTGAAAGGAAAACCTAATCTAAACCTTTGCTCAAGCCAGCCTATTTTTTTGTCCATGAGAGGAAACATTCTTCTTCACTTCATCTATACTCCTAAATCTCCTTATGACTTCTTCTTCAAATATTGAATGATTCCTTAGTCCTTTATGCCACCTAAGCTACCCTTTTCTTTCTTCCCCTTGCTTCCAGGAGAAGTTAGGATGATTTCTTTGTTTTGGAGTGTAGATGTTTGACATAGGCCCTTGGTTGTTCCAGATGTCAAAAGATTGTAGAGCTTTAACCTCCTCACAGTAGGCCTCCATAGAGTTGGTGGAGTGGCAAGAAGATCCCCCCACACGAGTCTTCATGAGATTAATCATGTCCGCCAATATCTTTATCATTTGTGCATTTGCATCATCCTTGGTTTGACAAGAGCCAGTTCTTGTATTTATATCAAAATACACATCAACACTTGAAACTCTATGTTTGGAGTTTTTCTCCATGTGATGGAAAAGGGACTATGACTCTTTGGGAGGCCTGGCCATGAAAGTTCCGCCACAAGAAAAATCAACCAGTGTTTGACTCATTTCAGAGAGGCATGTGTTTATAGGTTGCACGAACTACCATATGGGCACCTCGTGATGTGGGCAATCACGTAGCAGCTTTTGGAAACTCTCCTAAGTCTCATGAAATTGTTGATTCTCCTTTTAGTTGAATGAGTGATGTGTCTTTGCATTTGAGTTAAATTATCAATCGTGTAGAACTTCTTTGGAGAGTCATTTTTCATAGCCTCCCAAGTAAAAAGCTCTGAATAGGACAAATTACATTCTTTTTCCTTGTCCTAGAGGGAAAATGGAAACAAAGTATGTCGAATTGAGTTTTCTATTGTAGAGGTAGGGCAGAAAGTGGAGCAAGTTTGCATGAAAGCATGGATGTGGTGGTAGGGATTCTCATTCTTGAATTGAGGGAAGGTGGGTAGGAGCTCAAGAAGAGAGGGTGGGATTGAGGACTATTGTCATGGAATCTGATCCACCCTAGTGACAGTTGGAGAAGTGTAGTTTCCGAGCATGAAGTAGTCATGCAATGTCTTGGGAGGTGGAGGACCATTGAGTGGTACATCCTTAAGGAAATGAGCATCCTCTTCTTCCATCTCAACTTCTTGATGTTTCTTGCATCAATATTGATGTCTTCTTCTTCCTATCTCAGGATCTGCTAGAAACAAGTCTATAGAAAGTGAACGATGTCAAATCATGTACAACTTTCACCTAGACAAGGCATAACCAAATAAAAAAAGCTAAGTCAGAAGAAAAAATTGCAAGACTAATTCAAAAAATAAATAATAACAAAGGTGAGGGAAGTAGGAAAAGTAAAACTAAACTAACTAGCTAGGACAAGTGCCACTCTCACTAGCAACGATGCCAAAAATCTTGACACATTTTGCATGGGGTACACATAACCAATAAGTTTGACTGGATGCACCCAAAGCACACAACATGGATCTTTAAAAATAAAAAGGCTCACTCACATACACTAACATAGTTCACTCGTAAGCGTAAAGGTTCGTACCATAGTATAGGCAAGAAACAAGATAGGGGTCGATCCACGGGGAGAGATGGGGGTAGTAGACCTTATATATATATTAGCTTGGTACCTAAAGCAATACCTAGGGTTTGATGTTGGTTTGGTTTATTACACTAGGTTTTGATAAGAAATCAATTAAAGCCAACAAGCATGAAAAAATCATATATTATCCCCAGACAAGTTATATCTAATTATCCAGAAAGGTAAATAAGGAACAAGAAAGAAATTAACACTATGACAAACAAGCAAGAACTAACACTACACCATACCAGCAATTAGAAACTAAGGAAAGCAAGAACTAGGATAACACTAACTAGCTAAAATTAGCACAAGAAATAACTAAGGGACACTAGATACACTAGGAAGAGCTAACTATCAAGATAAGAACAACTAGGTAAGAAGGAAGCATGAACTATCGAGATAGAAAATTGGGTATTAAAGTAAGTTCATGAGGTGTGGGCCATCTAGGGGGTGTAACTAGAATCCAAGTTGAGGGGAAATATCATGCAAGTTCTATTCATTCATTCTAGATTGTTAAATGACACAACAAGATAACTGTTATATAATTATCATGAGCTACTAGTTGTCCATGACAGGTATAAGGTGTGTAAAGGGGAACTACACCATTTCACAACCTATCCAACTTTACAAGGCTCAATTATACTAGGGCTTAGGTGAAATTCTAAAATGATCAATCAAGTCTAGGTTTCTAGTCTACGTGTCTTGAGGGAAATTGGGACTCAATGGTAGAAGTGGAGAGTGGAAATGAGGGTATTTCACCTCACATCACCCACCATCAAGCCTTCAGGAAACTCCAAGGTAATTCCACTAAGTACTCCTATACTAGCTACATATATATCACATGTAGAAGTAAGAGAATGAATATATGTTTGAGAAGATGGGGTGGTATCTAGGGATATAATAGTTAGACCTAGGAGAAAATCACAAACTAGTCCCATATGTGACATTTTCTCTTAGACCTAGGTGGTTTTGAGAAAAAATCAACAAGCATACCATATTTTCAAGCACAACACTCAAGAAGAAATATGGTGAATAAGATAAAAGTATAAGACAATCATCATAAAATGAAATTATAGTGTTTACAAGTTATTTTCGAACAACATGGTATCAAAGTCACATTTTATCTATGAAATAGCCCTCCCAAGGGGCTTAGCTAGACATGATGTAAGAAAAGTAGAAAAAATAAGGTGTAGAGTTGTCGATAGACATGAAACTTGGTGAAGACTCCTCCTTCTTCACCTCCTCATAGAAGGAGCATGTCATCCCTCCATGTTTGATTGATTGCATTGAATGGTGATGGAAGGTGGCCAAAATCCTAGAAAATTAGGGTGTCAGATTGGGGAAGGTGGAAATGGAGTGGATGTAGGTGGGAGTTGATTAGATATCCTTGAATGATCAAGTAGGGTAGAAATGAATGTTAAGAGTGGCCAACCTCATGCTACATCTGCCACCCAAGTATATATAGGTTGTAGGGAAGAACTAAGTTAAGTGGGGGTAAATTAGGAATTTAGTATAGAAAATTTTAAATTTGGCCTCACAACGGTCGTGTTGGGTTGCACGACCATGGTGGGTGAGGTATAACAAGATCATGCTGAGGGGGAACAACTGTACCATAGGAGATGGAATTCCAAGTTGAAAGTGGAAAATGGAGGTTGGTAGCATGGTCGTGCTGGGCAGCATGACCATGGTGGAGGATGGATGCACAGTTGTGTTGGATTGCATGACTATGTTGGGTAATATGTTGCATGACCATATCGGGTGGAACGACTATGGTTGGTGTACTTGGCTTGAAATTGTTCCCCTCAACATGGTTGTTTTGATCTTTGGCTACACGGTCGTGGTAGATGCCATGATAATTCTGGGAGCTACTTGACATGGTCATGCTGGCTCACATGACCATGGTGTTGAGATTGCTCTAGTTGCTCCTCAACTTGGATTATACTGTGATTTCTTGTATTTACATTATGGTTGTTCCTTGTCACCATAGCCATCCTGGGGGCTTCTCTTGTACTTTGAGCTTTGAAATTCATGATCCGTGGACATATTTGCTTTTTCTTGATCCTTGACCAGTGGTAGTAGGTTTGTGGAGATATAGGACCTTCTTTGGACTCCTCCATGAATGGATAAACCCTTGAACATCTCCCTTTTTTCCTGTCAATCCAAGTATTGGTCCAAGTACCTAAAATACATGCAAAGAGTGTCCATAAGTGCATTTTCATAGAAAACCATTTATTAAGTAGCATGTATATATATGATTAAAATGGAAGATGACACAACACAAAGCCCTAAAATAGGACTGAATCAGCACCTCAAACTTAAAAATACTTGTCTTAAAAAATTCTTCAACTTAATCTCTCTTTCAAATCATTCAATAAAAACACATCATAAAATGAATTTATCATGATGTTAGTTGACTAAAGTGAGTTCACATGTGGAATTAGGCATGTAATCCATCATCTCTATTCATTTTATATTTTTCAAGTATTATTCAAGAACAAAACACAAACACTTCAAACATGGGGTACCATTCACACATGTAAGCGATGCAATTTTCATAAAGCTCTAGGTAAAACATATCATGCATGACAGACATCCAAATGGTTATAGATGTTATTTCAATTTCTAGGACTACATCATACACTTCATTCCACCTCTCATGACCCACTTGGCTTGTGTAGGGGTGTGAGGGCTATAGTTGATTTACCCTACCTCTACTAGGCATAAAAAGAGAATAAAGGGTTATGGAAGGGATTGGAAGGCTAATACATTGGAGCACTCATTTTTTTCTTTTCTTTTCTTGAGAGGCTATTACATAAAGCCATATGTAATTTTTTTCTTTCTTTTTCTCTACCCTATATGTAAGGAGGGCATATGGTGACAAGAGTGAAGCAGGTTATATAGATATGACAAATCCAATCTTTTTGGAGGGTGATCAAGGGAAATATGTGAACTATTCACATCCTTTCAGGTGGTCAAGGGGTAAGGACATGAGAATAGACATATCATGTCAAAGAGGGGCCAAGAGATGATTTCATCCAATCAAGTTAATCTATGCAGCATCCACCAACTAGGAAAACCACATATAGAATGAACAATGTGGTGGACTACATTCTATTCACATTGAATGAGTAATCCCAAATGTGTGAGGTTTGCAAGAATCACACATTTAATAAGACAATCAATTACTTGCAAGAATCTTGGAGTACATGCAAAATTCTTTCATAGGACTCATTTAGCTAAAACCATCATAAATGGGTTGCATTATCACAATTGCAATCATTCACATCTCAGTAGACAAAGATCTAGTTGAAATGCACCAATGGCCAAGTAGATTCAAATTCAGGCAAGAATTGGTCAAAATGATGTCAACTGGCATCCAATCACAAAGAAACCTACATGTAGGAAGTAAAAAGCACAAAAGAAAGAAAAATCATGGTAAAAACACAAAAGAATTACTAAAAATCTACATGAGATGTGATGCATGGCATAAAGGGATTTTTTTTCAAAAAATTACACAAAAAGTATCAAATTAAACTAAATGATATGCATGTATGTAAGAAACCACATAAAGTATGGATAGAGAAGAACAAGAGATGTTTGATCAAAAATTTGAACAAGGAGCATAGATGAAAATAAAGTAAAGTAAGGGATTACCGCCCTACCACCACAAACTTTTAAACCATGATGTCCTCAACATGAAATGGAAACTTAGAGTATAGGGTGAAGGTATGGAGTCATGGTAGAACATCGCCAAGAGGGGGGAAGATATCAAGATCCACATGACCTATCCGTGTAGAACAACCATTTTGTCTTACCAGCACCACGGTCATTCTATGTAGAACGAGCATTATGCTCACCTTCTTGTATCTTTTCTGATGATTTGCAATTTTGTTTTCAATCTTGATATTCTCTTTGGATGGATCATCCATGCACCATCCTTCCTCCAATGTAAAAGTTCTAATTATTATTCATGAACAGAAAAACCATCGAGTACAGTGTGTGTGTTTCTTAGAAAAACAAATTTATAACTAAAATGTGGTTTGGAGAGTAAAGATCTCAAACTGAGGGTGGGTTTCCTCCCACTAACGCTAAGTTTATTCCCTTCATCTAGGTTTTTGTATTCTTCCAAAGTGCATCCATCATCATCATTGTATTTTTAATAAGAAATATTATCACACGATCTTCATCCCCTTTGGGATAATCATCATAGATCTCACAGAGATGGTCCTCATCAAAAAATCCTTTTAGCTCAATCAACATAATCCCATTGGGTTTCTCCCCTTTTATCTTTTTCTTAAAGGTGTACACACCCTTATGGAACTTCACATAAGTTGGTCTTTGCTTGAAGAGGTCAATCAATGGAGTGCTTACCTAAATTTGCCTTAAGAATATCATAATTCTCATGCTACACTTTTGCCTTCCCTTGAGGAAAGGATATTCTATGGCACACAAGAGAGGGGTTTAATCATAGTACAAACTTGAGATCTTTCAAATATTACATTAGGATGTCTTGGATCATAGGTTAGGGTACTTATTGGTGTCATCTCAAATGATGGTGGGATACATGGTATCATTGTATGAAAAATAGGTGCCACACTTGGTGTTGCCTTATCAAACAATGGTGGCATAGTTGGTATTATAATCTCAACAAGAGTTTGGAAATAAGAATTCTAGATCACTTTGAATTCTTAGAGAATGGTGGAGAAACATGGTTTTTGGTGCTCTTAGCACCCTCATAAGAACTTTCCGACAGTGATTTTACATCATGATCTTTGTCCATTTTCTCCTTTCCTTTCATGCATTTCTCGACAACATTGTTACTCCATATGATAGACACCATGTTAACTTTATCATGGGGAGGAAGGGGAGCTCATTATGATGGTGTTGGTTGTGGCGGTCTTTGGTTTAGTGGATTGTGATTTTAGAGGATGTAGAGTGGTTTTTGTGGAGGTTGTTGTGGTGTTGACTATTGTGGGTGTGGTTGGTATCAAGGTGTTGGTTGTTGGTATTGAGGTGGTGGTTGTTGGGTCTATTGAAGGTTGAATGGAGGTTGTGATATTGGTGGAGCATAAGGGTTGGAGGGCCCTCTATATTGTTGCAAGGTTGATACTTGCCCTTGTCATGGAACATAGGAGACTTGAGGGGAACCAATATCATTGTTAAGGTTGGTCATGGTTTGGGAACGAAGTCTTCCCTCCACATGATGAGAAATTGAAAGGGAAATCTGATCCAACCTTTAATTGGGTTGGATAATTGTTTGTCAATGAGAGTACACATCCTTCTTCACTTCATCCTCAATCTCTCAGGGCCTTCTTCTTCAAATATTGAATTGTTGCTTTATCCTTGGTGTTACCTAGGCTTACCTTGTCCTTATTCTCCTTTCTTATGATATAAGTTGGGATGATTTTTTGATTATGGATCATAGGAGTTGGACATAGGGCCTTCATTGTTCTAAATTACAAAATATTGTAGATCATGAACCTTCTTACAATTGGCCTCCATGGAGTTGGTGGAGTGGCTAGAAAAACTACCCACATGAGTCTTCATGAGATTCATCATTTCCACTGATATATTCCTCATTTTTAGTTTTGCATCATGCTTTCTTAAAAGGGGCGTCTTTTGTGTTTCTATCACAATACATATCAACTTTAGAAGCTCGATGTCGACAATTCTTGGCCAAGTGATTGAAAAGGGGCTATGATTGTTCTAGAAGCCTGGCCATGCAAGTTCCACCCCAAGATGAATCAACCATAGTTTGACTCATTTCATAGAGGCAAGTGTAGAAAGATTGGACCATATACCATATGGAGATCTCGTGATGTGGGAGATCTCGCAACAACTTTTGGAACCTCTCCCAAGTTTCATGAAATTTCTCATTCTCCCTTTATATGAATGATGTGATATGTGTTTGTGTTTGAGTCATCTTAGAAATTAGTTAGAACTTCATTAGAATGTCATTTTAAATAGCCTACCAAGTGACTTGCTCTAGCTTAGACATGTACCGTTCTCTTGCCTTTTCCTTGAGGGAAAATGGAAACAAAGCATGCCCAATAGAGTCGTCTTTGGTTGCGGGAGTACAAAAAGTGGAGAACATCTCCAAGAAAGAATCAATGTGGTGGTAGGGATTCTCATTCTCAAACGGGTAGAGGGTGGAGAGGGTAGGATTGAGAATTTTTGTACTATAATCTGATCCACGCTAGTATTAATTAGGTAAGTGTAGATCCCAAACATAAAGAAGTCATGCAATGACTGGGGCAGTGGAGGAGCATTGAGTGGTACATCCTTAGCGAGGTGAGCATCCTCTTCTTCCATCTCAACTTCTTGATGTTGGTTGCGTCAATGTTGATGTCTTTTTCTTCCTATCCTAGAGTCAGCTAAGAACAAGTCAGAAGAAAGTGAATGACACCCAAATATGCAAAGTCGTCACCTAGACAAGGCACTACCAGACAATTGAAGATACGTCATAAGAAAATTTTGCAAAAAATATTCAAAATATAAAAAATAGCAATGGTCATGGTAGTAGGATAAGCAAAGTTAAAACAAGGGTTTGATCTTGGTTTGGTTGATTACACTAGTGTTGGACAAGCAAGAAATTAAAGGTAATAAGAATGAACAAAACTAAAATTAGCCCTAGGCATGTTAATTCTAGGTAACTAAGAAAAAAGAGGAAAATTTAGACCAAGACAAACAAGCAAAAGCTAACACTACACTAGAATATCAATTAGCAACTAAGGCAATCAAGAACTAAGATAACACGAACTAGCTAATATTAGCACAAGAAAGCACTAAGAGACTCTATCTACACTAGCAAGACCTAACTTTCAAGAGAAAAAAAAACTAGTTATGAAGGCAATCAAAACAAGTAACTAAGCAAGCATGAACTAGCAAGAGAGAAATTTGGGTTTTAAAGTAAGTTAATGAGGTGTGGATTGTATGGGGGGTGTAACTAGAATCCACTTTTAGGATCATAACATGCAAGTTCTATTCATTTATTCTAGATTGTTTAACCAAACAATGATATAAATGCTATATAATTACCCTAAGTTACTAGTTGTCCATGGGCGGTATAAGGTATGTGAATGGTAACTACACCCTTGAACACCCTATACAACCTGATGAGGCTCAATTAGTGCCATTTTCTCCTACACCTAGGTGGTTTTAAGCACTAATAAACAAGAATTCCATGTTTCTAACTTCGAACTTCAAGACAAAATATGGTAAATAAAAAAATAGAAGACAATCATTATAAAATGAAATTATAAGTTACAAGTTATTCCCCCCAACATGGTATCAAAGTTACTTTTTAGCCCCCAAAAAACCCACCTAAGGTGCTTAGCTAGACATAATGAAATAAAAGGAGAAACAAGAAGGAGTATAGGAGCAGATATCCATGAACCTTAGTGCAGACTCGCCCTTCTTCACCTCACAGTAGGTGGATCACATCCCTCTTCCTCCAAGGTAGGTGGATGGCATGGAGTGGTTATGGAAGGTGGATAAAAACTAGAAAACTGAGGTTTTGAGGTTGGGGAAGCTAGAAATGGAGTGGAGGTAGGTGAGAGTAGGTGAAAGATCCTTGAATGTTGAAGTAGGCTAGAAATGAATGTTATGAGTGGCTAACCTCATGATACAACCGCCACTCATGTATATATAGGTGGTAAGAAAAGCACTCGGTTAAGTGGGGGCAAATTGGAAATTTCCATGTAGAAATGTTAGGATTTTGGGCCGAACATGGTTGTGCTTGGCAGCATAGTCGTGGTAGGTGAGGTATAGTATGTTCATGCTGAAGGGAATGGATGTGTTGGTGGAGGTGGAATTCCAAGTTGAAAGTGGGAAAATGAAGGTTGGTGGTGCAACTGAGGTGGATGCTAGATGACACGACCTTTCTAGGTGAAATGGCATGGTGGGCTACTTGGTTGGGGTTTCTATTCAACACAGTCATTCTTATCTTTGGCAACATGTCCCTGGTAGCTTCCATGACCATTCTGGGAGCGCCTTGGCATGGCCATGTTGAATACAACAATTGTAGTGATGAGGTTGATGTAGCTCCTACTCAACCTAGATTCTACTATAATTTCTTGCATTTGTAGCACAAATGATTCATGTCACCACCAATGTGTTGGTGGCTTTGTTTGCACTTTGAGCTTTGAACTTCACAATCCATGGACCTCTTTGCTTTAGCTTGACCCTTAGCCACTAGGGGTAGATTCAACGATATCTGGGACCTTCTATGGACTCCTCCATGGGTGGAGGAACCCTAGAACATCTTTGTTATCTCCCGTTCATCCAAGATGTAGTCTAAGTACCTGCAAAACATGCAAAGAGTGTCTATAAGTACATTTGATAGAAAACTATTTGTTAGGGGAGATAGATTCTGACCAAAACTTATAGATGTGATTAAAATTCAAGAAGACACAACATGAAACCCCTAAATTAGGGCTGCATCAGGTGTGAGTTTCATCTATTTTTATGCTCCATTCTATTTATGTGGACATTACAAAATTCAAGTCATTTACTTGCATTTTAGGGCCACAAAACTCATATTAGGGTAAGAAGGTTCATGATTGACATAGTCAAGATGTCCATACATAAAGGATGATTTACTCAACAAGATAGGACATAATACGACCATATTTGGATATGAGTGGATGTCTCCTAAAGTCTATGCATCATATAACCAACATTAGGTTCAAAATCCCCACTAACATGATATTAACAACATAGTTCATTAATGAAATTAGTTGAAGACACTAAAGTTAAATGAAGGGGGATTAGTTAGATACTTCTTCTCATATGTATTGGTCCCAAGATGGATATTCATGTAACTCTTTAGAGGAGTACTACTATTTTTTGGCCAAACAAGCATGTTACCTATTCTTGTTAAAGTTGGTGGGTCAACACAACACCCAAGAGAAAATATCATACAATCCAGTAGATATATAGATACAACAGAAAGAGAGACGGATGTATAAGAAAGAAAAAGGAGAAGTAAAGAACAAGAGTGGGAACAAAGGAAGAAAGAAACTATAAATAGAAGAAACAAAGTAAAGCATACTCTAAGTCAAGCCAAGACCTACAATAGCAACAAGGAGATCCCCTTCTGAAAAAATGCCTTCTTTGACTGTGGAACACAAACCAGACCATGGAAATAGGTCACTAAACTTATAGACAGAGATTCCAAAAATCACAAGCTACTGAATCAACATATTAATATCAGAGCAGATAATATTCCATAGGAAATTTAGGTCCAAGAAGTAATCTTTAAAAGGAACTTTGTTTATATACCACCAAAAATAATATAAGATGCAAATCATAGCATTGAAGTAGCTCTTGCTCCCAAACCCAGGAATGTCATCCAAAGATATGGGAGATTTATTAATAAATCCTTCCTTCATTGCCCTTTCCCATAAACTAGTGATAAGTGATCATTTAAATAACAAATGGTTAACAAATTCATCAGAGCATCAACAAAGAATACAAATTGAAGGGAAACAAATGCCCCACCTTTTAAGGTTGTTCATCACAAAAATGACATCTAAGTCCAGTTTCCATAAGAAAACCTTAAATTTTTCTGGGCCTTTGTGTTTCCATAGACATCTTGCCGAAGACAAGGAAGTAACTTTGCTTCTACAACAATCCCATAAATCTTTCAGCTTAACATTGACTTTACCATTAAGAGTTAAAGTATCCTCTTTACTCGAGATGTTGATGTTATAGTCAACTAGAAAATATTTCATCTAAACTAACATTCTAGAATCATGGATCATCCACTTGCCATCATGAATAACAAAGCGAATTTTAGGCATCTTGCCTTTCCCCCGCATGAGGCACAACATTGGGTTAATATTCATTTGGGAACTCATTACCCTGAAGCCACATATCTGTCCATAGAGAAAAACTTTCACAACTACAAATCTTAAACTCACAGTATGCATGTATTTCATTCTTGCCCTTCATAACACTCGTATACAATAAAAAATGATGTATTTTTCAATCATGCCTCCAAACAGAGTCATTTGTAATGCACTTATGATAAATCCATTTGACCTAGAGATTGTAATTGCTAATGGAAACATTCTAGAAATTAAGAAACAACCTTGCTCTATTAAGCTCAGAATTACTTCAGATATCAAGGCCACCTTCCTTCTTTGACTTACACACCTTTTTCCGTCTAACCAGGTGAATGACTCTCTTCTAACTCTTGTCCTCCCAAATGAAAGTTCTGTAGACTCTACCATTTTCTTCAATTATAAAGGTAGGAAGGAGAAATACAATTTTCCAATAAATACTATAGGTAGAAAAGGTTGATATGACCAGCTCAATTCGACCAATAAAGGATAAGAGCTTGGTTTTCCAACTGTCTAACTTAATTTTCATCTTATTAATAAGAGGATTATATTGGATTCTATTGAGATTACCAGAAAAAAGGGAACTCCCAAGTATTTTGAGGGAAAAGAACCTTCACTAATATCAATATGATTCAATAAATCCTCCCTTAAAGCAGTCTTACTTAGATACAACAAACTCTTACTTGAGTTAATAGAAAGACTAGAAACTCTTCAAAAGTTAATTAACATCTTCCTTAAGCACCTTGCATTAGCATAATCTGTCACTTCATAGACCATAAATTCATCAACAAAGATAGTGTGGAAAATAGACAAATTACTAGAAGTTTTTAGAGGTTTGAAGAAGACTTGGCTTACATTGAAGTTTACAATAGAATTGAATCCTTACATGCAAAAGAAAAAAGACCATAGGGGAAAGAGGGTCTCCCTACTTGAGAACATTTAGAGGATTAAATGCCATAGAAGGTTCACCATTAATTAGGAGTTCGTAACTAGTAGTTTCAATAATAAATAAAATCTCATTGCACCAACATCTCAAAAATTTCATATTTTTTTTTCAAAAATTGAGCCCAGGCCACGGGATGAATAGAATGGCCAATTTTTGAAAAACAATTCTCAGAAATTTCATATGATTCAAGATATCCAACATATAATCCCAATGGACAAAGTCATAAACCTAGGTAATATATGCCTTGAGACAAAACTTCGAAGGCCCATTAGGCTTGTTGAAGTCACTAATAAGTTTATTGGACAACATAATAGAATTCAAAATCCTTCTAGCCTTCACAAAAGTAGCTCGAAATTTATCAATAATAGAAGGCAAAACATCACTAAGCCTGTTAGAGAGGATCTTAGAGATGATATTGTAAACAACATTACATAAGGATATGGGTCTAAAATCTGTAATGGATTCAACTTCTTTAACTTTAGGAATCAGAGTTATAAAAGTCCTATTAATAGTGGTGGATTATTATACATCTTGTAAACAATATTTCTGAAATAATAAAATTATTTGATATTATTGGTATTTGTTGAATATGAATCCTTGGGAATTTATCTAATGACTCTCAATTTTAACATCGTTTCTTAATTGGGGGACACGAAAAAGTGAGGTCATTACATTTGGTATCATATCCCCATATTTTTCAAATAATATTTAATAGTTGATAATTTAAAGTAATCTTTGGCAATGCATGTGAAATTATTAGGGAATAGCCTAAGGGTAATGGTGTTAAAGGATTATAGTATGGGGGCTCAAAATATTTTCCTTCGCAATATTAAGTTGGTATGTGAGAACTCCTTTAGCCAATGTGATACCTGGCAGGCCAGAACCTAGGGTTTGCCTGAAATAATGTTTTCTCTAAGTTCCTCATCTCTAACTTCATCCACTCCTCATTTCCTTGTTTAATAAACCCTAAAATGAACTTCCCTCCTCATCTCAATGTTATGGTTTTACAGAAGTAGTATTAGGACATTCTCCACCATTTATTGTACATGTAACATGGAAATAATGATGAGTAAAGAAAAATATTGTATGGGTTTTTCCTTTCAAGGGTAAATCCTACACGAAGCTACGACAGATTCAGGAAAAACCTTAGTGGGTCAAGGGAAACATAAAAACCTAAGATACATGGTGTTGTCCTTGAGATTAACCCAAAATCCTAATCCTAGTAAATTGGGAGTGGTGTAGGTAAAATACTAATCCTACCCATATGAATCCTAATTAGGGTAAGAGGAAATACTAATAAGTTAAGGTGACATGGCCTCCCATGTATGCATGTTCATTGAGCAAGGAATTCATGATTCATGTGAATGGTTTTTAAGAAACATGAGAAACCAATGGTTACATAAAAATGAAATATGAAACCCTCAATTCAACTTTTAGGGTTGGTGTCCTGACCAGGGGTGGGTCAATGCAAGAATGGGAAAAAGACCTATTGGGGAGGCAAAACCCTAAACCTATTGGGTCAAGTCATGTCTTTAAACCCTAACCTCCTCATGTGAGTCAAGAAAGAACCATAGTTTAGGACCGTCCCTAAAAGGTTGATTCCACAAATCAGTTTAAGAATTGGGATAACCTGGAATGCCACCTAAAGTGTGAAGGAATTACATTCCTTGAACCCAAGTGTTCCATCTATGAGGGAAACACAGAAAAGTCATTGAAGAAGTAGTTGATTGAGAGGCCAAGCCCAGAAAGGAAGGCTACCACAAAGACCAAGCCCTAGTAGGGAAGGTCGCAAAAAGGTGAAGCCCTATAAGGGAAGGCTGACATGGCACCAATACCCAAAAAGGGAAGGTTTCCCAAATCAATATGGAGATGACTATGACCATGCCCTAGAAAGGAATATCACAAGGAGGTCAAGCCCCATAAGGGAAAGGAGAAATGGCACCAAGCAAAAAAGGAAGGTTGCCGAAGTCCATTGTGGAGATCACTATGACCAATCCCCCTTAGGGAAGGTGTCATGCCCTAAAAGGGAAAGTCGATATGAACCAAGCCCCAGAAAGGGAAGGTTTCATGAACCCAATGTAGGGACATAAACTAAATAATGTATACCCTAAGAGATGAAGAAAATCCAGGTTAGAGAATTATATAAGAAAATAACTCAAATTTTTTTAAAGTAGTGGTATATCACCAAACCCTAGGAAGAAGAGATCCCTAAGTAAATCCTAGGGTCAATTAGGGAGGATTAAAGGTACATAAGATGTGAAGTTTGGAGGTGATCATGCCCTAATTGCATAAGATCATGGGTTCAAGCGATAGTCATCCATGTTTTCTCAACGCCCATGGGGTCAGGATATTGGCCACCTTTAAGAGTTCAAGAGGCTTAAGGGGCAAATATGATAGGCACTTCATAAGTGCATAAGGCCCACGAGGTCAAAAGCAGATCATTTTGAAGGTACTTATACCCCAAGAGACCTTGAGGGATGATTAAGGATAATGATACATGAGATGTAAACTTGAAGAATATAAGAACTCATGTAATGATGTTTGGAGTATAATCTTAAAGAAGTTGTGCATAAACTCAAGAATTATGGGAAAATCACTTTGTATGCAAGGGAACGAGAGTTAAGAATAATGTAGGATTAAAAGTAATTATGGTTTGGAGTCATTGTTAAAGATAATCAACCTAGTAATTATGGTTTGGAGTCATTGTTAAATATAATCAATCTAACATCCAAAATAATAGGGTGGAAACCTAGATGAAAGGATAGTCACCCCCAAGATAAAAATGTAATAACCAAATGATAATGGCAGGAAATAGATGAGGTTATGGAAGATCCTAGATCAAATTCAGGAACCAACCGTAATGATATGGGAGTTTTGAATATCAATAAAAGTTGGTGAAGATGATCAAGATAAAGATATCCAATCAGGGTTGCTAACCATAAAGTTTGAAGCTAATTCGAGCTAACATTCACCTTAACCTTTATAGGTTTGAGTTTTGAGTACAAAACTCCTTTTAAGGAGGGGTGAATGTAAGATACTCATATTTTGTTAAATTTGTAAGCTATAAATATAGTGCTTGATTTTATAAGAAAATTCCCTAATTTCATAATTACTAGAAATATAATCCACTTTGAGGAATGGGTTCAACCAATGTCCCAAGTGAGGCCCATGATATTGTTTTCTTAGAAAATAGGTCCTTTTGGAACAAGTATAATAAATAAAGGAATTCGTGAATAAATTGATAATAATGGTTTTGTGAGATGTTAGATAATTAATATATAAGATAATAAGTATGTTTTCAAAATATTCTAAGATATGGTGTGACTTTGTGATAACCTAAGTTTTTGGGTTTCGATACCTAATATAATATTTGAATACATACCTAGAATAAAATGGTTAATGTAGAATCTTGGAGTATGACTTGGTAAATAAAACTAGTTCACTTATGTTGTTCTAACATTTGAATTTAAGTATGATTCGGTGGAACATTAGGGTAATATGGGATGTAAATCCTAGAATACTAGAATGTCAAGTTATGACAAAATCATTATATAATTCTTCAACCCCTAAAAAAATGTTGTGCTTCAACCTATATAAGGTGGGGGTGGGTACACCCTAGATGCTCTAGATCCTAAAATATCGACTTGGGATGCATATAGAAATGCGAGGACTTTGGTACCTAGAAGAGGTGATATTTATGCAGTTGGGCACTTGATTTCACTTTAAGCATGGCACTAGTTGAATTTCGAGGACGAAATTCCATATAAGATGGGGTGAAAGTGATAACCTAGGATTTTGGGTTTCAATACCTAATATAGTATTTGAATACATACCTAGAGTAAAATGGTTAATGTAGAATATTGAAGTATGACTAGATAAATAAAACTAGTTCACTTAGGTTGTTCTACATTTGAAGTTAAGTACGATCCAATGGATTTGTGGTAACAATCTTTGTTTGAAGGTAGCTTAATGATGATCAATGAATAGTCCAATTTTGATTATTCAATGTTGCTCGTGCACTAGGTTATTTCAGATTTTCATATTGCATATCGATGTTTAAATATCAGCATTGAGGACTATAGTTATGGCCATTTTTTTATCGATCCTATCTTTAGGTTTGTCATGCTAGCAGGCTCTAGTGGATGGTGTTTATAGATGATCACATCGCATGTGTGCTCTGAGAAGTTGGGAAGAGGTGTCTTTCATTTAATCAATGATGAAGGATTCAAGTGTGAGGTTTATGAGAGTGTTAGTTGAACCTGGCACACCTATTGGATCTAAGTGATCCCTCTAATGGGTTGGTACGAGGGCATGACCTGATCTTCATCCCTCTCGGATGCACCACTGGTACTTGCAAGTGGTGGATGGAGGTTGTTCCTCTCTCATAGAGGGTAGCCATTGTAGGATTCAATACACCCAATCAATCTGTCATTCCCCTAGTTGGTGATCTACTAACCTAAAGTCTGCTGCTACCACATAATGAGGATAGGTTGTCAGGATGTGACCAATGACATGGAAGCCTTGTCGACCTCAGAGTTGTTGGATCTAGTGCTCTAGAGGGGGGTGAATAGAGAAACAAAATTTCTGACAAGATAGGTTAGACCTTCAAATTATAACAAATTGAAACCATTAGCTTAAGTTCAATTTGAAGTCCTAACTAACAAGCATATCAAGGATGAGAGGAAATTATAGGAAGCACTTGACAAGGTGATGTAGAGTGGTTCCACTCTCCAAACTAGGAGAGAGTCAGTCCACTACCTAGAGAGGTCAACCTCTAGGACTTTGCAAGTGCTTTTCTCTATATTATCACCAGTAAGAGTTACAACAAAAGACCATCAAAGGGATTATCCATCCAAGAACAAAGAGTATTCCACATTACCAAGGACTTACCCACTTTGTAAGAGTCTTCAACCTTCTTCCAAGGTCTTACCACTCTAGCACAAGTCTTCCACCTTCAACGAGTTTTCCACTCTTCTTGGATCTTTGGCCTTTGCCTTCTCCTTCACCTGGAGAAGATCACCACCTCTTCATCACCCTTGATGAGGAACATCAATATCTCCACCTTCACTCGAGGAAGCTTGCTTCACCTTTTCTTCATAGAGGAAAGGGGTAGGAAAGATGGAGAAGATGAGAGATTTACATGCACAACGGAGTAGCTCTCTTAAAATAGGCCTATCTCACTCATAATCACAAAATGAAGTGTAAACTAGAGAGATAAAGGGGCTCAAGGATTTGTAACAAACTCAACTATAGCAAGGACTTATAATAGCATGAATGAGAAAACTGGGAATGAACTCCAAGGGGTCCTATTCATAGATGGGGGTGTTCCTTTGGGTTTGTGATCACTTAGGGTCGAAATATAGCCATTTTCCACAATGCAACAGATCTATTTTCACCCAAAACAAGTCACCAATGGTTATAATCACTTTTTCGGTGTTTGCCATATAGTACATTCAATCGAGTTTCAATAAAGGTAACTCGATCGATCAACTAAAAGATAAAGCCAACTTTCAAACTATCGGTTGAGTTTGTTCTGGTAACTTGACCGATGAGCTAAAATTAGATTTTCTCAGTGAGTCGGTCGGTCGAGTTATGTGAGTGTACAACTTGACTAATGGGTCATCTTTAGAAAATCCATCATAGGATCGGTCGAGTTTCCAACTCGACCGATGAACAGCTTGTGACAAATTTTCTAAGTTGACTTTTGAGTGATTAAACCTTGGTATTAAGTTTCCCTCATATTTTTATCATCTTAGTTGCAAGTCATATCACCAATACAAGTGATTACAAAATTATTCTCAGGTCGTTTGGAGTGATTTCCCAAAACGTGCACTTGCATTGCTTTTGACTTGAGCTTGAACAAGCTAGGGATTGTGTAATTTGATCCTTTTCATGTACCTAAAGCCTAAAATCAATCTTAAACAAACATATTATATACATAGGAATGGAATGGTTAAGTCATTATAACAATATGGACAATGTAGAAATCTCAAGTTAACATTATCCCCCTTTTTGACAATGACTAACCATTCCTCAATCATATTGAAAAGGAAATTGAAGTTATACCTTTGCCTTGTGAATTTTAAGGTGATTCAAGTTTTGAACAATGTGAATTGATCCCCCTCAATCTATGCTTACTTTAACCTGCATAGTTAGTCTATCTACACAAAGCAATATAATAAATACATACTATATGGTCATTTAACAAGTCACATAATAAGGCATATAATGAACAATAAAAGGATCACATAGGAAATAAAAGCAATATGGTTGAGCTTCAAAACATTGAATTTCTCTCCCCCTTTTGACATTATCAAAAAGGAAGGGGGGTAGAAGAGCATAAAAATAGGTCTTCTCCAAGCACAACCAAGCACATATCCATAACATGCAATCTCAAAAACATACACCAAACACAGACGAGAGAAGAAACCAAACAAAGTCATAATCAAAATATGGTGAAACTTGGCACTAACTCATAAGATATAGCAAATCAAAGGGTAAGTGTGCACATAATTAAGAATACAACCCAGAAAGCCAGTTCTCATAAAACATCTACAAGCCAAAATGATGAAAAATAAGATGATAAAGTAGTACAGCTCAAAACATGTGCCCAGATGTTGCTAATACAAAATAGCCTAGAAAGATATATATGATCAGCAACTAGACTAAAAATTAAAAGCAATAGATATCTAGGTCATCTATATCTACATCATCTATAACATCATCAACATCAAGCTCATAGTCATCATCTTCATCTGAAGGTGCAGCAACATCACCTTCATCATCGTAGTCACCAACAAAGCCATCAGTGCCATCATCATTAGATGCAACACCATAATCCTCATCATCACCAGCAGCCTCATCATCATCAACAACCTCCTCATCATCCTGGTCTGGCATCTCTTCATCAGTAGAGGGACTGAAACCATGACCAGGCCAATGAGCATTTTGCTCATCCCAAGACATACCAAGAGCATGGAGCTCATTGGCCTATGGGAAGGAAGGAGCAAAACTACCGAGGTTGGGAAGCAGAGTGGCCAAAGGGCAAGCAGGAAGAGGCATCAAAATAGGGGAAGGTCTACCAATAGCTTAGGGTGTAGCAACAGTGGAAGGTGTAGGTGGAGGGGCTGGGTAAAAGTGATTGTATGCATAAGATGCATAATCACCTCCTGGGTAGGGATGGTAAGATGGGTTGGGATGTGCATAGGACATGTTCATGTTGGACATGATTAAACATAGGTCCTGATGTAGGTTCTCCTGAACCTGGAGGTTGTATGTCTATTGATGCATCATGTAGCCCAAAAGGGCTTCATTTGACACATGAAACAAGGCACGAGCAGGTCTGGTCAGCTAAGGTGGTAGAGGTGCTCGGGTAGAGGTAGAGGCACTAGGTGTGGTGGAGGAGAGGATAGACACAGACTTTTGAAGAGTGGTCTCATTGATACAAAATCCTTTCTGGATAGGTTTGTAATGAAAGTTATGGAAAAGAGATTTGCCAATGGAAAGCTAAAAAAGACCACAAATCAGGGTAGGATAGGGAGGGTGGGTGCCACGAGTGTTCTTTCCTGAGTCAAAGCAGGTCATACGATGGAGGATATATCTTGACCACTTGACTCTGACATTCTCTAAGAGACAATACATATTCACCGCAGTGTTTTCTGCAATCTCTGTTTGATTTTTCTTTGGATGGATATTGCAATTAACAACTAGGGAAAGGATGCGTCTCTTGAGATCCAAGGCAAAGGAGGAAAGGGTTCACTTATTCTTATAATGGAATTGAGGCTTCTTCAAGAATCTATGAATGTTAGGAAGAGTGATATCATATTCCTTGTAGAAGGCCTCAGGCTCAAATAGGTCAAAATACTCGGGGTAATCCTTACGCCAGGTGTCAGTCTCATCGGTACCTGTGAAGAAGATGTTCAGGGTATCCTCTGAGACTTGGAATTTTTTCCCAGAAATTATGGATGTGAGGACTACTTGAGTATTAGACAGGGGTACGAGGGTGTTGTAATTCCAACACAAGTTAGCATAGAATTCGTGAACCGCTTTCATGCTAGTTATGGAATTGTTGTAGCACGCGTGTTCAACACCCAAGGTTGAGAGCTGGTGAATGTTAATCAACTCCATTACTTGATCTATGGCCTCTTGTCTTCTAGGTCTAGGCTCAAAGAGGGCGTGAAAAGGGATAGGGTTCCGGGGAAGGAGCTCCTTATACCTATTTACAGCCTCATTTGAGACAAAAAGAGTGTCATCAAAACGAATCAAGCGGGAGGAGGATGAAGAAGATGGTGCATTAGCTAGGGTGGATCTCTTCCTCCTATTTGATGTCATGGCGATGAAAAAGAGAGGAAGGAGAGAGAAAAAGCTAAAAAATCACCACCAAAAATGACCACAGACCTAGGTTGGCAAAGGGAGAAGGTCTAGCTAGGTTAGATTAGGGCAAGGTTGAGGAAGGGAAGGACAAGGGTAGAGAGCTTAGGGCATATGGAGGTGGAATTGGTCGACTTTTCTCTAGTTGAGAGGGAGAATAGTCAGCTGAACCCACCTTAATATAGCTCCAGCCCGTTCATCGGCCGATTTCTGTGAACTCAGAAACTTGACGGATAGCCTTTTTTAAAAAAGCTCTCATCCATCGATCGGTCAAGTTGTCGAACCCACCTTAATATAGATCCAGCCCGATCATCGGCCGATTTTTGTGAACTCAGAAACTTGATGGATAGCCTTTTTTAAAAAAGCTCTCAGCCATCGATCGGTCGAGTTGGCAACTCGACCGATGCTCAACCTAACCTAAAACTAACAAACTTAGTTTCTAGCCATTTGAGTGCTAATTAAATTTATTTTTCGAGTCCATTATGTATTTTGAACATACTTAGACACATATCACTCATCATTGGGTACTATTTTGTGGTAAAACATATGTTTGTGAAAAATACCGAAAAATAAGAGAAAAACAAGGCAAAATGAACATGAAAAATACAGTTTTAGCATATTATCAAACAAAGATGATCAAAACAGAGACAATACATATAGGATAGATGACAACTAGATAGAAGGCATATCATATCCATTCAAAGCAATTATAATAAACTTTGATCTAATAAAGTTAAATTGCTCTCTATCTAGAGGTTTAGTGAAAATGTCTGCCAACTGATTTTCCGTGTCCACATGCATGATATAGATATCCTTCTTGAAAATGTGGTCACGGAGAAAATGATGACAAACCACTATATGTTTAGCTCTACTATGTAAGATAGGATTATATGACAAGTTAATTGCACTAGTATTATCACAATAGATAGGAGAAGCATCAAAATGAATGTTAAAGTCTTAGAGCATTTGCTTCATCCATAGGACCTGGGCACAACAACTCCCAAATGTAATGTACTCAGCCTCGGTGGTTGATAATGCCACTGTGCTCTGTTTCTTGGAGAACCAAGACACCAAGCATGATCCTAGGAGGAAACAAGCGCCACTTGTGCACTTTCTATCAATCAAGCACCCTATATAATTCACATCACTATAAGCAGTAAGAGTAAAGTCCCTTGACTTGGGATACCATAGTCCAAAATTGTGGTTTTTGGCTAAGTACCTTAAAATCCTCTTAATAGAAATAAGATGTGATTTCTTAGGATTTGATAGAAAGTGAGAACACAAGCCAACAATAAACATTATATGAAGTCTAGAGGCAGTTAAGCAAAGTAAACTTTCAATCATACCTCTATAGAGATTCTCATATACCTTCTCACCTTCTTCATCTTTGTCAAGTTTGGCGATGTTTGACATGGGTGTTTCCATTGGCTTGGTGTTCTCCATCCCAAATCATTTGAGTAGTTCACTTGTGTAATTGCCTTGGTTGATGAAGTTCCCATATTTGTTTGCTTGATTTGAAAGTTGAGGAAGAATGTGATTTCACCCATTATACTCATTTCGAATTGACTCTGCACAAGATCACTAAATTCTTTGCAAAGATCAAGGTTAGTTCCACCAAAAATGATATCATCAACATATGTTTATATGATAAGAAAATTGTTAGAAGTGTGCTATAGACATAAGGTAGAATCCACTTTGCCAATGATATGCCCATGATCGAACAAAAAGTTCTTTAATTTCTCATACCAAGCCCTTGGTGCTTCTTTGAGTCCATAGAGAGCTTTTTGCAAAAAAATAGCATGGTTAGGTAGACTATCATGTTCAAAACCTGGAGGTTGTGAAACATACACTTCCTCCTCAATTGTACCATTTAAAAATACACTTTTAACATCCATTTGATATAGAAGAAAGTTTTTATAACTAGTAAAGGCAAGAAACATATGAATGGACTCAAGTCTAGCTACATGTGGATGTGTCTCATAAAAATCTATACCTTCATGTTGATTGTAGCCTTGAGCCACTAACCTTGCTTTGTTCCTTACCACTTTGCCGCTTTCATCAAGCTTGTTGTGGTAGACCCATTTGGTGCCAATGATCTTTCTATCACTTGGTCTTGGTAATAAGGTCCACACTTTGTTCTTTTCAAATTGCTCCAACTCTTCTTGCATAGCTAGGTTCCACTCTTCATCCCCAAGAACTTCTTTGACATTTTTAGGCTCAAGTTGTGAGATGAATGCATTGTTGGCTTGTCCTTTGTTGAATGCAGCCTGTGTCTTCACTCTTTCAAATGGATCACCTAAAATCAGCTCCTTTGGATGATTCTTTGCAAACGAGGGGGTTGGATCCTTCTTTTCATCATCTTTCTCTTCTTCTTGAGTGGCCACCTCTTTTCCTTTTTCTGTGATGTTGAGATCTTTTAGAATAGGAATTACTTCACCTGCAACATCATCATCTGGAATAATATCTCTGGGAATAGAGGGGTTAGTCTCAATAAACTTTACATTAATGGATTCTTCTACTTTATAAAGGTCAACATTAAAAACTATATAAGCCTTGTTAGTAGTGCTATAGACAAGAAAGAAAACCTTCTAAGATTTTAGATCAAACTTTTCGAGAGAGTCTTTCATATTCAAGACAAAACAAGGACATCCGAAAACATGGAAATACTCAATAGAAGGCTTCCTACCACGCCATAGCTCATAGGGGGTTTTCTTCAAAGAAGGATGAGTAAAAACCCAATTTAATACAAAACATGAGGTACTGATAGCTTCAGCCCAAAACTTCTTAGGAGTATCATACTCTAGAATCATGGTCCTAGCCATCTCCTTTAAAGACCTATCGTTCCTCTCTACAACCCCATTTTTTTAGGTGTTCAAGGTGAACGGACATTGTGTGCATAACCAGATTCTTGACAAAAATGCTCAAAAAGCTCTTTTTCAAATTCTCCCCTATGGCCACAATGGATGGAAACAATGCAGCAAGAAACTTCATTCTCAACTCATTTACAAAAACTTGAGAAAACATCAAGTGTATCGCTTTTAGAAATAAGAAAGGAGGTCCAAGTATATCTAGAGAAATCATCGACAATAATAAGGCAATACTTGGAACCATGAAGTGATTGAGTTCTCAGTGGTCCAAATAGATCAATGTGAAGAAGCTCAAGACCTCTATTGGTACTAAGGAATCCTTTGGATTTGAAAGAGGAATTGGTTTTCTTTCCTTGGGTACAAGGTTGGCATTCCTCATCCTTTTCAAAATCCAATTTGGGAAGTCCCTTTACCAAATCCTTTTTTCTCAACTTCTTCAACTGATGCATATTTACATGACCAATCCAACGGTGCCAAAGAGAAATATCATTCGAGTTGACTACTAGGCATCTACTAACAATAGGATTAATAGAGTCAAGAACAATAACATAAAGATTACCACTTCTAGTTCTCTTATATATAACTTGGTAGGTAAGGGAATCTAGAATAAAGCATTCAAAGGAGGTAATAACACAAGGTAACCATTTTCACATAGTTGACTAACACTAATTAAATTGTGATGCAGGCCATCTACAAAAAGAACATTCTTGATACATAAGGATTCACATACATCACCCTCACCTTTGACTTTACCTTTCTTGTTGAATCCAAAGGTGATCGATCCTCCGTTATTTTTAGTGAAGTTGTTGAAATGACTTATATCACCTGTCATATGCTTAGTACAACCACTATCAACAATCCATCTTCCTTTTTTCTACAAGAAAGGAGAATGTCGATTCCCAATTCAAACTCTTGGATCTGGAGTTAGCTTGGGACCCATTTCATCTTTGGGTTGGTCCCCTTAAGCTTGTAAGGACAATAAGTTGAGTAATGATCATCACATTTTCAATAAGAACAAACCATAGGATTCTTAGTGCCGGAAGACTTTCCTACAAAGAAAGAAGTCTCCTTGCTCTTTTTTTTACCTTTGGCTTTACTCTTTCTGTGGTGACACATCCCGCTATCACACAGACAACGAGGTGCCACGCGAAAACGTGCAGAAACCACCGTAACCACCTATTACCAAAAACACGGGGTAATTAAAACCAGTTCCAAGAAGCAGATAAACCAAGAAACCATTACATTCAGATCCTCATCCTGCAAGAAAATAGGTTAAGCAAAAACAATTACAAGCCTTGACACGTGTCCACAGCTTAGTAGGAAAGCTGTCTTGTCCACACATGAGTTCTTCAGCTATTAATATTTACACAACGACCACATCCGACCAACAGCAGGATATACAAAGCTTCAATATCTATACATCGTTAAAACATTGTCAAAACACCTCTGAGGACCCGAGAGTACAAGGATGACTCTAGGACTCTACTACAAAACAACCAAAACAACAACGTATACATCTCTTGCCTTCTACTAGCTCTTCTTGCTGCTCGGCCGCAACCCCGTGACCACCACCACATCTAGCGCGAACACCTAAAAAGGTTGTAAACCAACGGGGTGAGACACACAGTCCCAACGAGAAACATAACTCCCAGCCGAAACCATAAAACTTCAGAAGGATTAAAGCAATAATAGTAGATAACTGATAAAAAGTACAGTAAGAGAAGTCTATAGAGCAAGGTTGTTATTACCATCGATCTTACCAAGATGTACGGAAGGCATATAACCAAGTATTTCTTTATGGAACATGATTGACAAGATAAGATTAATAAGATCTTACCACATAACATAAAGAACGTATAAGTAACTGTGAGGTATAACAAGATCAACTTCACAAGCAGGGCCTCAACCAATGTTCCGTGTTTTTCCTTAAGCAATAAATAGTATTCAGCTGGATTACGTATTGTTATGCCATGAGGAAGTGATTCGTACCGCTCAAATCCAACCTTCGGTTGCAAAAACCCAAGCCGGTGCCATACAAGGTCAATGGAAGAGCCAGACTCCACGACCTCCCACCTCGTGGTCAGTGTACGAGAACCAAAGTAGGACCGCAGTCTCATGCTGTAGTGGCCTCAGCCACAGGGTCAGCTCCCGTAGGCTACCCTTTCTCTAGCCCGCCTTGGTAGAGGTCTCGGCGCTAGTATATCTGAGCCACGGGCCAGTTCACCGTGCTCCCCGAGCCATGAACACATTCATGCTCTATCACACTGAGCCATGGGCCTGATCACCATGCTCTTATACACATCTTGAGTCTACAACCGAAGTTGCACTCTAACCTCCTCATTTTCGGCTAGGAGAAACCACACATATTCAATAATATGTGCTTCCAGGTTAACCCGCAGGAGAACCTGTTTCACCATCACCAGCTACAGACGATGATGGATCTATGGCCAGGGCAAACTACATAATATGTTCCACTATAATTAGTTAGTATATTTTAAGTGGATTGTTGAGGCAACCAGGTTGTAACACATACATGACATTAAGCTACATTATTGTTACCACCATCATATTATTTCGGGATCTCAATCCCTCATCACAAGAAACCACTGCCTCATAAGGCATTCTCATCACTGGGGATAACAACCCCTGATTTCATCATTAGAGGATAACGCCTCAACTAGGCACTTTAGCCAAACTCAGGTCCTCAGACCTAAACATATTATACAGGTGATGCATGTTATCTCATCAGCAAGAGTGACCATCAATGCAGTGTTATTCAAACATATATACCTCATAGACCTTTACTGGCTATGCATCCGGTTAGTATACACATTCATAGAGATAACTGAAGATATTAAGGAATTAATAGAACTATCATTCTATCACGCATAGGGCAACATTAATGATTATACGCTTTATCATTCATGCCTCAAACCTATGATCATAGAAATGGGTCATATCATCATGTGAAGAAACTCATATGCTTCCAAGCTTATCATTTACTCATCATCATATATATACATGATTCAAAGTGATCATAAACACATATAGTAGCATGTCATTAGAGTTCAGATATGTCATGTTTACATAGGTGCATTCTACTATACCAACCACCTCACCACTATCAAACATGTCAAAGGTTCACAAACCATAAACCATAATTCTTATCAACAAAGGTGTGATTGCGTGATAAAGATCTAACATATGGGTTTCTGGGTGGAACATGACCCTCACTAGAAGTGCCCACTACCCTCACAAGAAGTGTGACGGGAAGGGCACCCCCACTAGAGGTGATATCAGGCAGGGTACACTCCCTCATATCGCCCAAGCATCCTAGACACATATCGGCCAAGCCTAAAGCAAGGATGTCGGGCCACCACCTGAAGGTGTGTCGTACTACTAGAGACCAAGACATATCATGCACAAGGCATAACATGCAGCTAGGACTATGGGGCATATCGTGCAACCATGTGTGTCGTGCAACTATGTGTGTCATGAAACTATGGGGTTGGGGTTATAACGGGCAACAACTATCATAACGGCTAGAGCCATGGTGCCCAGGCCATCCCTATAACGCCCACTACAACACACATCTTCCAACGATACAAGGCCACCAAGGGAAAGCCTATCGTCCAACCAAGATAGCCTCATCTATCGACCAACACACAAGGCAAAGACCAAGGTGTATCGCCCAACACATCCTCATAACAATGATCCAGAACTCTTGCCCAAGAGAGGGTATCAGGCAGCACCATCCCCAAGCCATAACGTCCAAGATACAACCCAACAAGATCATCATCAACCTCAAGCACAAGGGCACCAAACCCTAATTGATCAAGAGGATTGGCTCACCTCTCAACAACAAAGAGAGAGGGGTCTTGCACAACCTCTTTCACAAAATGGGCAACCCCAAGGATCAACACTGACATATGTCTTCATCTACCAAATAGCTCACCTCTCAAATCCATGGTGAGAGGAGGGTGTTTCTCAAGAAACTAGAACACCAGATCACCTCTCAACTTAAACGAGAGAGGGGTATTGCCCACATTACTA
The DNA here is from genome assembly GCA_963693085.1 of Alisma plantago-aquatica. Classification (NCBI taxonomy): domain Eukaryota; kingdom Viridiplantae; phylum Streptophyta; class Magnoliopsida; order Alismatales; family Alismataceae; genus Alisma; species Alisma plantago-aquatica. The sequence goes on along the minus strand of OY856409.1, from coordinate 730,315,977 downwards.
GAGCTGAAGCTCACTCCTCTAGACCAAGGAGGGAAAGTAGTGTTGCTCAACAAGGAAACCCTAAACAAGATTAAAGGTGCAACTAAGCAAGAACCATATCTAGCAACATACATGACCGATTATGATCATGAGAAAACATACAAGAATATAGAAGAAGGTAGTATGGTTAGGGTTAGGAGTTATGTAACCCACCTTAAGCAAGCTCCAAGCTCCTAGCACCAAGCAACACCTTCGACCACCTCAAGAGGAAGAAGAAGAAGACTCCAAAGATAAGGATCGACCACCAAGATTGCAAAGAAAGAGGTGTCGTGCACCAAGGGGGAGGGGAAAGTAAGGAACTAAAGGGATCATTAGCAAGAGGAAGAAGGTACATATATAGGAGAGGGTGGAGGAGAAACCAAGGAAAGACAAAGCAAGGTTTCGCCCACCTAGGGACACTTGTCCATGGGCAATGCCACCTCCTTATCTCGCCTTAAAAACATGTCCAAGGCCATTTCCTCATGCAAGAATCATGCGCCAAGTGTCCACTAGTGGTGACACAAACGAGATCAAAGGGGTCCATGGACGATACACCCCAACTCCATGCCCGACATCACTCCCTAGGCGACACACCTAAGGCCGATACAAGGCACTCTTTCCTGACACAAGGTCCAACAAGGTTAAGCAAGGCTCAAGCAAGGCATAACAAGGCCCAAAAGGGCTCATCCAAGCCCAAAGCAACTCAAGCAACGAGCCCAACCCTTCCTCTCAACACTAGAGGAAGCAAGGAGAGAGAAGAACACTTCTCAAGGTGACATACTTGCTCAACAACCCTAGACTTGGGTTAATTGCAAGTAGCACCTCCAACACACAACAAGCACAAACAAACCCTAATCACCACTAAAGGTGATTAGCAAGCAACTAAACACCAGGGTTAAGCAAAGCAAATAGGATAAGCCCTAAACGGAGGTCAGGGTCCTTACAAGCTATAACCCTCTACAAAGGGATTTCGTCCCCGAAATCCGAAGAGAAAAGCGAGGGATACTTCCTCCTCATATCTTCCTCAAGCTCCCACATGGCTTCCTCAACTCCACGATGATGCCAAAGAACCTTCACAAGAACCATGTCCTTCCTCTTCAGCTTCTTTACTCTTCTGTCAAGGATCATCGCAGGACCTTCCTCATAGGTCACATCTTCATAAAGCTCAACCTCTACTGGCTATATCATTGTCCCTGTATCTGGGTGACTTTTCTTCAGCATGCTAACGTGGAACACTGGATGCAACCTGTGCAACTCTAACGACAGCTCTAACTTGTAAGATACCTTGCCAACACGTGCTATTACCGGGTATGGCCCCATATACCTGGGTGCCAGTTTACCTCTCCGACAAAACCGTAGTACGCCTTTCCAAGGAGAGACCTTGAGATACACTTTGTCTCCTACTTGGAACTCTAAAGGTCGTCGGTGATTGTCTGCATAAGACTTATGTCTGTCCTGTGCCGCTTTCAGCTGTTGTTGTATCACTTTGATCTTTTCTATTGTCTGTTGTACTAACTTAGGACCCAAAAGCTGATACACACCACACTCATACCAACATAAAGGAGATCTACACTTCCTTCCGTATAGAGCCACATAAGGAGCCATGTTAATGCTCCGTTGGTAACTATTGTTGTAGGTGAACTCGATCAAACTGAGATGTACGTCCCAACTTCCTAGGAACTGCAAAACACAAGCCCGAAGAAGATCCTCCAAAGTCTGAATAGTCCTTTCAGACTATCCATCTGTCTGTGGGTGGAAAGCAGTGTTGAACCTCAACTGTGTTCCCAATGCTTTGTGCAACTGCTCCCAGAAATGACTCGTGAACTGGGAAATTCACTCTTGTAGTGCCCCTTTTGCCCACACTTGTAGCATCTCGGAGTAGAAGACTTGGAGGCTTACTTTCCCTTGAAGTATTTTCCCTTGATGTAGTTGGATTCATTCTCACTTGGGCCATCATCTTCACTAGAGGAGGAAGGAGAAGTCCAAAAAGTAAGTTGTTGTTGAAGGATTACTGCCACTACTTGTGCTTTGAAAGTACTATCTTTGATCTTCTTGGATTCCTTCTCTTCTTGCTTGGCTTCTTCTTCTTGCTTGTCATGCTCTGGCTCATGGGTTTGAAGGTTTCCAATGAGCTCTTCGGTTGGGATGTCACCAAGGCTCCTCACTTCTTCAATGGAGGTGACTTTTGACTCCCATATCTTCAGTAGAGTCCTCAAGATCTTGGAGTTGATTACACCTCTATCCAAAGTGTTGCCCAATGCAGCCAACCCATTGGTGATGACATTGAGTCTTGAGTGCATCTCCACAATCCCTTCTTTCTTGCCCATCTGGAAGTTCTCTAGAAGGTTGTTTAACATGTAGATCTTATCCACCTTGACTTGCTTTGTGCCTTCATAGGTGATGCACAATTTGTCCCAAATCTCATAAGTAGTGTCCCAAGATGAGATCCGGTTGAACTCTTTTTGGGTGAGGGTTGCGTAGAGGATGCATATGGCTTTTGCATTGAGTTGGGCTTCTTTAAGTGCAACTTCACTCCATGTTGCAATAGCTCTGGTTGGCTCCTTGTGAGGTGTGACCATCACCTTCCACATGTCAAAGTTCAACACTTGAATGTAGAACTACATACACCTCTTCCAATAGAGGAAGTTGGTGCCATCAATGACCTGAGGATGCATGGAGAAGCCTCCCTCTAGGTTGAGAGAACCAAGTAGGTTGTCTCCTATATTCTCGTCTCGTGGGAGATTGTTGTAGAATATCCTTGGCTTTGATACAACTTGTTGGATATAGGGCTTTATAGGGGGTGGGTGAATAGAGCTACAAAATTTCTCACAAGATATATTAGGCCTTCAAATTATATCAGGTTGAAACCAATAGCTTAAGTGAAATTTGAAGTCCTAACTAACAAGCATAGCAAGGATGAGAGGAATTGATAGCAAGAACTTGACAAGTTGATGTAGAGTGGTTCCACTCTCCAAACTAGGAGAGAGTCAATCCACTACCTAGAGAGGTCAACCTCTAGGACTTTGCAAGTGTTTTTCTCTATATTATCACCAATAAGAGTTACAAAAAAAGACCACCAAAGGGCTTATCCATCCAAGAACAAAGAGTATTCCACCTTACTCAGGACTTACCCACTTTGCAAGAGTCTTCAGCCTTCTTCCAAGGTCTTACTCACTCTAGCATAAGTCTTCTGCCTTCAAGGACTTTTCCACTCTTCTTGGATCTTCATCCTTTGCCTTCTCCTTCACCTGGAGAAGATCAACACCTCTTCATCAACCTTGAAGAGGAACAAAAACATCTCCACCTTCACTTGGGGAAGCTTGCTTCACCTTTTCTTCATATAGGAAAGGGGTAGGGAAGATGGAGAAGATGAGAGATTTACATGCACAAGGGAGTAGGTCTCTTACAACAGGCATATCTCACTCAATATCATGAAATGAAGTGTAAACTAGAAAGAGAAATGGGCTCAAGGAGTTGTAACACACTCAACTATAACAAGGACTTAGAATAGCATGAATGAGCAAACTTAGAATGAACTCCAAGGGGTCCTATTTATAACTGGGGGTGTTCCCTTAGGTTTGGGATCACTTAGAGTCAAAATATAGTCATTTTCCACAATGCAACATATCTATTTTTACCCAAAACAAGTCACAAATGGTTATAATCACTTTTTTGCATTTTTTGTACAGTACATTCGGTCAAGTTTCAATAAAGATAACTTGACCGATCAACTAAAAAGACAAAGCCAATTTTCGAACTATCGATCGAGTTTGGTCTGGCAACTCGACCGATGGTCAACCTAACCTAAAACTAACAAACTTAGTTTCTATCCATTTGAGTGCTAATTAAATTTATTTTTCAAGTCCATTATGTATTTTGAACATAATTAGACACATATCACTCATCATTGGGTACTATTTTGTGATAAAACATGTGTTTGCGAAAAATACCCAAAAATAAGAGAAAAAAAGGCAAAATGAACATGAAAAATACAGTTTTTGCATATTATCAAGCAAAGATGATCAAGACAGAGACAAGACATATAGGATAGATGACAACTAGCTAGAATCATATCAAATTCATTCAAAGCAATTATAAGAAACTTTGATCTAATAAAGTTAAATTTCTCTCTAGCTAGAGGTTTAGTGAAAATGTCTGCCAACTAATTTTTCGTGTCCACATGCATGATATAGATATCCTTCTTGAAAATGTGGTCACCAAGAAAATGATGACAAACCTCTATATGTTTAGCTCTACTATGCAAGATATGATTATATGACAAGTTAATTGCACTAGTATTATCACAATAGATAGGAGAAGCATCAAAATGAATGTTAAAATCTTGGAGCATTTTCTTCATCCATAAGACTTAGGAACAACAACTCCCAAATGCAATTTACTCAGCCTCGGTGGTTGATAATGTCACTGTGCTCTGTTTCTTGGAGAACTAAGACACCAAGCATGATCCTAGGAGGAAACAAGTGCCACTTGTGAACTTTCTATCAATCAAGCACCCTGCATAATCCGCATCACTATAAGCAGTAAGAGTAAAGTCCCTTGACTTGGGATACCATAGTCCAAAATTGTGGGTTTTGGCTAAGTACCTTTAAATCCTCTTAACAGCTATAGGATGTGATTTCTTACAATTTGATAGAAAGCGAGCACACAAGCCAACAATAAACATTATATCAAGTCTAGAGGCAGTTAAGTAAAGTAAACTTCCAATCATACCTCTATAGAGATTCTCATTTACCTTCTCACCTTCTTCATATTTGTTAAGTTTGGCGGTTTTGACATGGGTGTGTCCATCGGTTTGGTGTTCTCCATCCCAAATCATTTGAGTAGTTCACTTGTGTACTTGCCTTGGTTGATGAAGTTCCCATATTTGTTTGCTTGATTTGAAAGATGAGGAAGAATGTGATTTCACCCATAATACTCATCTCGAATTGACTCTGCATAAGATCACTAAATTCTTTGCAAAGGTAAAGGTTAGTTCCACCACAAATGATATCATCAACATATATTTATATGATAAGAAAATTGTAAGAAGTGTGCTTTAGAAATAAGGTAGAATCCACTTTGCCAATGATATGCCCATGATCTAATAAAAAGTTCTTTAATTTATCATACCAAGCCCTTGGTGCTTGTTTGAATCCATAGAGAGCTTTTTACAACAAACAAACACAGTTAGGTAGACTATCATGTTCAAAGCCTAGAGGTTGTGAAACATACACTTCTGCCTCAATTGTACCTTTTAAAAATACACTTTTAACATCCATTTGATACAGAAGAAATTTTTTATAACTAGAAAAGGCAAGAAACATACAAATGGACTCAAGTATGGCTACATGTGCATATCTCTCATCAAAATCTATACAATCATGTTGATTGTAGCCTTGAGCCACTAAACTTACTTTGTTCCTTACCACTTTGCCGCTTTCATCAAGCTTGTTGCGGTAGACCCATTTGGTGCCAATGATCTTTCTATCACTCGATCTTGGCACTAAGGTCCACACTTTGTTCTTTTCAAATTGCTCCAAATCTTCTTGCATAGCTAGGATCCACTCTTCATCCCCAAGAGCTTCTTTGACATTCTTAGGCTCAAGTTGTGAGATGAAGGCATTGTTGGCTTGTCCTTTGTTGAATGCAGCCTGTTTCTTCACTCTTTCAAATGGATCACCTAAAATCAGCTCCTTTGGATGATTATTTGCAAACGAGGGGGTTGGATCCTTCTTTTCATCATATTTCTCTTCTTCTTGAGTGGCTACCTCCTATCCCTTTTGGGTGATGTTGAGCTCTTTTAGAATAGGAATTACTTCACCTGCAACATCATCATTTGGAACAATATATTTGGGAATAGAGGGGTTAGTTTCAATAAACTTTACATTAATGGATTCGTCTACTTTAGAAAGATCAATTTAAAACTCTGTAAGCCTTTCCAGTAGTGCTATACCCAAGAAAGAAAGCCTTGTAAGATTTTAGATCAAACTTTTCGAGAGAATCTTTCATATTCAAGACAAAACAAGGACATATGAAAACATGGAAATACTCAATAGAAGGCGTCCTACCACGCCATAGCTCATAGGGGGTTTTCTTCAAAGAAGGATGAGTAAAAACCCGATTTTGTACAAAACATGAGGTACTGACAGCTTCAGCCCAAAACTTCTTAGGAGTATCATACTCTAGAATCATGGTCCTAGCCATCTCCTGTAAAGACCTATTGTTCCTCTCTGCAACCCCATTTTGTTGAGGTGTTCATGGTGAACAGACATTGTGTGCATAACCAGATTCTTGACAAAAATGCTCAAAAAGCTCATTTTCAAATTCTCCCATATGGCCAATACAGATGGAAATAATGCGGCAAGAAGCTTCATTCTCAACTCATTTACAAAAACTTGAGAAAACATCAAGTGTATCACTTTTAGAAATTAGAAAGAAGGTCCAAGTATATCTAAAGAAATCATCGACAATAATAAGGCAATACTTGGAACCATAAAGTGGTTGAGTTCTCATTGGTATAAATAGATCAATGTGAAGAAGATCAAGACCTCTCTTGGTGCTAAGGACTCCTTTGGATTTGAAGGAGGACTTGGTTTGCTTTCCTTGGGTACAAGGTTGGCATTCCTCATCCTTTTCAAAATCTAATTTGGGAAGTCCCTTGACCAAATCCTTTTTGCTCAACTTCTTCAACTGATGCATATTTACACGACCAATCTGACAGTGCCAAAGAAAAATATCATTCGAGTTGACTATTAGGCATCTACCAACAACATGCTTAATATAGTCAAGAACAATAACATAAAGATTACCACTTCTAGTTCTCTTATATATAACTTGGTAGGTGAGGGAATCTTGAATAAAGCATTCAAAGGAGGTAAATAACACAAGGTAACCATTGTCACATAGTTGACTAACACTAATTAAATTGTGATGCAGGCCATCCACAAAAAGAACATTCTTGATACATAAGGATTCACCTACATCACCCTTACCTTTGACTTTACCTTTCTTGTTGACTTCAAAGGTGATCGATCCTGCTTTCTTTTTAGTGAAGTTGTTGAAATGGCTTATATCACTTTTCATATGCTTACTGCAGCCACTATCAACAATCCATCTTCCTTTTTTCTACAAGAATGGAGAATGTCAGTTCCCAATTCAAACTTTGGGATTCAGATTTAGCCTGGGGACCCATTTCATCTTTGGGTTGGTCCCCTTAGGCTTGTAAGGACAATAATTTGAGTAATGATCATCACATTTTCAATAAGAACAAACCATAGGATTCTTAGTGCTGGAAGACTTTCCTACAAAGAAATAGGTCTCATTTCTCTTTTTCTTACCTTTGACATTACTATTTCCCTTTGATGTTCCCCCTACAAATCCCAAACCACTCGTACAACCTTTTTTGGTAGAATGGTCAAGGATTTCATTTAGGGAGTTCTTCCCTTTGAGAAATTTTTGTAGGGATGCTCTCAATCTATGGTTGTCATAATTTAATGAAATAATTGTAGAATATAATCTATATATGTCATCCCTAGAATGTACAAGGTCATCCTTAAGACATAAGGCTTTAGTTAAACATGAATCATTTTCAAGAGAGATAGAAGCAACATTAACACTAGGCAATAAAGGTCTAGAAGATAGATCATTTACTTGACCAAGTAACCTAGCATTTTCATATTTAAATATTTAGATTTCTTTAAGATTGACATCTCTTTCTTCTCTACGAGCATCAATAAGGAGCTTAAATTCAGCATTTTCAGTTTTAACTATTTCAAGCTCTTTAAGGAAATTTTGGTTTTCTTCCTTAAGATTTTCAATATTCTTAAGGTAGATACCATTCTCAAATTTAACCCCATTGTATTGGAGCTCAAGATCAAGGTATTTCCCTTGAAAATTATGAATACTCTCAAGATTAGTTTTCTCATTCAATTCAAGAATTTCAAGTTTAGCATATAGATTATCAATGATTTTTCCTAACTATTTTATTTTAGATTTAATCTTAGAAAAAGAAGAAAGGGTAGATATAGGCATGTCAATAATATATTCCTTAGATAACTCATGCAAACTTACCTCACTTACCTCACCAATTTCTTCAATAGTAGAGGCCATGAGTGCAAGGTGGCACTCTCCATCTTCTTCAAAACTTTAGCTTCTTGAAGATGAAGCTTCCCAAGCTGCATGAGATGCGTTCTTGTGTCGATCTCTTCTCCTTCTTATCTTTCCTCTTATATTTTCTCTCCTTCTTGTACACTTCTTCCTTCTTTGAGCTTCCCTTGTAGTGTGACTTTCTTGACTTGGGAAATTCACTCTTGTAGTGCCCCTATTGCCCACACTTGTAGCATCTCATAGTAGAAGAGGAGGAGGATTGCTTTCCCTTGAAGTGTTTGCCCTTGATGTAGTTGGATTCATGCTCACTTGGGCCATCATCTTTACTAGAGGAGGAAGGCGAAGTCTGAAAAGCAAGTTGTTGTTGAAGGATGACTGCCACTACTTGTTCTTTGAAAGCACTGTCTTTGATCTTCTTGGCTTCCTTCTCTTCTTGCTTGGCTTCTTCTTCTTGCTTGTCATGCCTTGGCTCATGGGCTTGAAGGTTTCCAATGAGCTCTTTGGTTGGGATGTCACTAAGGCTCATCACTTCTTTAATGGAGGTGACCTTTGACTCCCATCTCTTCGGTAGAGTCCTCAAGATCTTGGAGTTGATTACACCTCTATCCAAAGTGTTTCCCAATGCAGCCAACCCATTGGTGATAACATTGAGTCTTGAGTGCATCTCCACAATCCCTTCTTTCTTGCCCATCTTGAGGTTCTCTAGAAGGTTGTTTAACATGTAGATCTTGTCCTCCTTGACTTGCTTGGTGCCTTCATAGGCAATGCACAATTTGTCCCAAATCTCATAAGTGGTGTCCCAAGATGAGATCTGGTTGAACTCCGTTGGGGTAAGGGCTGCGTAGAGGATGCTTATGGCTTTGGCATTGAGTTGGGATTCTTTAAGTGTAGCTTCACTTCTTGTTTCAATAGCTCTTCTTGGCTCCTTGTAAGGTGTGACCATCACCTTCCACATGTCAAAGTTCAACCCTTGAATGTAGAACTACATACACCTCTTCCAATAGAGGAAGTTGGTGCCATCAATGACCTGAGGACGCATGGAGAAGCCTCCCTCTAAGTTGAGATAACCAAGTAGGTTGTCTCGCATCTTCTCATCTCATGGGAGATTGTTGGAGAAGATCCTTGGCTCTGATACCACTTGTTGGATATAGGGCTTTAGAGGATGTGGGTGAATAGAGCTACAAAATTTCTCACAAGATAGATTAGGCCATCTAATTATATCAAATTGAAACCAATAGCTTAAGTGAAATTTGAAGTCCTAACTAAAAAGCATAGCAAGGTTGAGAGGAATTTATAGCAAGCACTTGACAAGGTGATGTAAAGTGGTTCTACTCTCCAAACTAGGAAAGAGTCTATCCACTACCTAGAGAGGTCAACCTCTAGGACTTTGCAAATTCTTTTCTCTATATTATCACCAATAAGAGTTACAACACAAGACCACCAAAGGGCTTACCCATCCAAGCACAAAGAGTATTCCACCTTACCAAGGACTTACACTCTTTACAAGAGTCTTTAGCCTTCTTCCAAGGTCTTACCCACTCTAGCACAAGTCTTCTACCTTCAAGGACTTTTCCACTTTTCTTGGATCTTCAACCTTTGCCTTCTCCTTCACCTGGAGAAGATAAACACCTCTTCATCAACCTTGAAGAGGAACAACAACATCTCCACCTCCACTTGGGGAAACTTGCTTCACCTTTTCTTCATATAGGAAAGGGGTAGGGAAGATGGAGAAGATGAGAGATTTACGTGCACAAGTGAGTAGGTCTGTAACGCCCGGGCCCACTGCCCAAGGCTCTAGTAGAGTTTTCGGAATGACGAATGGCCCCACAGACCACCACTAGCCTTAACTGTGCACTTTGTCCACACTTGACAAGGTGATGTAAAGTGGTTCTACTCTCCAAACTAGGAAAGAGTCTATCCACTACCTAGAGAGGTCAACCTCTAGGACTTTGCAAATTCTTTTCTCTATATTATCACCAATAAGAGTTACAACACAAGACCACCAAAGGGCTTACCCATCCAAGCACAAAGAGTATTCCACCTTACCAAGGACTTACCCTCTTTACAAGAGTCTTTAGCCTTCTTCCAAGGTCTTACCCACTCTAGCACAAGTCTTCTACCTTCAAGGACTTTTCCACTCTTCTTGGATCTTCAACCTTTGCCTTCTCCTTCACCTGGAGAAGATCAACACCTCTTCATCAACCTTGAAGAGGAACAACAACATCTCCACCTCCACTTGGGGAAACTTGCTTCACCTTTTCTTCATATAGGAAAGGGGTAGGGAAGATGGAGAAGATGAGAGATTTACGTGCACAAGTGAGTAGGTCTGTAACGCCCGGGCCCACTGCCCAAGGCTCTAGTAGAGTTTTCGGAATGACGAATGGCCCCACAGACCACCACTAGCCTTAACTGCGCACTTTGTCCACACTGACGTGCAAGTTAGGATCAACTTCCCGACTGGTCACCAATCCTAGTACTACTCCAAGATGAGCACACTTAACTATCGAGTTCTTTAGTGATGGGCTCCCGAAAAAGGAGGTGCACCTTGGTGATATGGGTAGTCCAATCATTTCCTTTAAGATCATGTTATCCGAGGCCTCAAATCCTGGGATGTTACAATCTCCCCCACTTAGAATCTTGACGTCCTTGTCAAGGCTCAACTATATGGCCTCATAATCTGACCCCATTTCAGTACAGACCCACAATGGCCCATGGACACCCAACTCCCATCCACGGCTACCAGCGCAAGGGCGGCTCCATCTCGTCTCTACGGATAGCCCTTTCCAACTTGCCTAGACCGCACGGCTCAATACTGGCATGCCACATGCCCATGTGGGGCCCACCTACTAGAGGGGTTATGGCTCTGATACCATTTGTAACGCTCGGGCCCACTGCCCAAGGCTCTAGTAGAGTTTTAGGAATGACGACTGGCCCCACAGACCACCACTAGCCTTAACTGCGCACTTTGTCCACACTGACGCGCAAGCCATGATAAACTTCCCGACTGGTCACCCATCCTAGTACTACTACAAGCTGTGCACGCTTAACTATGGAGTTCGTTAGTGATGGGCTCCCGGAAAAGGAGGTGCACCTTGGTGATATGGGTAGTCCAATCATTCCCTTTCAGATCATGTTATCCGAGACCTCAAATCTTGGGATGTTACAAGGTCTCTTACCACAAGCCTATCTCACTCAATATCACGAAATGAAGTGTAAACTAGAAAGATAAAGGGGCTCAAGGAGCTGTAACACACTCAACTATAGCAAGGACTTAGAATATCATGAATGAACAAACTTGGAATGAACTCCAAGGGGTCTTATTTATAGATGGGGGTGTTCCCTTGGGTTTGGGATCACTTAGAGTCAAAATATAGTCTTTTTCCATAATGCAACAGATCTATGTTTACCCAAAACAAGTCACCAACGGTTATAATCACTTTTTTTGCATTTTTTGTACAGTACATTCGGTCAAGTTTCAATAAAGATAACTTGACCGATCAACTATAAGACAAAGCCAATTTTCAAACTATTGGTCGAGTTTGTTTTGGTAAACTCGACTGATGAGCTAAAATTAGATTTGCTGAGTGAGTCGGTCGGTCGAAATCTATGAGTGTACAACTGGACCGATGTGTCATCTTCACAAATCCATCATAGGATCAGTCGAGTTTCCAACTCGACCGATGAACATCCTGTGATAAATTTTCTAAGTTGACTTTTGAGTGATTAAACCTTTAAGTGTCCCTCATATTTTTCTCATCTTAGTTACAAGTCATATCATCAATACAAGTGATTACAATATTCTTCTATGTTCATTTGGAGTGATTTCCCAAAATAAGCACTTGCATTGGGCTTGTATAATTTGATCCTTTTCATGTACCTAAATCCTGAAACCAATCTTGAACAAACATATTATATACATAGGAATGGAATGGTTAAGTCATTATCAAAATATGGACAATGTAGAAGTCTCAAGTCAACAAGAGTTCCCGAACATGGCCTAGTGGGTGAGTGGGAACTCGCTGTGCTTGATGCCTAAGGCGTTGCCCTATTTTCTGTCACTGATAAGATTGGAGGAAGATTGCACAGGGAGGTGTGGCAATGACCGTGAGGAGGAGACTCCATTATGAGAAACCCTGTCAGTGTGATCTAGATCCCGTTTCATCTTCTTGGATGTGTTAGGATTCCATGGAAAGCTAGGATGATGATGAAGGCAATCAAAGATCCAGGTTCCCCTCTTCTTCAAGCCTATTGTGATGGAGTTCACAACCAGCCTATGGCTTTGAGATACTCATCTCTCCCGTGCAGCTTTGGTGTCGTTGGTTTCTCGGAGATGCTTTGCATCTCGAGGCCTCCTTCCCTGATTGTAAGACACCCCAAGATCCTTCCCCTACTTATCGGCATCCGCAGATGTGACGACACTCCCAATCAACATCAGGATCCAGTGTGTGAGGGAGTGGGATACAAAGAGAGAAACTAGTCTAGTTGCTACATATGAAGGAGTTTTGGTAGCTTTAGAACCCCATCTTTCTAATGGGTGGGTAGTTGGAGTTTGTTGCCATATGTTAAGCTAAATTTGGGGGATTTTAGGAATTATGCATGTTCTTGGTGACCCACTATTTCTCTAGACTTCCAAAGGAGTGAGCTTGGGTGCAAGGAAACCTACTTCCCCCTTCCCTCGCCCACTACAGTGGAAGATGTGGAAGATCTGTCTCGACTCTGAGTTTTGGAGCCCGGCAAGGCATACCTTGGGATCGAAGCTTCACACAGTTGAGTGGCGAGCCTTATGGATCTAGTACCCATGTGATTTGGTAGGGAGGGTGATGGATTGTTGATCGAAAGAGAGATCCCAGTGGTGGCCTTTTTCCTGTGTGTCGTGTGGAGACAGAGAAAGGAAGGAGGAGGTCGGGACTGGGTCTTCATCCTCGGTTCAATGTAGATTGGCCAAGCTAAGGAGATTGGGTGTACTGAACTGAACACTCAAGTTTTTGCATGTGCCATCCAAGACACATGGATACATCTCAGAATCTAGGGTTAGGATCGGACAACCCTCATCTTTCCTAACAAGGTGATTACCAGTTAAATCTTCAGAAATACCTGCAATCTTAGAAAATGCTTCATAAATAGCACCCTTATCCAATAAATTCCCTAAAAATACCCCAGAACTCAAAAAAACATCACCTTTATTATGAAACAATCATAGTGTACTTTCAATTCTTTATTATTAATTTTTTAATTTAGATGATAAGGCCTCTTTATGGTTCATTAAATGGAATAATTAGTAACCAGTTGAGACAAATTCCTGATGATGATTGACACCCATATTTGGACTCTGAACTGAATAACATTACTCAATGATAGGCCTTTTGTTATTAAATTCTAAACACATGTTTTAACCTCATATAAATTCTAGAAAATAGATGAGTCATAAAAAAAAATATGAAAAATCAGAGCAGAGCCTTATTATGATCTCCTGATCAGTAGAAAAATAACAAAATTAATTTTTAGAAAAGTTGGATCTAGGTTTGGCTAGACCCTAATTTGGACCTAAATAACATTAATAATGGTGAATATTGTATTTATGATGATTAATTTCTATTAATCAGGTGATTACTAGAGATGTAGATGATCTAGAATATATATATATATATATATATATATATATATATATATATATATATATATATATATATAGGAATCTTTGAACTCAGGTATATGCATTTTATTAAGTATAAGACTAGTTTTCATGAATGCATAATGATATGATGTACTTTGGATGCTTGTATTTGCATATAAATTCTTTGATGCATATTAGTAGTATATGCTTCGCCAAACGTAAATGAACATAAAAGAACTTCTGATGAGTTGTAGCCACTAAGGTAAGAACAAATGGGAAATGGTCCAGTATGGATGTATGACATATTTCCTAGTATGGATGTATGATGAATTGCCCATGCTAGATGTATGACAAAGTAATTTACCCATTCTCTATGTATGATAAAGTGCTTATAGAAATAGTAGTACAAATACATATAAAGATATGTCCAAAAATATGTGTTTGCCTGGTTATCACATTAAATAATGTTTTCTTTTGTCCTTTCTTCTTTCTTAACATTTTTCAAGTGTGCAAGCACAATATATTTTTGTATCTTTCACCCACGTACACAACACATTGTGTTGATTCATTGTTTCACATATGTTTTAGGTTCAGAGCTAGTATGGGATAAAAGAACAAGATGTGATAAAGTTGTACAGGTTGTACCTATTGTATAGATCTTGGTTAGAATATATGTTCAGACTTGTAAAATTTCTCTTATCAATATGCAAATGTAAGTTGTAACAATTAATATTGTAAATATAAATGTTGAATGTTGAGAATGTTATGGTGTATGCTTATGTTTGTATGTTCATTTATGTGCAAATTGCTTCCGTAACTCACTTTAATACAATTGCCTAACATTTCTGGATTTGTCCTCCTGGGCCTTATAAGTCTCAAGATGGCAGAATCTGGGGATGTTATAGTTGGTATCAGAGCATGAACAATACCTACACCTAAAAATTGATCACCATTTAATATAAAACTAAAAATCACATTTGACTTAAAACCCTAGAATCTTAGTAACTTGTTTTATAGGAATAAGGTTCGACTTAGCCTCTAAGTTAGAACCTAGATGTTTGAGAACTAGGTTTAGACAAGTGTGTGAAACCCTTTCCATATAGAGCTCATATGTATTGGGTAACTACACTAGTCTATACCTTGTTCTCACCATTTCACTAGGTGACATGACACTGTACTATCTATAGTGTGTGGGACACTCAGTTTTGCTGATTTGTTTTTTTTTCAATCGACTCGAGCCTTGATAGTTTCTCTGACGTCTTTTTTATCAGAGAAAACTATATAGTATTTTATTAAATATATGTAAATATAAAAATTTTCCCCTCACAGTTTAGAGTAGTTAGTGTTCATGTAACCTAAGTGAAAGGGAGTGACATTAGTCTACAAGAGAGAGTAGATCTAGATTAGATGTCTAGAGCCTTATTGGATATGTGACAATTAAAGTATATGACTGATTTATATATGAAATAAGCATGTGTAATCTTATCTAAGTTTTATATCTGATGGTATAAGTTTCCTATAAAGATATAAGTTGTATATGAGCTGAATCCAACTTTAGAAATCTAAGATAAGTCCAGGCGATGAAAGTACATACTCTTTTCTTACATAAGATAAGTAAGTTAAGATAAAGTTGAATATTCCTGAGTCTCAAGCTCTTTTACAAAGGTGGAACTCCAACATTAGGACAAGATACATGGAGAACTCTAGAGTGAGCGAGACCACAAGGAGAGGATCATAGGACCTACCCTGCAATATGTCAAAATATGAGATATATGTGAAATGATGCGTCCTAAGTTGGGTTACCCCTGAGTATATGAGTTGAGCCCTTTTGCATGATTCAATCCTATATGTGAGAGTTGGGTAAAAATATGATGGATTGGTGAATCATAATGAGAAAGTCAATCCTTTTGATTGAGTTAGGTCCTAGCTTGAGTGACCTAAGTTTGTATTCTCATCATTAGCATCAAATGAGGTGATATATGAACTCTGGTTCTGAGAGTAAAATGCCTTGTCCATAAGATACTCATAAATTTTGTTCCTTCCACTTATCCTTATTAATATATGATGCTAGAAATCTCACTTGAGCTATATAGATGAATTATGTATGAAGAGTCATTCATATAAGCTTGACCTATTCTACATTCCCTTCCTATATCTCACATGTCATATCCAAGTTTGAAACCATGATAAGCTTGCCTTTGTATATTCTTTTTCCCTTCACATCACACATGAAATATATCAGTTTTAAATCATGAACTTGAAGTGAAAATATCTTTAGATCATAGATTACATGATCAAAAAATATAATTCTTAATCTAATTCTTCTAAATCTATGCTTCCAGTTTGAAGATAACTCTTACCCAATAGGGTGCGAGCCCTAGTATGTAAATATGAAGATCAATAACCCTCTAACAATGAAATACCAATATGATGTTGATAATAAACACCGTTAATGATGTTAAGTTTGATAATTCTAGTATATAATGGCCTAAATTCTTGACATCACCTTGCATGGTCCTATGGGATATAAGATGAAGTCGTTAGTAATTCCTTCTCAACTCTATATGAGTAAGTAAATCCCTAACTATTAGGGTAATAAGGGATGTAAATCCTAGAATAATAGAATGTCAAGTTAAGACTAAATCATTCAATGATTCTTCAACTCCTAAAAAAATTTTGTGCTTAAACCTATATAAGGTGGGGTGGGTACTCCCTAGATGCTCTAGATCCTAAGATGTTGACTTGGGATGCATATAGAAATTTGAGGACTTCGGTTCCTAGAAGTGGTGATCTTTAGGAAGTTGGACACTTGATATCACTTTAAGCATGGCATTAGTTGAATTTCAAGGATGAAATTCCATATTAGATGGGGTGAATGTGATAACCAAGGTTTTTGGGTTTTGATACCTAATATAGTATATGAATACATACCTAGAGTAAAATGGTTAATGAATAATCTTATAGTATGACTTGGTAAATAAAACTAGTTCACTTATGTTGTTCTAACATTTGAAGTAAAGTACGATTAGGTGGATTTGTAGCAACAATCTTTGTTAGAAGGTAGCTTAATGATGATCAATGAATAGTATAATTTTGTTGATTCAATGCTACTCGTGCACTAGGTTATTTTAGATTTTCATATTACATATCGATGGTTAAATATGAGCATTGAGGACTATGCATGTTTGTGGTGATCCACTATTTCTCCAAACTTCTAAAGGAGCAAGCTTGGGTGCAAGGAAACCTACTACCCCTTCCCTCGCCCACCGCAGTGGCAGATGCGGCAGATTCGTCTCAACTCTGAGTTTCAGAGCCCGATGAGGGATACATTGGGACCGAAGCTTCATAGAATTGAGTGGGAAGCCTTATGGATCTAGTACCCAGGTGATTTTGTGGGGCGGTAATGGATTTCTCACCGGAAGAGATATCCCAAAGGCGGCCTTTCGCCTGTGCATCATGCAGAGACAAAGAAAGGGAGGAGGAGGTCAAGACTGGGTCTTCATCCTCAGTTCAACTGCAGAATGGCCAAGATAAGGAGATTGGGTGTACCAGACCGAAGGCTCAAGTTTCTACATGCACCATCCAAGACGTGTGGATACATCTCAGAATCTCGAGTCAGGATTGGAAGACCCTCATTTTTCCTAACAAGGTGATTACCAGTTAAATCTTCAAAAATATGTGCAATATTAGAAAATGCTTCATAAATAGCACCCTTATCCACTAAATCCCCTAAAAATACCCATGTACTCAAAAAAACATCACCTTTATTATGAAACTTTTAGATCATACTATTGATTCTTTATTATTAATTTTTTAATTTAAATGATAAGGCCTCTTTATGGTTCATTAAATGGAATAATTAGTAACTAGTTGAGATAAATTCTCAAAAATTCTAGTAGACCCCTAATGATGATTGACACCCATATTTGGACTGTAATCTAAACAACATTACTCAATGATAGTCCTTTTGTTATTAAATTCTAATCACATGTTTTAACCTCATATTAATTCTAGAAAATAGACTAGTCATCAAAAAAATATGAAAATTAGACCAGACCCTTATTATGATCTCCTGGTCAATAGAAAAATAACAGACATATATAATTTTTAGATCATTTGGATCTAGGTTTGGCTAAACTCTAATTTGGACCGAAATATCATTAATAATGGTTAACATTGTAATAATAATATTAATTACTACTAACTAGGTGATGACCAGAGATGTAGATGATCTAGAATATGTATATAGGAATATTTGAACTTAGGTACGTGGGTTTTATTAAGTATAAGACTAGTTATCATGAATGCATAATGATGTGATGTACTTTGGATGCTTGAATTTGCATATAAATTCTTGGATGCATATTAGCATTATATGATTCACCAAACTTAAAGGAACATAAAGAACTTCTGATGAGTTATAGCTACTAAGGTAAGCACAAATGGGAATTGGCCCAGTATGGACGTATGACATATTGCCTAGGATGGATGCATGATGAATTTCCCATGCTAGATGTATGATAAAGTAATTTTCCCATATTGGATGTATGATAAAGTGTTGATAGAAATAGCAGTACAACTACATCTCAAGATATGTCCAAAAATTTGTGTTTACCTAATTATCACATTAAATAATGTTTTCTTTTACCTTTTCTTCTTTCTCAAAATTTTTCAAGTATGCAAGCACAATATATATATATATATATATATATATATATATATATATATATATATATATATATATATATATATATATATATATATATATATCTTTCACCCACGTACACAACACATTGTGTTGATTCGTTGTTTCACGTATGTTTTAGGTTCATAGCTAGTATGGGATAAAATAACAGGATGTGAGCAAGTTGTATAGGTTGTACCTATTGTATAGATCTTGGATAACATACATGTTCAAACTTGTAAAATTTCTCTTTGTACTATGTAAATTTAAATTGTAACCATTCATGTTGTAAATATACATGTTGGATATTGAGAATTTTATGGTGTATGCCTATGTTTGTATGTTCATTTATGTGCAAATTGCTTTTTTAACGCACTTTGATACAATTGCCTACCATTTTTGGAATTGTCCTCTCGGTACTTCTATGCCTCAAGACGGCAGAATCTTGGGACGTTACAACTTAGATAATTAATGGAGTAATTTTATAAACATGAATCAGGACACAAGTTTTGAAGCATCAAATAAGGATATTTTGATTCTGACTTTTGGAATAGTTGAAGATAATTTTAAAACTAAGATAATTCTAGAATTTGAGAAGGAAATGACTATCCATGTGAGAGTGCTAATGGATTTAAAGAAATACTTTACAGGAAAATTGTGTCCATTAGAATATCCCAATAGATCCCAAAATTAGATATAAGTTGGGAAAGACTTTAATGAGATTCCACCCAAATTTCATAGAAAAAGGAGGATCCTAGTGGCCTATAGATATATGAGAAGAAAGAGAGATTTATTTGTAACAAATACATTTGTTTCTATATTTAGAAAATGATTAAATATATTCGACTTTAGAGTGATAACCCGCATCCCTGTTAATATTTCACACCTAGCTTGACCATTGGATTTTAGACTGATGGTTGAGCCTGTTGGTATGTATGCCCATAGAGCCAGTCATTTGACGATTTTAATTGCATACATTGTAAATGATTTGAATAATAATAAAGGCAATTTCCGTATATATGTTTTAACTATTTTGAGATAATAGTATTACATTATATAGGTCTAGATAATGACAAAACTCAATGATGAATGTCTTCAAGTACGTGACTTGAACAATGAGATTATATGGATGTTAAGAGTATGTACATTCTCACTAATGTCCCTAGTTAGTTGTTATTATGGAAATAACCATAGACATCAATAACACAAAAGACTAGAGTGTGTGTAGGTTGATGATAGAATCTCATCAGTCATGATATATGATATAAAACTGAGAACATAGATACATGTTAGAGAAGAGTGTATCAGACACACCCATCGTAAAAGTGATGCATGGAAACCACACTTGGTTAGTCAGGATCATCTCTTATAGTATTGGTGGTGACTGTGGTTCCTAGACCTGAAATCACTACACTCATCACATTGGGTACACTTTGACATCATCAAATGCAGTACTGAAACATGGGTTGTTATAACAATGATGATTGGGAGACTTTGACACATGGGGACTTGACTGTGAGTGATAGATATGGAATTTGTCCCTTTTAAGGGAGTATGACATCCTGGCCACTTGATAAGTGAGACTGAGAAATACATGGCCATGTAAATGCGAGTCAATATATATGATATTGAGCTTGCATATATCTCAGACAATCTTCTCTAGTTCAAGAAACATGGATTGAATGTTTGCAGAGGACCACAAGTCCATGCCTCAAGTTCAATCTGGATATCAGCAACAAAGGAACTATACACTCACTGTAACACCAATAATAGATTTAGGTTGAAAGTTGTTTTCCAATTTTCCTCTTCACTTGGGTAGAACTGATGTGCGACTACGCACCACTCTTTGCTTTTGATGATAAGTTAGTTATGTACATTCACTACCAATGTGAAATGGAACCTATAAGGTCACACACATAGGATCTGGAAGATGAGTTTATCCATGAATGTTGTTTACATTGATTACTAAACTATTTAGGCACTCAATTAAATATTCAACCAATAGACTTGACTCATAATCATCAAGTTCAACTATTGAACCAATTGATTAGAGTGTCAGATTGATTGAGAATTGCATTGATTGAGTTCTGCACAAACTGGATCACCAACCAACCAGTTCACTGGGTGAACCAATCGGCTCATGGTTAGTGAGATGACTGGTTCACTCTAGTGAACCGATCGGTTCACTTGGACCAAACGAGCAGTGTTGGATTCTCCCGATTTGTGAGAAAAGTTTTTCGTTTCACTTGTTCAATTTGATTGGGACAAGAATTAATCTTTGTGTTAATTACAAAATGAATATGGAAAGTTAATTGAAGGCATGTCTGGGAAGTCAAACAATCAGTTCACTAGGTAAATCGGTCGGCTCACTTGCCCAAATGACCAGTTCAGTTGTGAACCGACGGTTCACCTCCCGCAGCACAATCATTTCATGGAAAATCTAGACCCTTCTACTCCCGCACAGATTGGGAACTCTGACCTTTCCCTCTACTATAAATAGAGGGGTACAGGGGGCTTATTAGAACACACAACACAGAACATCAGTTGCTCTACAAAGTTGTTTCCCTCTCTAGTTTTAGTAACCGAGAGAGCCCAATCAAGTTCTACTCATCTAGGGAGGAACAGAAAGGGAAAGACAACTGCAGAAAAGTGACTGGTGGTGGGAGAGTGTGTCGGTGACTAGTACGTCGATATAATGGGACGACTCCTTCTAGTCTATCCATCAGGACAACTAGAGTTCTCTGTGGTCTTTTTGGACTATCTATGGAGGCGGGAGATTTCTATCGCTCAGGAGGATGACTGTCAACTATAGTTTGGGTCTACACCAGGAGCTTCCCAGACGTCGTCGAAGACTAGGTGGTTGAAGACCGCACTAGCTATGAGGTATTGTCACTGAGCATGCCTCAGGACTAGGTGTATCTCGGTAAACCATCCTTCCTATTACATAGTTGTTGATGCGATCTGCTGGTTATGGGTTTGTGGTTAGATAAAAGTTTTGTTTTCTACTGCTTGTTCTGTCCCACAAAACTCAATGGTGGTATCAGAGCCACGTCAACATACTATGTTTTAGGATAAATCGATATGATCAGATTTTGGTTTTTCACGATTTATTTATTGCATGCGATGTGAATACTTTAATTGGATAATGTGCATATCTGATTAAACACCACAAATCCCTATATACATATATGATACGGTATATAAATGCAATCGATACGCTTCGCCTTAAAATGGTTTTGATGGTGGATGTGTAGCATGGTTATGGCCTATAAAATCCTATGTGCATGCTTGGTTGGTTGTAATTGTTTGCATCTTGGTCTGCGTACCGAGTCCTTTCTTCTATTCCAGATGTAACTCAAGAGAACTCAAGCCTTATCTTCTACCTTTGCTCTCCTCGAATGTAACTTGGGGTTTCCCAAAGAAATATGTAAAAGTTGGATAGTTTTATTTCCTGTTATGTTGAATAATAGAGGGAGCCCAGACGAGCAGTTAAGGGACTGAGATGACCATTTGATGGTGCGAGACAAGCGGTTGGTGGCCTAATGAGGAGAATGATGACCCGATGAATCGACTGTCTGGAGGAGCCATATGGTCAGTTGGTGACAACCAAATGACCGACCAGGAGGTGATCCGATCTGTCATAGGATGAGTTGATCAACCTGGAACGACCCAAGAACATATCTTCATCAACTATAGGTTGCTGCATATGATGTAGACCTAGATGACCGTAATTCCTTATGGCTCAAGGAATTACAAATAGGATGGCCATAATCACTGCTTTATCACTTCACATGTTTTCTTGTGGGATATAGCATGTATATGATACATACTATATATGTGGTGATTGGATATGTATATGTATATAAATACCAAATCCCTCAATATAAATATTAAGTTTAAGATGCCTTCCAAAAGAAGCACACATGAAAAACTTGATCGACTAAGTGTGGGCATGCCCTAGCGTGGTGCACCGTCTATCTCGTGGAAGTCTGATGGTGAATATCTGGGTCTGCCCTAGCATGGTGCATATTCATTGTGTTGGTGTTTGGGTTGGACTTAACTAGGTGACCTTGATCGTATCAAGCATCTTGAGGCATGAAGATGTACATGACAAAGAGTTTTTCATGACATCTATCAAGAGTTGCATAAGATGCAATTGGAAAAAGTTGCCTACCTGAAAGAATCTAGTTGTGGGTGACGACCCTAGCTGGTCCATGACTTAGAGGAAATCATGATCTTGCTCACTAGAAGGATGTATGCTACAATATTACAAGTTGGTGGTGAGGTCTTATCAAGTATTACTACTTGTCCAACATGGCTAAACCACTGTTAGAGCTGCTTGGCATTTTGATAAATGTTGAAGCACAAATGAAGATGGATAGTTCCATGAAAGTGATCAGTGGAATGGAGTCCAAGGACACATGCAAGGCAGAGAAGCATTCTCCCACCAAGCTGAAGTCTAAGTCTTCTGCACTCAAAATATGGATAGGATTAAGGGAATCAAGAGAGATGAAGCAAGAGATAGAGATCTCTACTTCTAGTGTATACATAATTGAGATCAACTTACTACTTCTTCATCACGGGTAATTGATACCGGATGTGGATCACACATTTGTTCAAATGTGAAAGATCTGAAAAGAAGTAGGCCTTTAGTGAAAGTGAGGTTGAACTACGTGTTGCTAATTGAGTAAGAGTTGCTTCCAGTGCAGTAGGAACCTATGAGTTATCTCTACCAAGTGGGTTAATAATAGAGTTATTGAACTACTATTATGTACCTGCCATTAATAGGAGTATCATTTTTATATCTTGTTTGGACAAGGATTTATTTGAATTTCTTATTAAGAATGGAAAATGTTCCATTTCTAAAGATGGGATCTTTTATGGTAGTTCCCCAATGTCTTATGGTCTATATTTGATAGATCTAAAGACAAGTGTATACAACTTAAACACCAAAAGAAAAAAACTCAATGACTCAAACAAAACATACCTTTGTCATTGTCGTCTAGGGAACATAAATGAGAACCGCATATCTAGACTCCATAAAGATGGATATCTGGACTCTTTTGATTTTGAATAAATAGAGACATGTGAATATTTTTTGTTGGGCAAGATGACAAAGACTCCCTTATCAAGTAAAAATGTGAGAGTGAGTGATCTATTAGGACTCATACATACAAATGTATCTGGGCCTTGTAGAACAAATGCTAAAGGTGGGTATCAATACTTCATTACCTTACTGATAACTTCAGTAGGTATGGTTCTGTTTACTTGATGAAATATAAATAAAAAACTTTTGAAAGGTTCAAGGATTTCATGAATGAAGTACAAAACCAACTTGGCAAAAGTATTAAGGCACTTCAATCAGATCGAGGTGGAGAATACTTAAGCTAAGAGTTTGAGGACCTTCTGAGAGCCTGTGGTATTGTATCACAATGGACTCCACCTGGAACACCACAACATAATGGTGTGTCAGAAAGAACGAATCGCACATTACTAGATATGATGTGATCTATGATGAGTTTTCTTGATCTTCCAACTCCCTTCTGGGGTTATGCTCTTGAAACTGCCGCATTTACACTTAACTACATACCATCTAAACCAGTTCAAAAGACACCATATGAGATATGGTACGGGAAGCGTCCCGATGTGTCTTTTATGAAGGTTTGGGGATGTGAAGCTTATGTCAAGAAAATGTTTCCTGAAAAGTTTGGGCCCAAATCCGATAAGTGTTATTTTGTTGGATATCCCAAAGAAACAAGGGGATACTACTTATACCACCCAATTGACAACAAAGTATTTGTTGCTAGGAATGTTGTATTCCTAGAAAAGGAATTTATTTCCAATGGAAGCAATGGGAGGAAAGTGGAACTTGAAGAAGTTAGAGGCCAACAAGAAAACAACAAACCAATAGATGAATAAGAGGAACATAGAGAACCACAAACTGTTGTGGAATCTCAAATTCCTCAAGTAATACATGAACCTTGTAGATCTAATAGGACACACCTTGAGCTTGAAAGATTTGGATATCTTGTGACCCAAGAAGGCATTGAGTTGGTCAGAGATGATGAGCCAACTACCTATCTATAAGCTATGGAGGGATCCGATTCTAAGAAATGGCTTGGGGCCATGAGATCAGAGATGGAATCCATGTATACCAACAAGGTGTGGACCTTGGTGGATCCACCTAAAGGGGTAAAACCCATAGGGTGCAAGTGGGTCTTCAAGAAGAAGACCGACATGGATGGAAATTTGCAATCTTATAAAGGTAGATTGGTTGCAAAGGGTTTCAGACAAGTTCAAGGTGTTCATTATGACGGAACCTTTTCTCCAGTTGCCATGATTAAGTCCAACATGATCATGCTTTCTATTGCAGCCTACTATGACAATGATATTTGGCAGATGGATGTTAAAACCACATTCCTTAACTGGAATCTTGTCGAGGATGTATACATGACATAACCTAAAGGTTTTATAAATCCAAAGGATGCCAATAAAGTGTGTAAGCTACAAAGGTCAATCTATGGATTGAAGCAATCATCTCAGAGCTGGAATCTTCAATTTGACAAAGCAATCAAAGAGTTTGTCTTTAGTCAAAATGAAGATGAACCTTGGGTGTACAAGAAGATTAGTGGGAGCATGACTACATTCCTCATATTTTATGTAGATGACATACTATTGATGGGGAATGACATTCCTGCTATATAAAAGGTAAATACATGGCTTGGAAATACATTCTCAATGAAAGACTTCTGAGAAGCTTTCTATATCTTAGGAATCAAGATCTATAGAGATAGATCCATAAGGCTTCTTGGACTAAGTCAAAGCACATACATTGACAAAGTGTTGAAGAAGTTCAACATGGAGAACTCAAAGGGAGGAAACACACCCATGAGGCATGGAGTTCCTATCTCTAGAGCTCAATGTCCCAAATCTTGTGAAGATAGGGAACACATGAATGGGATTCCATATGCATCAGCAATTGGATCCATCATGTATGCAATGTTGTACACACGTCTCGATGTCTCGTATGCAATCAGCAAGACGAGAAAATACCAGTCAGATCCCATAGATGCTCACTGGACAGCCGTGAAGAACATCCTAAAGTACTTGAGAAGGACTAAGGATCAATTCCTCATTTACAGTGGTGAGGAAGAGTTGGTGGTAAAGGGTTACACTGATGCAAGCTTCAAAACTGATAAAGATTATTACAGATCACAGTTAGGATTTGTGTTTTGCCTCAACAATAGAGTTGTGAGCTAGAAGAGTTCCAAGCAAGAGACAATTGTAGATTCTACGATAGAGGCTAAGTATATTGTTGCATCCCATGGGGCAAAGGAGGTTTTGTGGATCAAGAAGTTCATCATTGAACTTGGGATGGTTCCTAGCATTTGTGATGCAATTGAGCTTTATTTTACAATAATGGAGTAATTTGTGCCCTGGCTTCCACTGCATCGGACTAGATCCAGTCTCTCCTTTCTAAATCCCACTTTGCAGTACTTTGGGCCCAGGAAGCAAAGTGAATGAGCTCGTTGCTTCTCCTCCACACTTGATTTTTTTCCGTGCACATTCCGCATGCACGTGTTTGCACAAGCTAAAGAACCTAGATCACATCAGTGGTCCAAGCACATACAACAACACTTCCATCTCATACGAGAGATTGTACATCAAGGAGATGTGAAGATTTACAGAGTACCAACTGAAGACAATATTGTTGTTCCCTTGACTAAGGAACTTTCATAGGAAAATCATGATGGTCATGCTAGATCATAAGGACTGAGGTTCGTGGTTTATTGGCTCTAAGTGCAAGTGGGAGTCTATTGGTATGTATGCCCATAGAGCTAGTCATATGATGATTGTAATGGCATACTTTGTACATGATTTGAATAACAATAAAGGAAATTTCAGTCTATATGTTTTAACTATTTTGAGATAATAGTATTACATGATATATGTCTAGAGAATGACAAAACTCAATGACATATGTCTTCAAGTATGTGACTTGAACAATGAGATCATACAGATGTTAAGAGTATGTACATTTTCACAAATGTCCCTAGTCAGTTGTTATTGTGGAAATAACCTTAGACATCAATAACACAAAAGAGTAGAGTGTGTGTTGGTTGATGATATAATTTTATTAGTCATGATATATGATATCAAACCAAGCACACAAATAGATGTTAGATAATGGTGTATCAGATAGACCCATTGTAAGAGTGATGCATGGAAACCACACTTCGTTAGTAAGGATCATCTCTTATTGTATTGGTGGTGACTATGGTTCTTAGACCTAGAATCACTACACCCATCACATGTGGTTGGGTACACTTTGACATCATCAAATGTAGTACAGAAACATGGGTTGTTATAACAATGACGATTGAGTGACTTTGACACATGGGGACTTGACTGTAAGTGAGATATGGAATTTGTCCCTCTTAAGGGAGTATGATATCCTGGCCACTTGATAAGAGAGACTGAGAAATACATGGCCATGTAAATGCGAGTCAATATATATGATATTGAGCTTGCATATATCTTAAATAGTCTGCTATGGTTCAAGAAGCATGGATTGAATGTTTGTAGAGGATGACAAGTTCATGCATCAAGTTTAATCCGGATATCAGTGATAAAGGAACTATACATTCACTATAACACCAATAATAGATTGTAGGTTGAAAGTTGTTCTCCAACTTTCCTCTTCACTTGGGTAGCACTGATGTGAGACTAGGCACCACTCTTTGCTTGTGATGTCATAAGTTAGTTATGGACACTCATTTCCAATGTGAAATCGAACCTATAGGTTCACACACATAGGATTAACCTAGAAGAGGAGTTTATCCATGAATGTTGTTTAGATTGATTACTAAAGTGTTTAGGTACTCAATTAACATTCAATCAATAGACTTGACTTAGAATCATCAAGTTCAAGTGTTGAATCAATTGATTAGAGTGTCAGATTGATTAAAAAGTTCATTGACTGAGTTATGCACAAGCTGGATCACCAACTGATTGGTTCACTGGGTGAACCGATCGGCTCATGGTCAGTGAGATGACTGGTTCACTCTGGTGAACCGATTAGTTCACTTGGACCAAACGAGCAGTGTTGGATTTTCCATATTTGGGAGAAAAGTTTTTTATTTCACTTGTTCAATTCAATTGGGATAAGAATTAATCTTTGTGTTAATTAGAAACGAATAAGGAAAGTCAATTGTAGGCATGTCTGGGAAGTGAAACGATTGGGATCACCTACCCAAATGACTGGTTCAGTTGTGAATCGATCTGTTCTCCTACCACAGCACAATCAGTTCATGGAAAATCCAGACTCTTCTACTCCTACACAGACTGGGAACCCTGACCCTACCCTCTACTATAAATAGAGGGGTACAAGGGCTTCTCAGAACACACAACTCACAACATCAGTTGCTCTGCAACGTTGGTGTCCTCTCTGGTTTTGGTAACCGAGAGAGCCCAAGAAAGTTCTACCTGTCTAGGAGGAATAGCGAGGGAAAGACAACTACAAAAAGTGATTGGTAGTGGGAGAGTGTGTCAGTTACTAGTCCACCGACATAAGGGGATGACTCCTTCTAGTCTTTCCATTAGGATGACTAGAGTTCCCAGTGGTCCGTGTGGACTATCTATAGAGGCGGGAAATTTCTTCCGCTCTAGAGGACGACCGTCAATTGTAGTCTAGGTCTAGACCAGGAGCTGCACAGATGTCGTTGAAGACTAGTTGGTTGAAGACTACACTAGCTGTGAGTTATTGTCGCTGAGCAAGTCTAAGGACCAGATACATCTCTCCAAACCATCCTTCCTATTACATAGTTGTTGATGCAGTCTTCTAGTTATGGGTTTGTTGTTAGATAAAATTTTTGTTTTCCACTTCCTGTTCTGTCCCACAAAACCCAACAGAGCCATCATATCATACCTCATGACAGAAAATGAAACACAACTATACAATGTCTTTGACATCCCCCATACTTTTCACTCTCCCCTCTACACCTTTTTTCTTTGATTCTCCTTCCATTAGTTTTAGGAGAGAGAAATGAAGATAATGAGCAATGCCACATAGGGTTTCTTGAAATATTTAGAAAGTGACCAAATACTTTCTAAACATGGACACTAGGGAAATGCAAAAACCATTGGTACCCTACCTCCCATTCCTATATAATGAATTAGGGAGTGCCCTCTTGACCTCCAAAACATCTCTCTCCTCGAAATTTCCTTGCAAGAACCCTAAGCCTCACCGGCTAGCCCCGTTACTTTTGTCATTGACCTCAACTTGACATTATCAGCCTAGGGAGTCTTTGTCTAATTGCTTGGTCCTAGAGCATTGAGTGGTGTCAGTGAGAAGTTCCCAATCGATACGAGGGGATGAGAAGTCCCAGGTAGCACGTCCCTGATCATCATCATCACATCCATGATCATCATCGTCAGGTGTCTAAAGCGCATCGTCAGAGCTTCATAATGTTTCATCTTGAGGCAGACCAAGGAGTGGGAAATGATCCTTGAAGTCCTCACAAGCTTTTCTGACACTCATGTTGCTCCACGCTACAATATTTCATCCTAACTTTGGTCACTGTTGATCTTCTTAAATCTAAGTGATGTTCTAGTTACCCGACGACTCATTGTAAGTACTAGACACCTCACCAACATTGGTTGAAGAATTCCCAATCAATAGTTGGAGCTTCCAGGGCCAGAGGGAAAGAGTCAACTATGGTGTTGACCTCTCCCTCACTAGCTAACTAGATATCAAGATGTGAAGAGAAGGAAGATGACCCATGGAGGAAGGACCAGGCTAACCCAACCCAAGTGATCAAACATGATCACTACACAAGTATAGTTAGGTCATTTCTAGATAGTCATGCTAGAAGTGCTCTATTGAGTTGCCAAAGCCAATTGGCTAGGGCTTGACATGTGTAGGCTTTGAATAATAGGTTATTTATTGATGTGGTATCTTCTGATTGGTCCATTAAGGTTTAATTTACAATAATTGTAGATAATTAGTTGTAGATCATAATATAGTGATATGGTATATCATTTTGATCAAGTAAACGTGATGAATATGAATAAAAAATAATTGATGTCTGATTCTTATAATAGTTTGAAATGTATATTGGATATTTTATTATGAGATGGTTAATTCATAGAAACCATAGAATTGATAAATAAAGTGTTGAATATATTAAATGCTTTTGTTTCATGTTGTAATCTCATATTTTCTTCCCATGATAAGAATCCAAGACGATGATGAATATTTAGGATTTTTTAGGTCAATAATCACATATAAATAATGATTTACGATTTTGAAACAAAAAATCATAACTTGTGATAATCTCAATGCACATATCCTGATATAAATATTTATAATGCAAATATATGATGATTAGAGTTGCATGTCTAATGTTGTTTTATAAATCTAATGAATCATGGTCTATTAGAATTACAGTGTGTACCCTTATTCCTTATCCAAACCGAAGACAACCCTAAACCCTAGATTAGGACTCGAGTAGGGTTAAACCTAAATAATATGGTGTCAATTTTGGATATACATACATGCAAATTAAATGTTGATTACTTGGATTTATCTATGCTTTATTGATTGGATCATATGCTTAAAGTACTTGAAGTATGATTGCATGAATTGCATTGTTCTACATTGAGGTACGTGGTTATTATTAAGAATACACACATTATTGACTGTCGATGTTTATCGAGGATTTCTTGAGGATTAATGAAATAAACTGTTGGATGTTTATTTACATTACATTTAGTTATAATGCTACTATGAGCATCTAAAGAAAGATATCATATTTTGAATGCTAGGATGACATGTATCAACGGGTGATGGACAATGATCACACCCAAGATAGCATATCAAGTATGGGTAGGAATATTTAATGAGAATGCCATTTCTAATTTGCAAGTAATTGATTAATTATATGTTGTTATATTACTTGCACACTTTTTGCATGCACCCCACATACACGATATAGAAATATGTTAATATGCATTTTTATTGTCAATATTTTAGGTAATTGCAATATATGAAGATATCAACACATAGTGAAGCAGATGAATTAATTGAAAAAAATAAATCTAATTAATGGGGGATTATTTATATACTTCTTCTCATATGTATTGGTCCCATGTGTTAAAATCATGTAACTCTTTAGAGGATCATTATTGTACATCTTATAAACAACATTTGTGAAATAATGCAAATTATTTGCTATTATTTGTTATTTGTTAAATTTGGATCCTTCAGAGTTTATGTAATGGCTCTCGACTATTAGGTCCTTTCTTAATTGGGGGACACTGAAGATTAAGGTCGTTACAACTATCTTACAAGGTTGTGGACCTTATATTTGGCACAATAAAGACTCAAAAATCCAAACAGATCAAGTTAAAACATGGATCTAAAGGAAACATTAATATGGCAACTACTCAGTCTATGATGGTTTGATTATGTTGATTTATGCACCGTTGAATTCATAATTGAATCCTCTATCTCATGAAATATATTAGAGGTCAAAGTAATCATATTGTTGAGGTTCACAATTAGATGCAGAAAAGTGATGTATTAAAGAATGGTATTAATTTAGTTATCAAATTAATCATATTGATGAGGTTCATAATAATGATTTTCCTGGCATGAACATTTTTTAATTAAATTATGATAATGATAAGAAAAATCATTACAAACTATGTGCAACACTCTCTTGTATTTTATTCCTTTCCAAAATAACTTTGATATGTAAGAGTTATGTACACACTTACTTCAATAAGAGGTGCACTCTGCTAGGGATTTGTGTTGTTTTATTAGATCTTTTTATTTATTATTTTTATTTTAGGAAAAATATCATTTCTCTTATTGTCATCAAGATTTAAGCTAAGTTATTAATTATCTACCAAGTTTTATCAGTTCTTATGTATCTAACATGATTTCGGCTTATAAATAGGTGCATCTACTTCTTTAGTCAACAGACGAATACCATATTTACAAAACGTTTGTGCTTAATATACCTTGTGTACGAAATAAGTAGCCTCACCAATTACACTCAAATATTATCATATA
Organism: Alisma plantago-aquatica; assembly: GCA_963693085.1. NCBI lineage: Eukaryota > Viridiplantae > Streptophyta > Magnoliopsida > Alismatales > Alismataceae > Alisma > Alisma plantago-aquatica. The sequence goes on along the minus strand of OY856409.1, from coordinate 730,284,477 downwards.
AATATTTCATTTGACACATTAAAATATGATCTTTTCATTATTGGAATATGTCTAATCCAATTTTTAGAAGGTCACATGTTATCTTGACTACAATTTTCATTCAAGGAAGCACATGAATCAGATTATCATATTTTAATTTATTCTTTCATTTTATTTTAATAACATACAATTAATATGACCAAGATTGATGCCAATTTGTAATTCACAAAAAGATAATGAGATGGCATCTGATTCTTAGAAGATAGTGAATATATTTATTATTACATTATTTACTTATCTATAATTTGGTTTATATTTGTAAGAATGAAGAAAAATGTATATCCATCTTTATATATATTTCTTGTCATGTGTAGGGACACATATGCTTGTATGAAATGTACCCTATATTTTTTGATGTTGTCATAGAAGTATAATAGTCAATTTTAAATATGTTTGGTATTTTAATTGTTGGGATTCCAAATGTGCCATAGTTAACATTATAGGATCATGATAGATATGATTGCTTCTTGATAATATATAGCCTTAAGCAATCCATAATGACAAAAAAGTGTATGCCCAAAGCATGTGCAATTACTAGTGTGTTACATATATATACATATATATATATATGTATGTATGTATGTATGTATGTATACATATATATACATGTATACATATATATACATGTATACATATATATACATGTATACATGTATATATATATACATGTATATATATATATTTATATATGTATGTATATATATATATTGGAAAATGATCCAATGAGAAACATATCTTGGTGAGAGCATAAGAGGCATTTGAATAACTTTGCACAATGATTAAATTTTCAAAATCTAACCTTATGGATTGGAAATATACCCTATTAGTCACGTTCCCACAAAATCTCACCATCATAGGACTTGTATTGCATGCACAACAAGCAAATACTTCTCAACGCTCAATATTGAAATTTAGGCTGACCGTTGGATTTAAAACGTGTATATTGTATATATGGACATGTAAACAATATCCCATTGTGATGATTTTTTGTGTGAAGGTAAATGTAATGATGTTTTTCCCATCCATAAGGTTGGATATTGAAAATAAGCTACAACTTTATAGTTACTCAAATGTCTCTCATGCTCTCACTGTAGAATGTTTCTCTGTCATTAACCATGGTTCCTCCAAATCCGAAATCGACCCATATTGTTAAAATTGGAACTCAAGACCGTTCTAGTTTTGATGAGTTAGTATCATTTCCATCATGAATAGTCTAGCTAAAATATGGCCCCTGCTTTCCAATAGTTTGTCTGGGAGGGTGGTAAACCAAGATAACAATTGGGATTCAAACCTGATATAACAAAATTTGGTAAATTTTATTCTGAACCCCCAAAAATTTTGTGAAAAATTACAAAGTAGACCCTATACTCACTACTTTACAAGAGAAAGATTGTCAGCAATGGGATGAACTTTGAGTCTAAGATTATAAACTATACAAATTTTCACCCGATATTCACAATATTCCCTTCTTTATCATTGTGCTTCCTTGTGTTCCTTTCTTTCCGTGTAGAAGTAGACAACAGATAGTATTGTCAACAGTTTTCTTTGTAGTTTGTTGGGATTGTCTCCTAGTATGTTGATCATCTCCTTCGTGCTTCTCAGCTCAATGATGGTGAGTTTAAACTTGGTGTAGGTCCATCTCCATATCTCATTGATGAAGTGGCATTTCTGGAATAGATTCTCGTGTGACTCGATAGCTTCATCGCATAAAAAACATGTGGTGTTTTTGCCTAGATACCATCTCACCACATTGTCAAGGGTGGGAAGTGTTTCATAGTGAGCTCAATAAAGGCAGAGGATCCATTTTGGAACCTCGTACTCATTCCATATGTGCTTGGTGCAGTTGTTGTTGTCACGATGGAGCCTGAAGAGGTCCCAAGGGTTGATTCCTGGATCTTTGAGTTTCCATTTACCTGGAGTAGTTATAGTAAATGTGTTTTTTATGTTCTTCCATATGATGGTCATCCGGATGATGGCTCATGAGTAGCCTTATATTATTGGTGGGTATTGAAGTCCAGCCATTTTGGATAGCGTCTTCTCATCCACCTTGCCCAGGTGGATTCACCGTCCATGAAGGTGATGATTCTTCTGGATGTTGCCCAATTGGCTATCTCCATAGGAGATTTCAGGCATACTCCTCTTTCAGCCTTAGGAAGTGCAAGTCTTGAGTATTTCATTGGGTGTGTACCTCCCGCCCATATGAAGTTTGATAGTGTCATTTCTATGCAATCAAGTACAGCCGTGGGAATTTCTCCTTGTTGGGACCGAAACATTAGTAGTCCTTCTATTAATGATTTAGTGAGTGTAATTCGGCCTGCCATAGATTTCTGTGTGAGCGACCATCTACTGATCATGTATTCCAATTTGTAAGTGCATTCGGTGAAATCTTTCAACTGAAGCTTTCCACCTATAAGAGGAAATCTGAGGTACCTTATTGGTAAAGTATTGATTTCCATTATGAGTGTTTCTGTGATTTCTTGTTTGATGTCCTCACAGTTTGAAGAGATAAAAATTTGAGTTTTGGATTTGTTGATGTGAAGCCCAGTTTGTTCCCCGAAATTGTGTAGAAGCTTTTTGATGTTCTGGAGATACCTCGTTTTGGCTTCAATGAAGACTAAGACATTGTCTGAGAAGATTAACTGGTTCATGACCCGAGTCCCATGGACAGTGTAGGCTTTCATTTCTTTGTTATCCTACGCTCTCTTCATGAGCTTTGAGTAGTACTCCGTTACTATGGTGAAAAGTAGAGGAGAGAGTGGATCTCCCTGTCTAAGGCCATTAGAGCCTTGGAAAATGTCGTTTGGGGTGCCATTGACCAGTACTGAGTAGCTTACAGTACTGACACATTGTTTCATAAGTGAGACCCATTTATTAGAGAATCCCATCTCTGTCATTATCCACCAGAGTTTACTCCATTTGACACTATCAAATGCCTTAGAGACATTTAGCTTCATACAGAACTTCTTATGGCCTCTCTTGACATTAAAATCAAGCATGAATTCACTTGCAAGTAGTGCACAATCTGAGATGATCCTACCTAAGATGAATGCTCCCTGGGAGTCAGAGATGAGCATGGGAAACACCATTTTGATCCTATCGACAAGGATTTTTGCCAGTATCTTGTAATGGACAATGCATCAAGCAATCAGTCTGCAGTCGACCAATGTTGTTTTTGTTTTCTTTTTTGGTATGAGGGTGAGGAATGTGTGGTTGACTTGTATGAGCATGCTACCTCCCCTTAGCACCCAACTAATTCTATTGAGAAGGTATTCTTTGATAAGGTCCCAGGCATCTCTGAAGAACAAATAATTAAACCTGTCTGGGCTCGAGGATTTGTCGATCCCTATGCTCCATAGGGCGGCCTTGAGTTCTTCAATGTTGGTATCCCTAAATAAGATATTATCGTGAGAACTCATGAGGTTGTACCTCTAGTTGAGTTCTTCTTCTTGAGGTTGTATGTCTTTGTCTTGGCGCTTGTTATATAGGGACTTATAGAAGTTTGCTGCTTGTTTTTCAAGTTCTTCTTGGCTATTCACGGTCGTACCTTTTGTGTCCACTAGCTCCGCGATGGTATTTTGAGCTTCTCTCTTACTTATTGCATTGTGATAGAGTCTTGTGTTGTGATCCCCATCTGCGATCCAGGCTTGTCAGATGTGCTGCCATGCGTAGATTTCCTCTGCATTTTTTAGGTCTTCTAGTTGCGCCTTTAGTTTTGTTTCCTCCTCGACTAGTTGGTGATTGACTGGGTTACGTAGAAGGGCAACCCTAATATCCCTCAGCTCTTGTTTAGCTTCTTTAAGAAGTTCAGGGAGGTTGACTTGTTCCCTGGACAAGATTTTCAATTTTTGTTTCACTGTCATCAGCTTTTTAGTGAAGATGAACATCATGTTTCCCTTTGTCTCTTTAGACCAGGTTTCTTGGATAATGTCTTTGTACCCGTTCCATTTAGTCCAAAATTTTTTGAATCTAAATGGTCTGGCTTTTCTTTTCTTTTCTTGTAGTTGCATCATCAGTGGAGCATTATCACTAATGTCTGAACTTATCACTTTGATGTGAGCATTGGGTAAGTGATGGAGCCAGTGATTGTTCACCAGTGCTCTATCGAGTTTACTAGCGATACGTTTCCCTGGTTTTCCCTCATTGTTCTAGGTGTATAGGATATCTTCGATCATTGGAGCTCGCATAAATTAGTTATGCTGATCGTGTGGTTGAAGGCTTTAATGGCAGCGTCAGATGCTATGCGTCCTCCTCTTTTGTCCTCTTGTAGCCTCACATTGTTGAAATCCCCCATAAGAATCCAAGGCTCCGAAATAGATTGAGATAGTTCTTCTATGTATTTCCATATATGCATAGATGGTTGAGAACCAGATTTTCAGAACTCCTCTATTACAGTAGGTGGCAGTGATCATTTGTTCAGTTTCCTTTTGGATGCTCACTTCCCAAACCTTTGGGTTCCAACCCATACATATCCTTCCTTGGTTGACTTCTTCATTATTAGAGACATTAATCCAGCCTTTTGGAAAGATCGAAGAAGTACATGCTTTATTGCATCTCCTAATTATGGTTTCGATGATAGTAGCTATAGAGACATTACTATGTCTTATCCATTCTTGAACCTCCCTTCTTTTGGATGGGTTACATATTTCCTTCACGTTCTAGACAAGGATGGACATAATTAATTTCTTTTGGTGTTCCTGGTACACCTTTGTGGCTCCTTCTCCTTTTCCTTTCCTTTCTTTTGAGTTGCAGTGGGTGAACATGGTTTGGTTTTTCCCCCTCCAGGAGGTCATCTTCTTCCTTGTCCAAGTTAAGAACTTCAAAAGAGTTGGATGTGGATGTCATGACCTCGTCAAACCTTATATATATATATATATATATATATATATATATATATATATATATATATATATATATATATGTATGTATGCATGCATGCATGCATGTATGTATGTATGTATGTATGGAAAATAGTGTGCCATTCCTAAACTCAAGAAAATTAATGTCCACTTGAAGTAGTTGAACCTCAGGTCTGAAACAATGGAGAGCGATCTTCACAACCTCCAACACAACAGCCAACCACCACAACCAGCTATGTAGCATATGAGTATGTTCCAACTATCTGGTATATAAGGACACTTTGCAACTGTTGTATTACTACTTTTCTTAAAATGTGGTAGCACTGATGGATTATTCGCAAAATGACAGAAACATGTAGCATGTCAATGATTGGAATGCTATGCTAGGGCATGATTTATACAACACTAGAAGGGTCGGAATCATCTATTTGCCAATACATAAATCCCATAAATGAGAAAGAATTCCATCCTGCAAGACCTACATTAAATTAAATCCAATCTTGGGTCCATATGAGTTTCAATAGAATTAGAATTTTAGGAAAAACAACACTTTCTCAAGGACCTTATTCACGTGTATTGAAATCACAAAAAATTACACCAATAATGCTTGAATATGAAATAGGTCCATGTGGATTGGGTAGTCATGTAGAACACATACACATTTAGTTGTATATCGAAGCGTTTTATAGATATAAGAAAGCTATATATGCAAGACATAACAGCTGCTTGCCAAGGAGTGGACACACTGTAAGATTTTAGAGACTCAACTAGCCCATATTGAAGCCTGGGTACCATGACCTACATGTTCTCTTCTTCAGTAGCCTACTCCTAACCTGATAATGATCATATTCTCCTCTCCTCCCAATAATGATAATATAGTACTTTTTTTGAAAAATAAGATTAATGCATATATCTTTAAAATGTGATATTTGATCCATCCTTTAGCCAAAAACAATGTATTATATACCATTTTTATAGATGAAGTGTAAATAATATGTTAATGATGGTTTGAAGGCCTAAATGTATTCAAAATCCTACTCATTAATTTTTATACCTTAAATTTTATTTATGCGTCATTATGTTGATCATTACCTAATAATACTCCAGTTCCTTATTGTGGCATACAATCAGTAACTTATGACATCTAGCAACCCTCAACTAGACCATAATCTTACTTGGATACTAATTATTACCATATCATTTAAAGTGTAGTAGATTTAAAATTTTGGTGCAAAGCACTTAATATTATGCAAAACATGCCCTAATTATGATCAAATCCACTTGTTTCTATTGATCAATAACATTGGATGCACAATGAACCAAGATTCAAGCTTGATCACTTATATGTGCTTAATGATGACTATATCATGATATGTGACATACTATAGATTTTTTCATGCTAGATATATAATCATGTACAACTCTTGACCAAGAATGATCTAAACTACTAATGTGACTCCAAATTAGTAACTTTTGATGACTTGTGGCATAAAATATGATCTTAATCACTTTTTGGCACTTAAAAGTGTACATTACATAATGTATGACTTGAATGGAAATGGTGATGATGAAGTCATTAATATTATTCAAACCTTATCATTTTCCTATTAAGATCATGAAACCCATATTTTGAATATTTTATCTAGTTTAGTTGTTTCACCCTAAGTTAAAAATGATTGATGGTATAGTAATAGAATATGATGAGGAGACATCCAATTTCTATTGTGAGAAATAGTACTTAGATGAGGTTAAAAATCAAACTTGATAAAAACTATTAGGATGGCTACATATTGTCAAACAAAATCAAATCAAGCTTTGTTAAATGTCATGATCTCTTTCATTTGATCATTTGCAAGTTCTACTCAAATTTTTTAATCTAGTGCTCTGATCTCAAGGTACTCTCCACCTCCTATCAGCCATACTTGTAGTATGACATCATTTGTATTAATATGTCTAAATGCTTGAGAATATGTACTTGTATGAGATACATATTCCCTACAATTGCTAGTTTTGTATGCTCATTATACTATGTTGCTAGAGTTGTAAGCATATATGTATGTCCATTATACAACCCTAGATGTACATGCATGTATTGATGGTGTAAGGGAACAAGGCATTGTACCTACTTGATTTGATCAAGAAAGGATACAACCTTTGTAATAGGGTTAGCTCTTGGTTTTAAACCTTGAGTTCCCTCACACTAACATAGGGTTATCTCTTACCTTTTAGCCTAAGGATACCCTCACAGACCATTACTTTGAGTAGTTGGTCAAAGGTCTTATAATGATGTTGAATGGTATAATAGAAATGCACTTAAAAATGCACTCTATTATTAAAAAGAAAGTCTTTAATGTTTTTCTTTTTTTCTTATTAGTATATATGTTTCTAGACAAGCATATATGCTACATGTACAATGATATTCCACCAATATTGTTCTTATAGTATGCTATGACATGACATTTGTTGAACTCTAATAATGTATCACCAATGTAAGTTCATGGGGATTTATGTATAATTAAATAGTGTCGATGTTTTACATCATGTATTTGTTAATTTCCTTTTGATATGTATATCACCTTTTGCTTCCTGCGAGCTATTTTGTAAAACTTATGTTTCATGAAATAAGGAATGATGTTCATGTTGGTGTTATTCATATATGTTTTGTGTTGTTCAAACCATTCTAGAGATAGACACTCGAGTCTTTTAACCACTGCCATTCTTGTCAGGGGAGTTGGGATTTGGGTAAAAGTAATTCTGTCACAATAATATTTAGTTGAAAAACTTCTTCAAAGTTCAATCCACTATGCATACACAACTAGGGCTTGGGAATGGGTTCTTCATTTGGCATGAGCATTTAAGCCTTTTCAAATCTTATTTTCTGATTACTCTAGTAACTATAACAACTAACATACACCATGGTCGTTTGGTTTATACTTTCATGTTAGGGTTACTTGAGGGTTTACTACCTATATATTTCTATGTAAAATATATTTCCCACAATCATACTTAGAGAAGAAAAAAATTTGTTCTACATAGTTAATGAAAGCAAGTTTACCATCCTTAAGGTCAGGAATAGAGCTGCCAAATTTTTTGTTTAGGATAATACACGGTAGTCTAATTCTCCTTTGAGTTGTTCCTCATTGAATTTTTAATTTGGAAAGAATGGTTTATCACTATATTATTAGTTAATTCAAAAAGAGCCATCCCTCTAAATTTTTTTAGGATGTCCTCTACATTATCCCTTTATTAAAACATTACAAATATCTACTACATATTACAAAAAATTATAGAAATATCACATGTTTTTTTATGAGGTGGATAGTTTGTTCCTATTTTGACATCATAAACATGTTCATAAGTACCCTATACATTGCTTTCCTTTGTTAATGGTTACTTTATTATCACAAGCAATAAACAATGCAACAAAATAGCTTTTAAACAATGCGTAAATAGAGAAGAGATTCAGAAGAAAATTAGTATGGAAACATGGTACATCTAGGGAATCAACTCAGACCTCAATTTGGATCTTTGATTTGTAGTTTTCTTGGGTGATGGTCAAATATGTATATTTCCTCTTAGGGTATAAACCATAACAAACAATGTACTTGATTTCATCTAATAGACGATCCAATGTGCATCATGATAGAATTCTTATTTGATTAGACATGTGTGTTGTGAATGTGTAAAATGGGATGAACTTTAAAATACTTGAACAAGCTAACCAACTTCATCTAATGGTATGCATTTAGACAACCAATGTATTCAATTAGTCTTGGATTCATGGAAAAGACTTCATACGATTCAAGCATGTGCCCTTTTATCCATCAGTCACATTTATGTGATAAGGTAAGACATGCTAAACTTTCATAATGTGTACTAAGATGAGTAGAATCAACCATAGTAAAACTTCATAAGATCTCATCAGAATATTGTCTTTGGTTAAGTAAGAAACATAATACGATTTTACCTAACTGATTGTAAAAATGACATCCTCCTATCCTTCATGCATCGTACATATTCTTATAAAAGAAAATGGTTCAAATTTATTATAATTATCCGATTCAAACAACAAAGCATTATTAAAATAAATTACAAGATCACACGTGATTTCTAAGATATGTCTTAAAAATTTAAACATTAGACTGTAGAAAAACTAAAGAATTTTTTTTGTTAAATTGATCATTCTCCTATTCAGGTCGTTGTTTTAGTCGATGGAAAGATGTTATTATTTGTATGTATTCCCAAAGTGCCAATCATATGATGATTGTAATGGCATAATATGTAAATTATTTTATTAATAATAATAGACAAGCTTCCAATTTATTCTATTTTTTTAGTTATGAGGTAATGATGTAACATAATAAATGTCTAGAGAATGATATTTCTCAATGATGTATGTCTTCAAGTATGTGACTTGAAAAATGAAATCATATGGATGTTAAGAGTATATCCATTCTCATTATGTCCATGGTCAGATGTTATTGTGGAAGATAGATAGACAACAATAACACATAAGACTATAGTGTGAATTGGTTGATGACAGAATCTCATTAGTCATGATATGTGATATCAAACCAAGCATATAGATACATGTTAGAGAATAATGTATTGTACATACCCACCATGAAACTAACTCATGGAATCCATTACCATGGTAGTCATATTCAGCTCTCTTAGTGTTGGTAGTGATTGTGGTTCCTAGACCTATAATCACTACACTCATTACATGTCATTTGGTATGCTTTGACATCATCAAATGTTATCCTGAATGAGGGTTACCATAAAGGTGAAATTGGGTGACTATGACACATGGGGATTGACTGTGAGTGATGTAGATGGGATTTGTACCTCCTATGAGAGTATGATATTGTAGGCCTCTTGATTAGCAAGAATGAGAAATGCATGGCCATGCACATATGAGTCAAATGTGATATTGAGCTTACATATATCTCAGACAGTGTGCTCTTGTTCAGGGAACTAGATTGAATGTCAAATAGGATGACTACTCCATGCCTCGAGTTCAATATAGATATCAATGACAAAGGAAATATACAAACACTGTAACACCATACACAAATTGTAGGTTGAAGTTATTCTCCAACTCTCCATTTACTTGGGCAGAAATGATGTGTCAGTAGGCACTTCTCTTTGCTTGTGATGTCATAATTGGTTATGGACATTCACTGCCAACTTAATGTGGGACTTTTAGGATCACACACATAGGACATGACCTAGATGAGGAGTTTGATCTTAAATAATAATTGGATTGATTACTAAAGTGTTTAGGTATTCAATTCAAGAAACAAATCAACTGACTAGACTCCCAACCGAATGGTTTGTGTGATGAAACAACCTGTTGGAGTGTCAGGTTGATTGAATATTAAATTAGTTGTATCCTACCTAAACTGGAGAGCGAACCGACCAGTTCACTTGGTTAACTGACCGGATTAGCTCACCAACAAATCAGTTGAGGTTGTGAGATGACCAAATTGTTGGGAGAGACATACAATTTGTGGGAAAATTCGATTGTATCAAGGATTAGTGTTGATGTCATTTTGTGCATTAATTGGATTCCAATTTGCTGATTCATATGCGATTAGGAAACATGGAGAAACGACTATTTTTTGGGTGAACCGATTGGCTTGCATGTGAATCGATTGGTTCGATTGTCAACCACCCGGTTCAGTATTTGTAGGTTGCAAAAATTAATGATCTTCTTGTCCTTTCCACTCCCATACAAACTAGGAACCCAGACCCTTACCCCTCCTATTAATACAGGGGTATTGAGGGCTTCTCATACACATAAATTGTCTCTGATAATTGTTTGCCTTCTCTGGTTGTAGTAACTGAGAGAACCCAAGCAAGTCCTACCCGATAAAGGGAGGGATAGGAAGGGAGAACAATTGTGGGAGAGAAAGTTGGTGACTAGTACAACAACAAGACAGACAATTCCTTCCTATCGATAGTGCCATTTCTTGAGAGAGAAACTCTGCTCTCGTCCATCTCTAGACCGCGACGACTGGACTTTCCCTCTTGCCGACCTCCATGGCGGGCGGGAGGGGACCCCATCAGGATGCGTCCACCATCCCAGAACCTACCTCCCCTTGCCTTAATGATACCCCTTTATCTTCAATTCCCCCCTACCACTCCCATCGCACCTACACCCCCAGTCCCACCTACCACCATCCTCCCCCCCCTTTCGCAGGCTGTTTGTTCGAGGCCAGCGGAACCCTGGGCATCCCCGTCCACCGACATCACTAGAGAGAGACCCTGGATCAGCACCTTGATCGGGGACCAGGAAGGTGTGTCACAGAGGATGACCTTGGAACCTGACGACCCAAGGGCTCCCTTCTACAAAGCCGATGATGACAGACCCTGGACCAAGTTCTCATAGCCAGTCCTCACAGAGATGGATGAATACCATCGCTTCTCCATCCTCATCCAGGTTCTCGAGAGGAAGAAACCAGTCATCAGTCAGATACAAGGGTGGATGATGCAGACTTGGAAACCCCGCGGGGACATTGAGGTTTCCAACCTTGTCAGCGGCCTCATCGTTGTCCATTTTGCTAGAAAAAATGACATGAAGTGAGTGAATGAAGCTGGTCCATGGTTCTTCGACCAACAGCTCGTCCTGGTGAGAAGATGGAGCGCTGAGTCCAACCTCTGGTGCGCGACATTAAAGACAGCACCAGTGTGAGTGACCCTACCCGAAGTAGGCACCCACTGGTCACCTAGAGCAGTGGCAATAATCACCCATGCCATAGGCACCCCAAGAGTGTTCGAAAAAAGTACCCAAAGGAATGGCTATGGTTGTGCATGGTTTTGTGTCGACATCTCGGCGGACAAGAGGCCTCCTCCTGTTGTGATGGTGGAGCTTCCTGATGGGAAGGCCTAGGAGATCAAGGTGAGCTATGAATCTCTTCCGGATCGTTGCAACTCCTGCTGTGTGTTTGACCACAGAGATAGTAGATACTCGGGCCCCAGACCTCCACCAGCTACATCACCCCCATTCGTATTGGAAGATCAAGAAGCAGAAGACAGTGCCCTTCAAAAAGGCCAGTTGAGCACGTGGTTCACTCAGAGAGATCTGACACTCCTGACACTGAAGGGGAAGGTAGGACCTCGGTGTCTGCACGCACAGATGAGAGGATGCAGACCACCACAGCTCCTATAGAGACATCTGATCATTGGCACACAACTACAAACTTGTAGGGACCATAGAAGGAAAACACTCTTGTGTAGGAGAAACAGTAGCAAATGCAGATAAAGGGTAGCACTGGGACCTGGTCCACCGTCTCTCACGCTACGACGCGTGCTCTGACAGTGACCGGTACTGAGGAAGAGGAGAGGATGCCAGTGACCAACATGTTCTCTGCCCTTAGCGATGAAGGGGAGGAAGGCAAACTACCTGATGATAGGATTGACCTTAAAGCAGATACGAGCCCGCACCGCACTCGCAGTAGGGTTGCGGGATCCAGCGGAACTATGGGGGGACCTGCGGGAGGTGCGACGAGAGGAAGAGGTGGAGGATCTGCCAGCCTAGCCTGCTCCGGGAGAGGGAGGGGTCGTCCACCAGATAGATGTCAATCATGAAATGGAACGTAAGGGGAGATTCCCTTCCGCGAAACCAGAGAAAGCTCAGAACAATAATCACAGACCAGAAGGTCGATCTTTGTTGTTGCCTTGAAACAAAGATCAGAAGAGGAGTCAAAGAAAGGATCGACACTCTATTCCCGACAGGTTGGGAGACTACGAGCAATATGGACCAAGAAGATCTCAGTAGAATCTACATAGGATGGAACCCAAGTTGCCGGAGCTTGGAGCTGATATCGAAAATGGATCAGACCCTAACCGCTAGCTGCTTTAACAAAGGTGGATTCAATTTTATCATCACTGTCGTCTATGGGGAACACCTGGAGAGAGACAGAGCTACCCTGTGGGAGAGCATCAAAGCCAACACACAATAGCAGGTGCCTTGGATTGTTATTGGCGACTTCAACATTGTCAAACAGGCTGGCGAGAAGAAAGGAGGCAACCTAATCCCTGTGCACATCTTAAACAACTTTAACCACATTGTGGATGAGGTTGCACTCATAGAACTAAACATGACAGGAGGAACGGTTACTTTGTCAAACAAATAGAGTATGAGGAGGAGAATTGCCATCCAACTGGACAGGGGCTTGGTGAATGAAGCATGGATGGATTTCCTACCCAATTCTTTCCTAAAGGTGGGCTCGCACCCATTCAGCGACCATGTGTGGATGATCCTCGATTTGAAACATGACGTTTCTCGTCCAAAACCCTTCAGGTTCCTCAACCTCTGGTTCTCTTGGCCTGGGTTTAAAGAAGAAGTCGAGAAAGGGTGGAATAAGGAGGTACAGGGAAACACCATACACATGGATTGCAAAAAACTTAAGAATACAAAGCAGTGTTTGAGGAAATGGGCCAAAGAAAAAGTAAACATAAAAAATCTGCTACAAGTAGCTGGAGAGGAGTATGATATGGCTTCTATGCAGGCTCGTACTGAACCCCTTTGCCCTAGTGCTCTCTAGAAGGAAAGAGAGGCACAAAACAAGCTCCGTAATCTTGAGAAAGCGGAAGAGAGTTTCTTTTGGAAAAGAAGCAGGATGGCATGGATCAAGGATGGGGATAGAAATACCAGAACCTATCATATTTTTGTTAAGAAAAGAGCACTCAAGGATGATATCTACTCGCTGGTCAATGAAGAGGGTGAATCTATGGAAGGATGGAAGAAGGTTGGGGATGAGGTGATACGGTTCTTCCAATTCCTCTATAACCAACCTAGTTCCTATGAGAAGAGTGAATGATGCTTTGAACTGTAATTTATGTAAATAGGTCACTGAAGAGGAAGTGCAGCAGGCGGTCTTCTCGATAGGAGACAAGAAAGCACCGAGCCCCAATGGATTCAATGGGAGGTTCTTCCAAAGCTGCTGGGATTTGGTCAAAAATGATATTTGCAAAGCAGTAAGGTGGTTTATGGTGGGGGGAAGGATGGTGAGAGAGGTGAACCACGCCTTCATTAAAATTATTCCCAAAAGTAACCCCGCAAATAGAATGAGTGACTACAGACCTATAGCATGCTGCTCCACCTTTGATTAGATCTTCTCCAAGGTCTTAGCAAGTAGGTTGAAAACTTGCTTACCTGAGATAGTATCACATAATCAAATGGCATTCATCTAAGGAAGGAGTGTATCTGATTGGCCTTTGAGTTTCTTATAGACTTCAAAGTCAAAAATAGTGCTAAGAAAGCTTGTGTCATGCTTGGCTTAACGAAAGCATATGACTATGTTAATTGGGATACACTATGGATAATCATGAAGTCGATGGGCTTTAGGGAGAGATGGATTGCCTTGATCCAACAATATGTACAAAACACTGAAAAACCACTAGAGGGGGTGAATAGGGTTTTATAAATATTTTAATAAAAATTCAACTCAAAAAACCACAATTGAGATAAGGAGAAAGAGGCAAGGTGTTTAGAGTGGTTCCACCCTTAGCAAAAACTAAGGGAGTCAGACCACTACCCAATCGTTTCCAATTGGGATTTTGAAAGTATTTAAACTTTATTACCTCGCAAGGATGTTACATAAAATTACAAATACTTTCACCACCCTTTGGACAGCCTTCACCTAGAAGTAGTCCCACCAACCTCGAAGAAACCTTCCTTGAAGTAACTTCAAGCTCCCCCTTGAAGTAGCTTCCCGTTGAGACAACCATCTTGAAGTAGTCCAAAGTTCTCCTTCTCCACCTGAGAAGATAAACCCTCTCCAATCCGCAGCCTCCAACCTAGGAGTAGCAAGGACAATACAAAATAGATAAGAAGGAACAAGAAAGGAAAATGGAAATTACAATTACCGTTGTAGCACAAGTCTTGATTTCCTATATCAAGCGTTTTGATCTCCTAACCAATGTGTATGAAAGTGTAAGTGTAGTGGGTAGGATATGCTAGCCTATAGGACACGAATTTGGAGCAATGGAAATGAATAGCAACTGTTGGAGTTGCTCAATTGCTCACAAGAATGGATTGCCAATTGCAAGTATGTATGCTCAAGTATTGCACAAGTGTATTTTTGGGTGTCCTAAGGCATGTCCTATTTATAAGAATGGTCTATGAGTGCTTAAGGATGTTCTAGACACTTTCTAGGGGGTTCTTAGTGCTCAACTAGCCGTTAGTTGTCCACTAATTGCTTTAGCAATGGCTAGTTAATTAATTCTGAAAAGTGCAGACAGAGTTCTTCTCGGTCGAAGTTTTTGTCAACCGAGAGTCTCTTGGTCGAGGAGCTTGTTGACCGAGGGATGTTCTGGAGCAAGTGTATATAACGTTCGATTCTAACTCCCAATCACCTTGTCTGTTGGGTCTAATGGCTATTTGGGTCAATTCTTGATCGAGGAATTGGTCGACCGAGAGTGTCTCGGTCGAGAAGTTTGTCGACTGAGAATGACTCTGTTTCAATGTTTTCAACTATGTATTAAGTGTGTGTATCAGTGTGCAGTTGTGACACTATTGTAGGGGATGACCTATCTAAGTGTTCTGAGTGGCTAGGGAAGATCTAAACACTTGATTTACATGATATCTAAGTACTTGTACATTATATACTTGAACAAGTTTTTACATTTGATTACAATCATGAAATTAACAAATTGTGAGCATTTAGATCTTCCAAAGTTGTGTCATCCACCTAGCTCGTGCAACACTCAAGTAGCACGTTATATCCACAAGAATGAAATGTTTGTCATCATCAAAACAAAGAGATTATAACAATGTCCAATTTAGCCAACAATCTCCCCCTTTTTGAAGATGACAAACATTTCCAAAATATAAAATAAGGAAATATAAATAATATGAGTTTCATACCTGAAGTTTACCTTTTGTAGCCATTCTCTTGTTTGCAAGTGTGTGCTAGCCGAATGATTATGAAACTCATTTTATATTTTTGATTTTATATTATTTCTCCCCCTTTGTCATTTCAAAAAGATAACCAAGATAATCATTAAGTATGACTTTTATTACTCCCCCTTAATTTTATAATTATATGCTCCCCCTTAATAAGATGTTCAGTTTTAAAAGTAAGGGATGCAAACCACTTATTATCAAATTTATCCACAATTTATTTCTCAATCATTTGCAGAGGATGTTAAGCCTTGAAATGATATGAGATCCTTTTAGATTCATGGCATATGTGTTTTGATTTCTCATCCATTTTTCAAGGGATGTTAAGCCCTGAAAATGACATGAGATCCATTTAAGCTCATGATGGATACATATATTGATTTCTCATCCATTTTACAAGGGATGTTAAGCCCTGAAAATGACATGAGAATCCTTTAAGCTTATAGTAGAGTACATGAATGTATCTATAACCAAATACATGGGATGTTAAGCCCAAATTTGTTTAGAGAAATCCATTAAGAACAAGATATATATCACTTTTCATGAATATTGTAAGTTCCTATTCATAGCCCTTAAAAATACTAAGGTCTTAACTTGTTTCAAATTTTCTTTATGATGTTTACAAAATTTTGTAAGATCCTTCTTAATCTTATAGTCAAGATAGTCTTTGTGAGCTCCCCCTTAATCAAGATAATTTAAGGATTCTAAGGTCACAATAAGTATTAGATCATAATAAGTTAACTTTTTATGAGAGATATGCAATAAAATCTTGTTTTCAATATACTAAGATTAAGTGCATGAAATTTTTTTACAAATAAGCATTTGGTCAAGCTTATTTTAGGCCGACCTTGACTTCGACCTGGGCGCCCCTTGGTCAAATTTGATTTCAACCAAGAGGCAATTGTTGTAGATTTCCAATTTGAACATTCTAATTGAGTTACACATTAATATGTGAAACATAAAGTCTTTATGTATATCAATTTGAGGCACTTTGAGTGATACCTATTTTGAGAGAGTTTTATCAATTGAAAACTTAATATAGGCATCATAATGAAGTCTTTGTTGTTAATTTTAATATCCATAGTGATTGTTCTTCAATTGAACTACATCTTCAATATGTTCAACCATGGCAAGAATGTAGCTTTCAATCATTTATTTATATGCAAGATTATTTGCATCAATAGAAATTTCCATAAGTCATGTTGTCACCATGATGCAAAATTATATCCTAAGAGAAATTATGTGTAGAATTTTAAGCAATATATGAATTTAGTACCTTGCTCTTGAAATAGATTTTTAAATGTAACATCAAAATATCTCTTTATTCTAAAAAAGTCTCTTATTAACTCTTTAGAATCAGTCATTCTTGAGTATAAATTAAGAACAAGTTTTATATCTCATAGAACTCAAGTTCTTGAAATCAAGATTTTTCTTTTGATTACTTAGAACAAACAACTAGATAAGACATTAATATTCTTGTTCTAAGAAACAAACTATTTAGCTTTTCATAGTGTCATCTGGCAGAAATCATTCATTTATTACACAGAATGATACAAACCATGCACACAATAATCATTATCTATCATGTCAAGATGCATTTGTGCCATGGCATTTTTAATGATAAAATCATTTTTATGAGTTGAATCACAACGATCATTTTGAAAACAATATCCATTCATGGTTTGTATATATAGATCAAAGATTATTGTAGACAAACCAAGTAAAATATGGAACACAATGATCATGATGAAATAGTAAAGGCCTATCCATAATGATAATGATAGAACAATAGAAGCATATCCATGAAATACTATGATTTTGATTATTTAAAAGCAATTTTAAAGACACGTGGTTTTTATATGGATAGACCAAGCAATACTTAGGACAAACCATGTGGACTATTATAAAACAGTAATTAAATCAACAGGGTTCATAATTTTCAATTTTAAGCCAAACCATGTAGGAGATTATAGAAATTAAAAATGAGCTTGCAATTTATGCTATATGTTTAAAGAGTTTTCTACAAGATTCATTCTTGATGTGCATATGAAATCATTAATAGAAAATTGATAGCAAACTATATCAATTTAAACAGGTTCAGTAAAACTTGATTTGGTCAAACTTTTCTTTGATCGAATTTATCTCGGTCAAAGATTTTCTCGACCGAGTATTCTGCTATTTGTACAGGTTTTATCAGATTTTTGCAAGCTTCAAAATAGTAACATGCTCGGTCGACTAATTCTCGACTGACATTGTTCTCGGTCAAACATTTTCTTGACCGAGAATGTTTCTGTATTGTTTTTCAGTAATCATTTTCAAGCAGGGTACAAGAATATGAAAGTTAAAGATCAATTTTGTTGAGATATGACATTTGTATATGAAAGTAACATTTTAGGTCAAATATCAACTAATCAAATTCAAATCTCTAAGTTTTAGGAACCCAAACTAAAACAAGTTATTAAAGATGTGTCTCTGTAAGTTTTTATAAAAATGTGTATTTTCAAGTTAGAAATTTTAATTACTTGAATCAATTTGTTATCTCATTATGTTAAGTTGATATAGACATAAGGATATACAATTTAGAGTCTTTGGTCATATCTCAACTTAATTTAATCTATTTAGTTTGGGGGTTTTGAAACCCATACCAACTCAACATCCTTTTTCTTGTAAGGACATGAGAAGGAATAATGTCCAAGACGCAAACAATAATGGCAACATATAGAATCAATCTCATATCTCTTTTTATGAGTTTGATCTAGATTGTTCTTGGGTACATATGTATACTTGCCTTTAGGTACATACATGGATTGAGTCTTTGGAACTTGTGTCCTTCTCCCACTAGGTTTTTGACCGGATTTTCCTTTAGGCTTGTAATCTAGTCCACTACTTCCAATTTGACAACGAGAATCATTTAAGATCTTTTCAAGAACATCATTGTTTCTTAAGATACTAACTTCTTGTTGTAACTTAGCAATCTCATCCATTCTCTTTTTTATATCTAACTTTTCTTGATCTATATTAGATAATAAAGAATCTCTTTCTTTCACAATAGTATCATAATCTAGATGAGTGCATAGGATAGGTTGAGTTTGAAAATCAATTCACTTTGCAAGCAGTCCAACCTTTTCTTGAGAAAGAATATCATAATTTGTTTCTAAAGTAAAAAATCTTCACCTTATAATCACTTAGAGATTATTTCAAAGTACTATTTTTAGAAATAATACTATCCTTTTCAAATCCAAGATCATTTAATTTAGCATACATATTTCCATTTTCAGATGTGAGAGCAAGAAGTTTAGCATGTAACTCATCATTTTCTTTATTAGATTTCTTTAATTTCTTCTTGCAAAAAGGCTTACCTATTCTTATTCACTTATTGTAGCAATAAGGCATTCTTTGTGCACATCTTCCTTCTTTAACCTCCAAGGACAGCTAGGTGTTGTGTGTCTTGTTCCTAAGCACCAATTACAGCTTGTTGAAGATTTGTCCAAGCTTTGCCTTTGCTTGTGGTTGTAGATACCACCACCCTCCATTCTTCAAGACTCGATTAGAGCTCCTTGAAGCCTTCTCTGATACCAAATGAAAAACCACTAGGGGGGTGAATAGGGTTTTAAAAATATTTTAATAAAAATTCAACTCAAACAACCACAATTTAGATAAGGAGAAAGAGGCAAGGTGTAACATACCTGACCCGGGTTATGCTTAACCCTATATGTTTTACTTAATAAATTTGATTATATGCTTGCTCTTATCTCTTGAAAAATAATTAAGGCTCAAGAGGAACTTATGTTTCAATTTTAGTCCTTTTCAAATAATGTTGAAACATTGTTTTTCTTGTTTTGGACTAAAGTGCAAATTACCCAAGTGGAGGGGTTAGATTGCAAATGTTACATGATAAGATGTTCCTCATGTGTTGAATCATCATGATAATGAAGATGATGCATAGGTATGGCTTGTGGTAGCCTGAGTACCAAGAAAGAGTTGATTTATGCAATGTTTGTGCATTAAAACCTAGTTTTGGTGTAATGTGCAATTTACCCAAAACCCAGGGTTCAATATGCAAATCACCACTTCAAAATAGTCCCTAATGTTTCTTGACATCATGTAGATCAAAGAAAATGAGAGGGGCGTCTCATTTGTATCATTTTGGAGGAGAGAAAATCTTGATATTAAAATAATCAAGATTTAAGCATAATTGGAACTTTACTTCCATTTAATGCAAAAATAAATAAAATAATTAAAGTGCCTTCAACCAAAAACGAGATGGTTGAATTTGCTCAAGTGTGAACACCTTTGTTCCTTTGCTAGGCCACGAAAATATCCAAAGGAAGTGGATAACTCACTCACATTATTAAAAGAAAAAGAAACATCCACTAACTTATGGATATTACTATAATATGATTTAAGGTGCTTAGTTTGCTTTCCTTTAAATCATGGATAATTGAGAGGAATAGGAGGCAAGAAGTATAGCCTCGTATCCAAGGAATTGAAGGAGGAAGAGGCGGCACTATTTTGGAATTAAATGATTTTTATATGGCATTTTCTCTCTCATTGATTTTCTTATTAAAACACCCTTTACAAGCCAAATTAAAGGCTTTTCCAAACCACCTTCTTCTCCTTGCTTGGAAAAGGACCAAGGGAGCTTTGAAGGATTAGGAGGACGACCCCCACCTGTTGTTAAGCTTATTAACCTTCATTCACCTTGATTCCATGGTGGAAATCGAAAATTAATGCATGATTTCTTCATATCTCGATCCCCTCTTCAATTCTAACCATTCCTTTTCACTCAAAGCTTTAGGACGAGCCTTGGGATAGTGAAAGGAGTTGCATATACCATTTTTGACGTGATATTGAATCTTTTAACCTCAATTGGAGGTGGGTTTTATAACTTGAACCCTTAATATTGTTATTGCATTCAATTCCTTATCAATTGATGATCCTTTCTTCATTCTCAAAATTTTATTTGGTTGATTGATGCAATCACCTTGAAAATCACAGAAAGTTTTGTGGGTTTACAGCTTGATGATGATGACATAATCATAATCACACACCTTCCCAAATATATATTGCAAACGGTTTCAAGAGTTTGGTCCAAACGGTTTCACTAAACCGTTTGCAGACCAAACAGTTTCCAAACAGTTTGGAGGTTTGGACCCCAAACCGTTTAGAGGAGTTGACCATTTGGGAGGGTTGACCATTTGAGGTCAGAACCCTCATACATGTTGGATGATGATCTAATAGATCCAATTGATTAATTCAATACATAGAAAATCATCAAGTAGCAAACCCTAATCGGCTAAGTGCTGAAATTGTAATTGATTGAGTTAAGATTTTGGGTTGATTAGCCCAAATGGTTTTCAGACCATTTGGAGATCACCCCAAATGGTGTCAAGACCATTTGGAGGTCAAACAAGACCATTTGGAAGTTTTTGATGAAGTATGATTGGATGGTTGAAGATCCAATGATATTACATTGAAATGCAAGAAATAGCTCAATTGATGATTGATTCCATGATGCAAACCCTAATTGAATTTCATAGTTTTCCATGATGGATTGGGCAAATGGTCTCAAGACCATTTGGAGGTCATCCAAATGACCTCAAGACCGTTTGAGGTCAGGTCATGATCTAGCTAAGTGGTTATTCAATGATTGCAATCGAATTAGTTCCACAATGTCAACCATTGATGGTTCCTCAATTTCAAACCCCTAAGTGATGATTTCTTGATTATAAACCCTAGTTCAAATGGGTTCAAAACCTTAATATAAGGTCCATTTGAAGGGTGATTCAATGGTACAATTGAAGAATAAATCATTGGTCCAATTAATACATGGTTCAATGATTGAAACCCTAAATTGACTAAGTGTTGGAAGACCCTTTTGGTCCATTCAGTTTTGAGAGAGTTTGGGCCAAATGGTCTTAAGACCGTTTGAGTCCAAACGGTTTCAAGACCATTTGGGATCAAACAGTCTCAAGACCGTTTAGGACCAAACAGTCTCAAATTGTTTGGAGACCTAGGTTCATTCAGTTTCAATATGTTCTGTCTAAACGGTTTCAAGCACCTACTTTGTCAAACGGTTTCAAGCACCTACTTTGTCAAACGGTTTCAAGTACCTACTTTGCCAAACGGTTTTCAAACTATTTATACTTAATTGATCAAGACCGTTTGGGGTCTAAGTGACCAAGACCGTTTGGGGTCTAAGTGACCAAGACTTTTTGAGGTTCAAATTGGTTAAACCATTTGGACACCTAATATGATTAAAGGTCAGTAAGCTACTTGATTTATAATGATGTAGACTAAAGGTGATCATAATGGTTAACCCTAACTATGTGTACTTAAATGAAGAGCTGACCTAGATCAATTTTGAAGTACTTAACATCCTAGAAAGAATGAGAGAGAGAGAGGAATGCTTATATAATTAAGCTCTAATTCCCCCATTATGAACAAAATATATAATTAGGGTTTGATCCTTAATAAAGAGATCATGTAACCCTCAATGAGAAGATTAATGAGCCTTAACCTTAAATTAGGGCAAAGATGTGTGAAACCCTAATTTAGGGCAAAGCTATGTGTGAAACCCTAATTTAGGGCAAAGCTATGTGTGAAACCCTAATTTAGGGCAAAGCTAGGTGAAACCCTAATTGAGGGAGATGTCAAGTGAAATCCTAATTTCAGGTAATACTATGTGAAACCCTGATATAGAAGGATGATATGTGAAACTCTAATGAAGAGTGATACTAGGTGAAATCCACATGTATGGGAGATGCTATGTGAACCTCAATTTATAAATATGGAAAATCCTATTCCTAATAATGGAATAGTGATTAATGTATTGACAAATGTAACACCTAGAGAGGTTGAAAATGAATATCCTTATATCAATAGTTCCTAACTCAAGGATGAGTCCATATCGTTGGCAATGGTTGTATATTCTAAATAAGTGACTTATGATCAATACATTATATGATAAATGTGATGAACTGGTGCATAAAGTATTAGGATGAGGAATACCCTAATACAAACTAAGTGGATGAACTCAAGAAAGATAAAGGTGATGAGGGAAGTGATACATCAAGATATGATAGATATCACATCCAACACCTCAAGACTGATATACCTTGATGTGTTTTAAATCCAATATATTTGGATGAGTGACACATGAAGTGTGTCATGATTGATTGTTACATTAAGAAGTAATGCACTTTGATAAGTGTAGGCTAACATGCCCTATGAAAAGGTTAATCCAAACCAATAACCTATGATGCAATCATATTTTGGTAAGGATGAGAGAGAAACTCATACTTTCTGTTGATAATTCATTTAATGATGAGTGATGAGAATAAATAAGTATGATTGGATACCTATGTTATCAATATTGGTTCCTAGCTGTGTGAAGCAATGAAATAGGACTTGATCATTAATAATATGATCTTGAGAACCTATATGGTTATTCTGGAAAACCCTAATTCAGGGTGATGTTATGTAATGTTACAGTAAACCTTAAATTGGGTAAGAAGACATGATGAACTCTAATCTGACGTGAACAGTGCATCCTAACCCTAAATTGGGTAATTGGATATAATAAACCTTAATACAGGGTAATACTATGTGAAACCCTAATACAGGGTAATACTATGTGAAACCCTAATACAGGGTGATGCTATGTGAAGTCCTAACACAAAGTAATCCTATGTGAAGCTCAAATACAGTTTGATGAGTTATGAAGGTGATAAGGAAACCCTTGTATTGTATAGTACTAATATATAAATGTTATCATGAGTACTAATCATGCAAGTATGTTGAGATGATGAGCATAGCCAGATATGGGCTATGATGATCTGTATATTGAAAATTTTTTATGGGCTTCATAAGCCATAATATGCCTTACTGCTTCTTAAGGGGTAATAAGAGGTGATATGAGTCTTGTGAACTATGTGGAATACTTTGTGTAGTAAGAATCATAATGTCATGGGCCAGTTGACCTGAAGGTATTAAGTTACCTAATAAGTGGTAAGAAGTATTCTATGATGAGTTAAGGGTTTGAATACCCATCTTCTATAATTATGATGATGAACTTGTTAAGAAATGGAAATGTACTTGATGAGATGAGGGATTAGGATCCCAATAATTTAAATAAAAGAGTATGGCTACAGGCCATGACTCCACAAAGACAATGTCAGGCATTAGCTATGAGATCTAAGCCTGAAGAGAGTATATGTTGCAGTCATAACTCTATAGTGAATAAATGTTATACATGTTCTTCATATTCCTTAATAGATTAGTGACATGCTGCTCTATCAAGTTATAACTGCAATGTTTTAGATAATAATAATGTTCTAATTTGTTAGACAATGGAATAACTGTTGTTAAACAATTATGATTCCTCTGTTCAGATTTATCTAATTAATTGCAATAATAATGTTTCTGGCGGAGAGTTATATCTCTCGCTGGGGCACTTTACAATTGTCTCACCCCATGGGAATCACATTTTTAGGTGGACGCGGACGAGGAGACAGGAATCCTTCAGTAGGTGAAGGACAACAACAGCAGCCGCAGGGACAACAGTGAAGTCTCAGGTGGAGACACTGGCTGTTATGCCTTGTATAGATGTATATAGAGTCCTATGTGTCATCTCTGTACTCTCAGGTCCTCGGAGTAGTAGTTAGTACTTTCGAGATTATGGCTCAGTGCCTCGAGATTTTATACTGCCTGTGTTTAGTTTAACAGGGCAGTTGATGCTTGTAACTCACAGAAGGAGATGATACAGGACATGTACCTTTAGACCAGAATGTAAATGTGTTACTTGTTGGATCCTAGATGGGTGATTAGATGCTGTAGAGGGGGGGTGAATAGAGCTGAAAGCACTTAGACAAAATTCATTAAACCTTCAAGATATTTGACAAGATAAGGTTGCTAAATAGGTAATTTGAGTGCAACTAAAACATACATAGCAAGGATGAGAGAGATTGAACATGCACCAATTATACAAGCTATTTAGAGTGGTTCCATACTTCAAACTAGAAGTGTGTCAGTCCACTTGCCTAGAGAGGTCAACCTCTAAGACTTCCAAACTATTGCACTCTTATATTCATTTATAAGACATACAATACATGACCAACCAAAGGACTTACCTATCCAATACAAAGAGTCTTTAACCTTACCAAGGACTTACCCACATTGCAAGAGTCTTCGGCCTTCTCCAAGGACTTACCCTGTTACGACCCCATCTGAGCTTAACTGGTAAACTAGGGTTTACCTAGACAATTGCAAAGATTAATTGGAATAATCATTCTTGAAATCTAATTAATGACGATAACACAATTAGGATGTTTTAACTATGATAATAAGTCTAAATGTTCTTTTGTCTTGAGAATTAGGGTTTGAGAAGCATAAACCCTAATCGGCCCAAAATAGGGTTTTGATGATACATGAACACAAAATTTGATAAGTATAGTGTCTCAGTAAATGATTTTTAGTATTTTATGTGTAACTCTGATGTACTTCAAATTTTGATATAATTTGTATATATAAAATGTGAACAACATTGGAAAATATCAGAATTTTTGAAGAATGTTCTGACCTGTTTATCTGTCGAGTTTCAAACTCGACCGATCATATTTCCAGATTTATACAGCAGTGTGGTAATTGAATTTTATATTTTTATTGGTATATCCAATTGATCTCAAATTTTAACTGTGCTTGAAAAACGCGGTTTTAGACACTCTGTTAAATTGGCATAATTTTTTGATGACTTTTGATCTCTACAGTGAGGGTGTCGGTCGAGTTCTGTGCAGGACAAACTCGACTGAATCTGCTGCTGACTGCAATATAGCAGTGCACTGTTCTATTTTTAATTATTTATTGGTAACTCCAAATGATCTCAAATTTTAACTAAAGCTTTATAGATATATTATAAACAAAGTGATAAATTCCCATAATTGTTGGAGAATGTTTGATCTCTGAAATAAACGAATTACAGTAACTTTTGTATAACTGAATATTCAGCCAATATAATAAAAGTTGAGTGTTGGGTCAATATGCAATTGACCCAAGCAGCTCAAATTGACTTATATGATCGACCGCACATACACACACAGCTCTCATTCTTCATCATCCACCCCAGAGAAACGAAAATCTATAGAGAGAGGGAGAGTTAGGGCTTGAGTGGAGAAAGAGGAGGAATTGCTGACCTAGGGTTTTGCGGTCCAAGGAATGGTGAAATCAAGTAAGTTTGGATCCTTTGCATAGACTTTTATGGTGAATCTTCTCTCTCATGTCAAGATTCTGTCCATGCTCGGATTTGATCCAAGATGATGTCGAAATTCCCTCTTTTCTCACCCTTTCTTCATAATCCCTCATTTTCAAGGTTTCCAAGTTGAATGGAAGAAGAATTGGGAGATTTGCTAGGGACTTGATATGAGTTCGAGATTCCCTGAGTTGAGCTACAGTTTTGAGGTGTTTTCACACCTTAGGTTGAGTTGTCAAGGACCATTAAGTTAGTAAGTTAGAGTCCTATGTGTGGCAGATAGGAGATGTTTGATGTTAGCTTTGTGGATTTGAGTATTTGGATATCCTGGCCCAATATCTGAGTACTTGGATCAACCAGTACAAGCTACTCTGTCTATTCTTTCACGTATACCCTGGCCAGGTATACAGTGGAAGAATGGGCTAGAGAGGAACCCTAGAAATGTTAGGGTTTGAAAACGAGAAAAGAAACAAGAATTAAGAGAATAAATGTAAAAGGAGATAGAACTTACATTTCATAATGTTGTTTTTGTTGGAAATGTATAGAAATGCTCTTATATATTTGAATTGAAATATTCAATACTTTGAAATATGGGTCTTTAATATCTGTTGTACACTATGTAGTTGTAGCATTTATTGATTTCATTCTTTGTAACAAGTAGACTAGAATTGACCTTTGAATGAGCTTTTGTTAGTGGATAAGTTTTCTTCCACACTTCTGAGATGAATAGGAGTTGAGTAATCCTTTGTAGTTCTTGGCTTCAGGACTTCAGGTTTGGCCTGGTCCGGCTGGCAAGATGCGTTACTAGGATCTAATGAATCCTATCAATAGTATAATAAGAATAGAATTTGAATAATTAGACCCACATCAGAGTAAGAATGTACATACAGTAAGATGTTGAAACATTTGGGCAAGATCAGAACAACTAAGAATTAGTTGAAACTGATATCTGAGGTTCAATTTTGGGGCCTCATATGAGAAACCCTTAATTGGGAATAAAGGAACATGATATAAGATTCATAATCAGTTTATTGATTAATATTATATGAACTATACATATGAAATATAGAAAAGATATGTGAAATGTATGTATGATTCAAGATAGCAAGAATCAATCATGAAGAATGAATCATATAATTGAGTATAATGCTTTTATGAACTCTAAAGCAAAGGCTAAGTAGAGAATAGGGTTGAGCATTCAATAGGTCCATAGAAGTAAAGAGTCTTCAAAAGAGCAAAAGTAAAGAGAATCGTATGAACATGTAATTCATAAGACTAGAACAACAAACTAGTTTCAAAGAAAAGAACATAGGTGTAGTTTAACGAATGAATAAGTCATACAAAGGTAGACTGTATTCAGGAGAGAAAAACTTGATTGAAAGAGAAACTATGTTTGAGCCATGCATGATCCACTTGATTTAAAAATGAAGAATATGTAATGTATTCAACATGAGGAAAAAACTAATAGAGGGACTATTAATTTAGAACGTTAACTTCACAATAGTATAAATATAAAGGAGGAAATATGTGCAACATGGTATACATGACCATACATATGAATAAGAAACATGGTCATAAGAGAAAAATTTAGAATTAAAGATGATGGGTTAAAGAGTAGTATATGGTAGGAGAACTATGAAACGTAAGATAGGGTTTGAAATATGATGGAGAAGTTATAAAATAAAGAGGTTGTGAGATTCAAGCAAGTGATAATTAATCAAATATCTCTGTTGATAACTAAGTAAATCTACATATGAGAATGTATTAAGGGAATGTTTGAATACAAGTATTCCAAGTCTTAAAATCATCTTCTCTTTCATATATTCCTTAATGAGAGTAAGGTGGGAATGAAATGATAAGAGAAAATGAATCATATACGGTGCATAACTACCTTGGTGGGGTCATCTAGTGAATGTAATAGTGACATACATTACGATGGAGTGCGATAAGAAATAAATTCTTGTGTGATAGCAAGGATGATGAATAATCTATTCTTACCTTGAATGTTTTAATGTTAGGGATGTTTATTGTATATGATCAAAATGAGAAGGAGAGGTAGCAAAACATAAGTAGTAAAGAATGAGGAGAGAGATAAAGGAAAACACTAGCTTTGTGTAATAGGTGAACTCATTTTTAGAGGTATGCTTTGTTGAAGGCATACTAAGGTATGTAAGTTGATTCTATGTATGATTTCAGTGTATTTGTGCAAGCTATATGTTAATTAAAGGTGCATGATAGTTGTAGTAATTCATACCAGATATGCATCCTAGTATTGTGTATTTGTAATATGGTGATATAGTTTGGATGATGATGGAAGACATGAAGGGATATCCTAAATAAGGTAGTTATACCTATTCACTCATATTAATAGAAAGGGATGATAATCAGATTGTCTGGACAAGTAACCCTAATGAGGTGTAGCTTGTTATACCTAGCTCTAATATAACTGAGTGATGGTAATCGAGTATGAATAATGCTTGAATGACTGATACAATGGTGGATTACTTTATTACTATGGTTGAAACCCTAAAATGATATAATACGATGGTTACACTTTGAATTTTGTGTGGGCCCATAACCCACAGGTCCCAGGATCGAAACAAGATAGTATGGAATGAGGTGGTAATGCTTCACCTCATGCATCCATGACCCAATGGGGATGCCAAGAATAGTATTGTGCAATTGATTGTTGAATCTAGTCTTTTAATTCAAGACTGTTTTGCCATTTGAATAGCACTTTATTAAAGTTTAAAACAGCATGGTGAACTCGCTTTTGTCACTTAAAGGTGATACAGAACAATAGAACTTTCTGAGCCGCATAAGTTGAGATAGTTGTATCAGAGTATCAGAGTTGCGCATCGAAAGCGTGATGGTTTATCTTTGCATTCTATGTTTGACTGCGGCATAAATAATTTGCTTGATATCATTGAGAACTAATTGAAATATGTTGTGATTTAGTAAAGAATTAAAAGATCTAATGTTGAAAACTACATTCAGGTATGAAATACAAGAATATAATGACATGGAAGGCTTTAGAAGCTTAAAATAACCTTGAATGTATCTTTCTTGTGGGTTTATGTTTCGAGGACGAAACATTATAAGGGGGGAAGAGTTGTTACGACCCCATCTGAGCTTAACTGGTAAACTAGGGTTTACCTAGACAATTGCAAAGATTAATTGGTATAATAATTCTTGAAATCTAATTAATGACGATAACACAATTAGGATGTTTTAACTATGATAATAATTCTAAATGTTCTTTTGTCTTGAGAATTAGGGTTTGAGAAGCATAAACCCTAATCGGCCCAAAATAGGGTTTTGATGATACATGAACACAAAATTTGATAAGTATAGTGTCTCAGTAAATGATTTTTAGTATTTTATGTGTAACTCTGATGTACTTCAAATTTGGATATGATTTGGATATATAAAATGTGAACAACATTGGAAAATATCAGAATTTTTGAAGAATGTTCTGACCTGTTTATCGGTCGAGTTTCAAACTCGACCGATCATATTTCCAGATTTATATAGCAGTGTGGTAATTGAATTTTATCTTTTTATTGGTATATCAAATTGATCTCAAATTTTAACTGTGCTTGAAAAACACAGTTTTAGACACTCTGTGAAATTGGAATAATTTTTGGATGACTTTTGATCTCTACAGTGAGGGTGTCGGTCGAGTTCTGTGCAGGGCAAACTTGACCGAATCTGCTGCAGACTGCAATATAGCAGTGCACTGTTCTATTTTTAATTATTTATTGGTAACTACAAATAATCTCAAATTTTATCTGAAGCTTTATAGATCAATTATAAACAACTTTCTAAATTCCCATAATTGTTGGAGAAGGTTTGATCTCTGAAATAAACGAATTACAGTAACTTTTGTATAGCTGAATATTCAGCCAATATAATAAAAGTTGACTGTTGGGTCAATATGCAATTGACCCAAGCAGCTCAAATTGACTTATATGATCGACCAAACACACACACAGCTCTCATTCTTCGTCATCCACCCCAGAGAAACGAAAATCTAGAGAGAGAGGGAGAGTTAGGGCTTGAGTGGAGAAAGAGGAGGAATTGCTGACCTAGGGTTTTGCGGTCCAAGGAATGGTGAAATCAAGTAAGTTTGGATCCTTTGCATAGACTTTTATGGTGAATCTTCTCTCTCATGTCAAGATTTTGTCCATGCTCTGATTTGATCCAAGATGATGTCGAAATTCCCTCTTTTCTCACCCTTTCTTCATAATCCCTCATTTTCAAGGTTTCCGAGTTGAATGGAAGAAGAATTGGGAGATTTGCTAGGGACTTGATATGAGTTCGAGATTCCCTGAGTTGAGCTACAGTTTTGAGGTGTTTTCACACCTTAGGGTGAGTGGGTTCTTCCTTTAAACAGTATAATGCACGAAATTTGATTATAGCATCCAAATCCCTAATTGCTTGGTATGTGATTCTAAACCCTGAAATGTCTGTTTCATTTAAGTTGTTGCAAATTGATATGATATGGATTCCTTGTCTATTTGAATGACTCTTTGATGGTAGATCTACATCACAAATGTATACAACACATCCTAGAAAGAATGCTTTTCATATTTATACCATATGATGTAATTAGGGTTTAATCTAATTGAGATATCTCTAGAGTTTCAACCTTATTGAAAAGGACTAGTAAACTTATAAGTGGTTAGGATGTACCTCATGGATTACCTTATTTGAATTTTATCCTTGGTGCATGATATCTCAGTGAATAGCATGGAAACCTAAATTTATTTCACTTTCCATGGTTTCATACATATATCGATTGTATATGATTTGTTGAAAACAATCTTTATTTAGTGAATGCTTATATCCTATGAAATCCTTGTGAGAGCCATGTGACAAGTGAATGAGGTAAATGAAAAGGTGAATGAGGCGAATGAAACCCTAAAAGTAGGGTGTTGGCATGTGATGAATGAATAAGGCAAATGAAACCCTAAGGATAGGGTGTTCAATGAATCATGTTATGGTGACATGAAAGATCTCGATATGAGATGTGGTGATACTTAACTGTTGAATTGTATGATTCTAGTGCATTTACCTTTATATGCTTGTTCTCTCTGAGTTGATATCTACATACTGCAGGGCTTCTTATATTTCAATACATATCTCGTAAATTGCAGGTGATGAGATATGACATGCCCTAGAGAGGGATGTTACTGAGACATGGTATATGTTGAATACATGAGCTATGATGTTTTATATGATATGATATGGCAGGCCGTGTGAGCCTTGTGAGAAATGTAAAATGAGTTATGATTTCAGTTTTACATGTATCTATAATATTAATGTTAGACTTAGGTGCCCTAACACCGTAGAACCCCTTCGAGAGATCTGCTTCTTAGGGGTGAAACTCGTGTTGCAACATTAACCGTGCGGAGTCATGGTGGCACGAGGACAGAGAGGCAGTGTTCAACAATAATCTGTGCGGAGTCACGGTGACACTGGAGAAAATAGGGGTTATTGCAATAAGATCCGTGCAGAGTCATGGAGGTAACCCCGTGAGACTCTCCGCCTGTGTACTCAGGTTAGAGGAGGAGTCTAGAGCACTCGGAGTAGTGCATTGAGGCCAGAGAGCCTATGAGTCAGGCCGGAGAGCCTGGGGTCCTGTGGCAGAACTGGGCTGGCGTCAGACTTAGCATTTCCCGGGTGTGTCGCTAAGTCTTGTACGGTGGGATCGTAGTTTGCTACAGATCTTTATATGCAGAGTACACTGCATATGATTAGGGCATAAGTTAAAATATGATCATATAGGTTCACAGAGTTCCTTATAAATGAAAGAGTTAAGGAAGACCAGAGCATAGTCTTCTCGTAGTTATTCTTTGGATGCAATATTTACATTCTTTGTTATTTCAATTATATTGTTTTAGAACTGCTCAGTGTAGTATTTATTGTTGTTAAATTTCATATCGTTTACTCAAAGTTATATCTGTAATCACATTAGTGCCTTAGACTATTTCTTTGAAGTACTCATTCACTGAGCGAGTAGGCTCACCCCTCTACTCAAACATTTTAGGGTTAACCGCATGGACTTGAAGATGGTCAGAGCATCAGTGTAGATCTTCCACAAGAGTTAAGTACAAGATTAGTTGAGTCAGTCGGTCCTTGTCACTCTAGGTCCTCAGTAAGAGATAAGAGAGAGAGTTGTAATTACGATGTGTAATATTGTTCCTCTTTTGATATGTATGCAAATTAGCAAGTTTTATGTGCATAAGGTGTGAGAGACATCATGAATGTTTATACATGTATCTTTACTATTGAAGTCTGATTAGTAAAAGAAATGTTCAGATTCCTTTGTTAAGATGTTATGTGGTTCAATGCGGGGAAACAGGAGTTTTAAAGAAAAGAAAAAAAGTTAAGGGTGTTCTTTGTGTTACATATAAGTCCTATCTTATGCCCTAATCTCATGATTTGAGGAAATTGTGAGATCGGAGTGTAACATACCCACTCTTGCACAAGTCTTCGGCCTTGCAGGAATTACCCACTCTTCTTGGATCTTCCGCCTTTGACTTCACCTTCACTCGGAGAAGCTTCCACCAAGGTCTTACCCACTTGAGCTTGAGTCTTCTGCCTTCTCCAAGGGCTTACCCACTCTAGCTCCAAGTCTTCAGCCTTGATCTTCACCAAGGGACTTCTTCCCTTGTTCTTCTTCACCTCTCTTGGACAAGAGAGAGAACCTTCATCTTCATGATTGAAAAGATAGATAGGGAGGTGGTGGAAGTGAGAGCCTCACAAGATATACATGTTGGACTTAGCTCTGTTACAGATTTCCTACTCACTCTAATGGATGTAGCAAGTGATTAAGCTTAGAGAGAGAGAGGAGGCTATAGGAAGCACTCAACTATAGAATAGGAGCCTCACATAGAGTTTGCAATGAATGCTCAACCTTGGAATGAAGCCCAAGGGGTCCTATTTATAGATGGGGATGCCTCTTAGCCTTTGGGAACACTTGTGAACGAAAACTACCCATTTTGTGGCCGGCTAGAAGCACTTTTCTGCACTTTTCCGTACAGTGCAATCGGTCGAGTTTCTATAAGTGTAACTCGACTGATAGAGTAAAAGACAAAACCGATATTCAGACCATCGGTCGAGTTTGTCCTGAGGAAACTCGACCGACCAATGAAAATCGATTTGGTCAGTTACTCCATCGATTGAGTTCTGTGTAAACACAACTCGACCGATGCAATCTTCAGAAAATTGATCAAGGATGATCAGTTGAGTTTTCTGGCTTGGAAACTCGACCGACAAAGTGCCTGTAATCAATTTTCAAAGTTGCATCTAAAGTGCTCTAATATTTGATTTAAGTGCTCCTGATATTTTTCTAAGCTTAATTACAAGTCATACAATCATTACAAGTGATTTACAACATGATTCGAAAGGATATACATCATATTACAAAAATGTGCACTTGTATGAATTTTGACTTGTCTTTTCTCCAATTTGATATGCGCAAATTAGGGCAATTGGAGTGTGTCTATACCTAATCTGAAATCACTCAAGTAGAAGCATTAGACACCAATATGTGGAATGGTTAGTCATCATCAAAACATGGGTTTAGTCAATTTAGACGTGAGTCAACATTGACCTAATTGACCTTGAGTCAACAATCTCCCCCTTTTTGAAGATGACAAACCATTCCATAAATGTATTGAAAGCTTTCAAGTAAAATCATACCTTTGGAGAAACCTAGGGGTTTCAATAGGATTGAGATCATATGCTCCCCCTCAATTGATGCACATGGAGTTCTCATACTCCCCCTCAATTGATGTTATTTCTCCTGCATGGTTAGCTATCATAACATTTATAGAATACTATGTCTTCTACTCATATATGTTCTACACATATATGTCTTCTCCCCTTTTACCTACTCCCTTTACATGAACATGCTTCTCTTCTTCATGTAAGACATGCCTTCTTCCTCTTTTTAAAAGAAGACATATCTTTCTCCCCCTTTGTCATTTCAAAAAGTGGGGTTATGAAGAAATAAGAAACATCACTTGTTAAAGAAAAAGGAGATAACACAAATATATATATGGAGAGTAGAAGAGCATAGATAGGGGCTTGTCCAAGCATAGAAAGAAAAGCAAGTTAAAGCATATACTTGAACAACCCAA
Source organism: Alisma plantago-aquatica (assembly GCA_963693085.1). Taxonomy (NCBI): domain Eukaryota; kingdom Viridiplantae; phylum Streptophyta; class Magnoliopsida; order Alismatales; family Alismataceae; genus Alisma; species Alisma plantago-aquatica. The sequence goes on along the minus strand of OY856409.1, from coordinate 730,250,274 downwards.
AATGCAAGATAAGGTGCTGCGGAAAAACAATAAATTGCAATTTTGACCCTCAAGATGACGGAATTTGATCAAAAACCATCAGAGCTCATGGCAAAGTGATGAGTCTTTCTTGGAAGGTTGTTTCTACACGAAAAACACTAGTGTTGCACCAAAAACTGAAACTGGAGAAAAGCTGCATAAAAACCAAAAATACTCCAATTTCTACATATAATGTAGATCTATGTACCTTGCATCACAATGTTATGCAAGCAACTCAAGATAGTAGATATGCAATTCAAGGAATAGGCTTGAGCATGTATGAAACAAGATACAAGCATAGCATATATAGATGAGCAAAGATGCCAATTATAAACAGGGTTAGAACTACATGTATATGAACTACTAGTAGATGATATTGTTGGTATGTATGCCCATAGAGCAAGTCATATGATGATTGTAATGGGATACTTTGTAAATGATTTGAATAATAATAAAGGCAATTTCCGATCTATATGTTTAAACTGTTTCTGAGATGATGGTGTAACATGATAGATGTCAAAAGAATGGTTTTTTACTCGATGACGTATGCTTTTAGGTTCATGACCTAAACGATGAGATCATACGGATGTTAAGAGTATACATTCTTGTTTTGTCCCTAGTCGGTTGTTATTGTGGAAATAACCAAAGACATCAATAACACTAAAGACTAGATTGTGTGTTGGTTGATGACAGAATCTCATTAGTCATGATATAGTGATATAAAACCAAGAACATAGGTACTTGTTAGAGAACAAGGTACCGGAAAGACCCACCGTGAGAGTGACACATGGAACCATGACTTGGTAGTCACAGTCAGCTCTCACAGTGATGGTGGTGAGTGTGATTCTTTGACCTGAAATCACTACACTCAACACATGTCGTTGGGTACACTTTGACATCATCAAACGCAGTCCTGAAACATGGGTTGTTATAAAGGTGATGATTGGGTGGCTTTGACACATGGGGCTTTTGAGGGGTGAGTGATAGATATGGGATTTGTCCCTCCTGAGGGAGTTTGATATCCTTGGCCACTTGATGAGTAGGATTGAGAAAGGCATGCACATGCACGTGTGAATCAATATGTGATATTGATGTCATACACATCTCACTCGGTCTGCTCTGAGATCAAGGAAATGAATGAACATTGACAGGATGACTGTTCCATGCCTCGAGTTCATTCAGGATATCAGTGACAAAGGAATTGTACATTCACTATAACACCATTCACGGATTGTAGGATTGAAAGTTGTTCTCCAACTTTCTATTTCACTTGGGTAGCACTGATGTGTGACTAGGCACCGCTCTTTGCTTGTGAAGTCATAAGTGTTATGGACTTTCACTGCCAACGTGAAATGGACCTACAGGGTCACACACATAGGATTTAACCTGGAAGAGGAGTTTTGTCCACAAGCAATGTTTAGATTGATTACTAAAGGAGTTTAGTAGTTCAATTAAACACTCACTCAATCGATAGCACAATATCATAATGTTCAAGGTGTTGGACGCACTGATTGGAGTATCGAATTGATTGAAATCGCATTTGACTGATTCTGCACAATCTCCACTCCCAACCGATCGGTTCATGTGATGAACCGGTCGGTTGATGTTGCTGAACCGGTTGGCTCAATTGTTGAACCGATCGGCTCATGCACAGAGTGAAACGAGCGGTTCAAGTGTTCAACTGATCGGTTCAACTGGTGCAACCGAGGAACTTGGGAAAGTAGGATTGGTGCAAATTTTCCTTGTGTTTCACTTGCCCAATTTGATTGGAACAAGGATTGGTATTCGATACCAATTAGAAACAATAGAAGGAAAGTCAATCCAGGATCGACCAGGACCACCAACCGACCGGTTCACTTGTGAACAGACCAGTTGAGGTGTCCCAACTGATCGGTTGGTTCTCCAACCGACCGGTTCAGGTTGCGAGTTGGTTGCTTTTGTGGAAAATCTTGAACCCTTCTACTCCTGCTTTTAGTCCCATATTGTCGGGGACAGAGAACCCTGTCCCATGACCCGCCTATATATAGGGGTATTGGGGGCTTCTCAGAGTACAACTCAGTGCAAGTTGGTTGCTCTGCAAAGTTGTCATTCTCTCTGGTTTTGGTCACCGAGAGAGCCCGAGCAAATGCTACCCGAAAAGGGAGGCACAACAAGGGAAAGACAACTGCAGTTGCAATTGGCAGCAGGAGAGTGTGTTGGCGACTAGTACGCCAACAGGAGGGTGCGACTCCATACTAAAGAGTTTAGTTGTGCTCTATCCATGGTTGATGTTGCTGATTTCCTACTCAAGGCATCTGCAACAACTTGTCACCTTTATTTATTGCATACGATGCGAATAAAATTGGCTTTATGCATGTCCAATCCACAAATCCCATATATACATATATGATATGTAATATTAATGCATTCGATACACGTCGCCCTTAAACGAGTTTTGTGGTGGATGTGTAGCATGATTATGGCCTATAAACCCCTATATATGTGTGTGGTTGTATGTGGTTGCTTGCATCTCGGTCTGCGCACCAATTCCCCTTCTCCTATTCCTGATGTAACTCGAAATAATTCGAGAATTCTTTTCCTATCTTTGCTCCCCCCGAATGTAACTCGGGGTTTCACAATTAAATTGTAAATAGGATAGATTTTATTTCCTGTTATGTCAAAGAACGGCGGACAACCTGAGACGATCGGTTCAAGGTGTGAACCGATCGGTTGGTGATCCAGACGACCGGTTCGAGGAGCGAGACGAGTGGGTGGCGACCTGATGATATGCACGATGACCGGTGAACCGATCGGCTGGAGGCGCCAGTCAATCGACTGGTGGCACCCGAACAACCAACCTGATGGCGAGCCAATCACTGATGGAGATGAGCTAATCAAACCCAGAAAGGCAGGCACAAATTTCATCTTGTACAGGTTGCATGTGATGTATACCTAGATGACCGTGATTCCTCTTGGCTCGAGGAATCACAATAGGATGGCCATAATCATTGCTTTTATCGTTTCGCATGTTTTCTGTGGGATATAGCATGTATATGATACATACTATATATTGTGGTGATTGGATATGTATATGTATATAAAAACCAAATCCCTAATTAAATATTAAGTTTTAGATGACTTCCAAATGTGACACACGTGAAAAGATTGATCGACCAAGTGTGGGAACACCCTAGCGTGGTGCACCGTCTATCTCGTGGAAGCGTGAAGGATGAATGTGTGGGTCTGCCCTAGCAGGGTGCATATTCATCGTGTTGGCTTTGGGTCGGACTTAACAAGGTGACCTAGATAGGATCTAGCACCTTGAGGCATGGAGATGATCATGGCAAGGAGTTGCATATGACATCTTTCAAGAGTTGCATATGATGCAATTGGCAAGAGTTGCCTACCTGAGAGATCTGAGTTGTGGGTGACAGCCCTAGCTGGTCCATGGCTCAGAGGATTTCAGGATCTTGACCCACTAGAAGATTGTACGCTACAATCTTCCGAATTGATGGTGAGGGCTATCAATTTGAGTCAAAATAGTGGGAGCGGTAATTAATTAAAGTCCTAATTAACTATCGAAAAAATTTATTCAAATCAAATCAAAAGGAGTTTTGACAAATGCAAATTTTCTCTTGTAGAATGGCAAAAGAATCATATTTTAAAATGGGCAAATTAATTGAGAATAAATTCCATAACTGTTTGAGGACTGTGAGAAGTGTTCTGCACAATCCAGATATACCAGGAGCCTTTGAATCCACTCTATGTATGCTTAAAGTGTTGGTGAAGAAGAAAGAAAGTTCATTAATAGAGATCAATAGAACGATAGGTAAGGGAGAGAAGGGTTCTCTCGCCAAACCAATTTCTTCTACATGGAGAGGAAGGAAGGAACGATGGAAGAAGAAGTCAGAGATAGAGATCTCTACTTCTGTTGTTTACGTGATAGAGATTAACTTTCCTACTTCTTCGTCATGGGTACTTGATACCGGATGCGGATCTCACATTTGTTCAAATGTGAAGGATCTTAAGAGAAGTAGGCCTTTGGGGAAAGGCGAGGTTGAACTACGTGTTGCCAATGGGGCAAGAGTTGCCGGCAGTGCCATAGGAACCTATGAGTTAACTCTACCAAGTGGGCTAATAATAGAGTTGAAGAACTGCTATTATGTACCTTCCATAAATAGGAATATCATTTCCGTCTCTTGTTTGGACAAAGATGGATTTGAATTTCTTATTAAGAATGGAAAATGCTCCATTTCTAAAGATGAGATCTTTTATGGCAGTGCCCCTATGTGTTATGGTCTATACTTGATAGACTTGGAGACAAGTGTATACAACGTAAACACCAAAAGGCAAAAACTCAACGACTCAAACAAAACATATCTCTGGCATTGTCATCTAGGGCACATAAATGAGAAGCGCATTTCTAGACTCCATAACGATGGTTATCTAGACTCTTTTGATTATGAATCTATAGAGACATGTGAATCTTGTTTGTTGGGCAAGATGACCAAGACTCCCTTTTCAGGTAAAGGTGAGAGAGCTAGTGATCTATTAGGACTCATACATACTGATGTATGTGGGCCTTTTAGATCTAATGCCAGAAATGGGTGTCAGTACTTCATTACCTTCACTGATGATTTGAATAGGTATGGCTATGTGTCCCAACTGATCGGTTGGTTCTCCAACCGACCAGTTCAGGTTGCGAGTTTGTTGCTTTTGTGGAAAATCTTGAACCCTTCTACTCCTGCTTTTAGTCCCATATTGCCGGGGATAGAGAACCCTGTCCCATGACCCGCCTATATATAGGGGTATTGGGGCTTCTCAGAGTACAACTCAGTGCAAGCTGGTTGCTCTGCAAAGTTGTCATTCTCTCTCGTTTTGGTAACCGAGAGAGCCCGAGCAAATGCTACCCGAAAAGGGAGGCACAACAAGGGAAAGACAACTGCAGTTGCAATTGGCAGCAGGAGAGTGTGTTGGCGACTAGTACGCCAACAGGAGGGTGCGACTCCATACTAAAGAGTTTAGTTGTACTCTATCCATGGTTGATGTTACTGATTTCCTACTCAAGGCATCTGCAACAACTTGTCACCTTTATTTATTGCATACGATGCGAATAAAATTGGCTTTATGCATGTCCAATCCACAAATCCCATATATACATATATGATATGTAATATTAATGCATTCGATACACGTCGCCCTTAAACGAGTTTTGTGGTGGATGTGTAGCATGATTATGGCATATAAACCCCTATATCTGTGTGTGGTTGTATGTGGTTGCTTGCATCTCGGTCTGTGCACCAATTCCCCTTCTCCTATTCCTGATGTAACTCGAAATAATTCGAGAATTCTTTTCCTATCTTTGCTCCCTCCGAATGTAACTCGGGGTTTCACAATTAAATTGTAAATAGGATAGATTTTATTTCCTATTATGTCAAAGAACGGCGGACAACCTGAGACGATCGGTTCAAGGTGTGAACCGATCGGTTGGTGATCCAGACGACCGGTTCGAGGAGCGAGACGAGTGGGTGGCGACCTGATGATATGCACGACGACCGGTGAACCGATCGGCTGGAGGCGCCAATCAATCGACTGGTGGCACCCGAACAACCAACCTGATGGCGAGCCAATCACTCATGGAGATGAGCTGATCAAACCCAGAAAGGCAGGCACAAATTTCATCTTGTACAGGTTGCATGTGATGTATACCTAGATGACCGTGATTCCTCTTGGCTCGAGGAATCACAATAGGATGGCCATAATCATTGCTTTTATCGTTTCTCATGTTTTCTGTGGGATATAGCATGTATATGATACATACTATATATTGTGGTGATTGGATATGCATATGTATATAAAAACCAAATCCCTAATTAAATATTAAGTTTTAGATGACTTCCAAATGTGACACACGTGAAAAGCTTGATAGACCAAGTGTGGGAACACCCTAGCGTGGTGCACTGTCTATCTCGTGGAAGCGTGAAGGATGAATGTGTGGGTCTTCCCTAGCAGTGTGCATATTCATCGTGTTGGCTTTGGTTCGGACTTAACAAGGTGACCTAGATAGGATCTAGCACCTTGAGGCATGGACATGATCATGGCAAGGAGTTGCATATGACATCTTTCAAGAGTTGCATATGATGCAATTGGCAAGAGTTTCCTACCTGAGAGATCTGAGTTGTGGGTGACAGCCCTAGCTGGTCCATGGCTCAGAGGATTTCAGGATCTTGACCCACTAGAAGATTGTACGCTACAATCTTCCGAATTGATGGTGAGGGCTATCAATTTGAGTCAAAATAGTGGGAGCGGTAATTAATTAAAGTCCTAATTAACTATCGACAAAATTTATTCAAATCAAATCAAAAGGAGTTTTGACAAATGCAAATTTTCTCTTGTAGAATGGCAAAAGAATCATCTTTTAAAATGGGCAAATTAATTGAGAATAAATTCCATAACTGTTTGAGGACTGTGAGAAGTGTTCTGCACAATCCAGATATACCAGGAGCCTTTGAATCCACTCTATGTATGCTTAAAGTGTTGGTGAAGAAGAAAGAAAGTTCATTAATAGAGATCAATAGAACGATAGGTAAGGGAGAGAAGGGTTCTCTCGCCAAACCAATTTCTTCTACATGGAGAGGAAGGAAGGAACGATGGAAGAAGAAGTCAGAGATAGAGATCTCTACTTCTGTTGTTTACGTGATAGAGATTAACTTTACTACTTCTTCGTCATGGGTACTTGATACCGGATGCGGATCTCACATTTGTTCAAATGTGAAGGATCTTAAGAGAAGTAGGCCTTTGGGGAAAGGCGAGGTTGAACTACGTGTTGCCAATGGGGCAAGAGTTGCCGCCAGTGCCATAGGAACCTATGAGTTAACTCTACCAAGTGGGCTAATAATAGAGTTGAAGAACTGCTATTATGTACCTTCCATAAATAGGAATATCATTTCCGTCTCTTGTTTGGACAAAGATGGATTTGAATTTCTTATTAAGAATGGAAAATGCTCCATTTCTAAATATGAGATCTTTTATGGCAGTGCCCCTATGTGTTATGGTCTATACTTGATAGACTTGGAGACAAGTGTATACAACATAAACACCAAAAGGCAAAAACTCAACGACTCAAACAAAACATATCTCTGGCATTGTCGTCTAGGGCACATAAATGAGAAGCGCATTTCTAGACTCCATAACGATGGTTATCTAGACTCTTTTGATTATGAATCTATAGAGACATGTGAATCTTGTTTGTTGGGCAAGATGACCAAGACTCCCTTTTCAGGTAAAGGTGAGAGAGCTAGTGATCTATTAAGACTCATACATACTGATGTATGTGGGCCTTTTAGATCTAATGCCAGAAATGGGTGTCAGTACTTCATTACCTTCACTGATGATTTGAATAGGTATGGCTATGTGTCCCAACTGATCGGTTAGTTCTCAAATCGACCGGTTCAGGTTGCGAGTTGGTTGCTTTTGTGGAAAATCTTGAACCCTTCTACTCCTGCTTTTAGTCCCATATTGCCGGGGACAGAGAACCCTGTCCCATGACCCGCCTATATATAGGGGTATTGGGGGCTTCTCAGAGTACAACTCAGTGCAAGCTGGTTGCTCTGCAAAGTTGTCATTCTCTCTGGTTTTGGTAACCGAGAGAGCCCGAGCAAATGCTACCCGAAAAGGGAGGCACAACAAGGGAAAGACAACTGCAGTTGCAATTGGCAGCAGGAGAGTGTGTTGGCGACTAGTACGCCAACAGGAGGGTGCGACTCCATACTAAAGAGTTTAGTTGTGCTCTATCCATGGTTGATGTTGCTGATTTCCTACTCAAGGCATCTGCAACAACTTGTCACCTTTATTTATTGCATACGATGCGAATAAAATTGGCTTTATGCATGTCCAATCCACAAATCCCATATATACATATATGATATGTAATATTAATGCATTCGATACACGTCGCCCTTAAACGAGTTTTGTGGTGGATGTGTAGCATGATTATGGCCTATAAACCCGTATATCTGTGTGTGGTTGTATGTGGTTGCTTGCATCTCGGTCTGTGCACCAATTCCCCTTCTCCTATTCCTGATGTAACTCGAAATAATTCGAGAATTCTTTTCCTATCTTTGCTCCCCCCGAATGTAACTCGGGGTTTCACAATTAAATTATAAATAGGATAGATTTTATTTCCTGTTATGTCAAAGAACGGCGGACAACCTGAGACGATCGGTTCAAGGTGTGAACCGATCGGTTGGTGATCCAGACGACCGGTTCGAGGAGCGAGACGAGTGGGTGGCGACCTGATGATATGCACGACGACCGGTGAACCGATCGGCTGGAGGCGCCAGTCAATCGACTGGTGGCACCTGAACAACCAACCTGATGGCGAGCCAATCACTCATGGAGATGAGCTGATCAAACCCAGAAAGGCAGGCACAAATTTCATCTTGTACAGGTTGCATGTGATGTATACCTAGATGACCGTGATTCCTCTTGGCTCGAGGAATCACAATAGGATGGCCATAATCATTGCTTTTATCGTTTCGCATGTTTTCAGTGGGATATAACATGTATATGATACATACTATATATTGTGGTGATTGGATATGTATATGTATATAAAAACCAAATCCCTAATTAAATATTAAGTTTTAGATGACTTCCAAATGTGACACACGTGAAAAGCTTGATCGACCAAGTGTGGGAACACCCTAGCGTGGTGCACCGTCTATCTCGTGGAAGCGTGAAGGATGAATGTGTGGGTCTGCCCTAGCAGGGTGCATATTCATCGTGTTGGCTTTGGGTCGGACTTAACAAGGTGACCTAGATAGGATCTAGCACCTTGAGGCATGGACATGATCATGGCAAGGAGTTGCATATGACATCTTTCAAGAGTTGCATATGATGCAATTGGCAAGAGTTTCCTACCTGAGAGATCTGAGTTGTGGGTGACAGCCCTAGCTGGTCCATGGCTCAGAGGATTTCAGGATCTTGACCCACTAGAAGATTGTACGCTACAATCTTCCGAATTGATGGTGAGGGCTATCAATTTGAGTCAAAATAGTGGTAGCGGTAATTAATTAAAGTCCTAATTAACTATCGACAAAATTTATTCAAATCAAATCAAAAGGAGTTTTGACAAATGCAAATTTTCTCTTGTAGAATGGCAAAAGAATCATCTTTTAAAATGGGCAAATTAATTGAGAATAAATTCCATAACTGTTTGAGGACTGTGAGAAGTGTTCTGCACAATCCAGATATACCAGGAGCTTTGAATCCACTCTATGTATGCTTAAAGTGTTGGTGAAGAAGAAAGAAAGTTCATTAATAGAGATCAATAGAACGATAGGTAAGGGAGAGAAGGGTTCTCTCGCCAAACCAATTTCTTCTACATGGAGAGGAAGGAAGGAACGATGGAAGAAGAAGTCAGAGATAGAGATCTCTACTTCTGTTGTTTACGTGATAGAGATTAACTTTACTACTTCTTCGTCATGGGTACTTGATACCGGATGCGGATCTCACATTTGTTCAAATGTGAAGGATCTTAAGAGAAGTAGGCCTTTGGGGAAAGGCGAGGTTGAACTACGTGTTGCCAATGGGGAAAGAGTTGCCGCCAGTGCCATAGGAACCTATGAGTTAACTCTACCAAGTGGGCTAATAATAGAGTTGAAGAACTGCTATTATGTACCTTCCATAAATAGGAATATCATTTCCGTCTCTTGTTTGGACAAAGATGGATTTGAATTTCTTATTAAGAATGGAAAATGCTCCATTTCTAAAGATGAGATCTTTTATGGCAGTGCCCCTATGTGTTATGGTCTATACTTGATAGACTTGGAGACAAGTGTATACAACGTAAACACCAAAAGGCAAAAACTCAACGACTCAAACAAAACATATCTCTGGCATTGTCGTCTAGGGCACATAAATGAGAAGCGCATTTCTAGACTCCATAACGATGGTTATCTAGACTCTTTTGATTATGAATCTATAGAGACATGTGAATCTTGTTTGTTGGGCAAGATGACCAAGACTCCCTTTTCAGGTAAAGGTGAGAGAGCTAGTGATCTATTAGGACTCATACATACTGATGTATGTGGGCCTTTTAGATCTAATGCCAGAAATGGGTGTCAGTACTTCATTACCTTCACTGATGATTTGAATAGGTATGGCTATGTGTCCCAACTGATCGGTTGGTTCTCCAACCGACCAGTTCAGGTTGCGAGTTTGTTGCTTTTGTGGAAAATCTTGAACCCTTCTACTCCTGCTTTTAGTCCCATATTGCCGGGGATAGAGAACCCTGTCCCATGACCCGCCTATATATAGGGGTATTGGGGCTTCTCAGAGTACAACTCAGTGCAAGCTGGTTGCTCTGCAAAGTTGTCATTCTCTCTCGTTTTGGTAACCGAGAGAGCCCGAGCAAATGCTACCCGAAAAGGGAGGCACAACAAGGGAAAGACAACTGCAGTTGCAATTGGCAGCAGGAGAGTGTGTTGGCGACTAGTACGCCAACAGGAGGGTGCGACTCCATACTAAAGAGTTTAGTTGTACTCTATCCATGGTTGATGTTACTGATTTCCTACTCAAGTCATCTGCAACAACTTGTCACCTTTATTTATTGCATACGATGCGAATAAAATTGGCTTTATGCATGTCCAATCCACAAATCCCATATATACATATATGATATGTAATATTAATGCATTCGATACACGTCGCCCTTAAACGAGTTTTGTGGTGGATGTGTAGCATGATTATGGCATATAAACCCCTATATCTGTGTGTGGTTGTATGTGGTTGCTTGCATCTCGGTCTGTGCACCAATTCCCCTTCTCCTATTCCTGATGTAACTCGAAATAATTCGAGAATTCTTTTCCTATCTTTGCTCCCTCCGAATGTAACTCGGGGTTTCACAATTAAATTGTAAATAGGATAGATTTTATTTCCTATTATGTCAAAGAACGGCGGACAACCTGAGACGATCGGTTCAAGGTGTGAACCGATCGGTTGGTGATCCAGACAACCGGTTCGAGGAGCGAGACGAGTGGGTGGCGACCTGATGATATGCACGACGACCGGTGAACCGATCGGCTGGAGGCGCCAATCAATCGACTGGTGGCACCCGAACAACCAACCTGATGGCGAGCCAATCACTCATGGAGATGAGCTGATCAAACCCAGAAAGGCAGGCACAAATTTCATCTTGTACAGGTTGCATGTGATGTATACCTAGATGACCGTGATTCCTCTTGGCTCGAGGAATCACAATAGGATGGCCATAATCATTGCTTTTATCGTTTCTCATGTTTTCTGTGGGATATAGCATGTATATGATACATACTATATATTGTGGTGATTGGATATGCATATGTATATAAAAACCAAATCCCTAATTAAATATTAAGTTTTAGATGACTTCCAAATGTGACACACGTGAAAAGCTTGATAGACCAAGTGTGGGAACACCCTAGCGTGGTGCACTGTCTATCTCGTGGAAGCGTGAAGGATGAATGTGTGGGTCTGCCCTAGCAGTGTGCATATTCATCGTGTTGGCTTTGGTTCGGACTTAACAAGGTGACCTAGATAGGATCTAGCACCTTGAGGCATGGACATGATCATGGCAAGGAGTTGCATATGACATCTTTCAAGAGTTGCATATGATGCAATTGGCAAGAGTTTCCTACCTGAGAGATCTGAGTTGTGGGTGACAGCCCTAGCTGGTCCATGGCTCAGAGGATTTCAGGATCTTGACCCACTAGAAGATTGTACGCTACAATCTTCCGAATTGATGGTGAGGGCTATCAATTTGAGTCAAAATAGTGGGAGCGGTAATTAATTAAAGTCCTAATTAACTATCGACAAAATTTATTCAAATCAAATCAAAAGGAGTTTTGACAAATGCAAATTTTCTCTTGTAGAATGGCAAAAGAATCATCTTTTAAAATGGGCAAATTAATTGAGAATAAATTCCATAACTGTTTGAGGACTGTGAGAAGTGTTCTGCACAATCCAGATATACCAGGAGCCTTTGAATCCACTCTATGTATGCTTAAAGTGTTGGTGAAGAAGAAAGAAAGTTCATTAATAGAGATCAATAGAACGATAGGTAAGGGAGAGAAGGGTTCTCTCGCCAAACCAATTTCTTCTACATGGAGAGGAAGGAAGGAACGATGGAAGAAGAAGTCAGAGATAGAGATCTCTACTTCTGTTGTTTACGTGATAGAGATTAACTTTACTACTTCTTCGTCATGGGTACTTGATACCGGATGCGGATCTCACATTTGTTCAAATGTGAAGGATCTTAAGAGAAGTAGGCCTTTGGGGAAAGGCGAGGTTGAACTACGTGTTGCCAATGGGGCAAGAGTTGCCGCCAGTGCCATAGGAACCTATGAGTTAACTCTACCAAGTGGGCTAATAATAGAGTTGAAGAACTGCTATTATGTACCTTCCATAAATAGGAATATCATTTCCGTCTCTTGTTTGGACAAAGATGGATTTGAATTTCTTATTAAGAATGGAAAATGCTCCATTTCTAAATATGAGATCTTTTATGGCAGTGCCCCTATGTGTTATGGTCTATACTTGATAGACTTGGAGACAAGTGTATACAACATAAACACCAAAAGGCAAAAACTCAACGACTCAAACAAAACATATCTCTGGCATTGTCGTCTAGGGCACATAAATGAGAAGCGCATTTCTAGACTCCATAACGATGGTTATCTAGACTCTTTTGATTATGAATCTATAGAGACATGTGAATCTTGTTTGTTGGGCAAGATGACCAAGACTCCCTTTTCAGGTAAAGGTGAGAGAGCTAGTGATCTATTAAGACTCATACATACTGATGTATGTGGGCCTTTTAGATCTAATGCCAGAAATGGGTGTCAGTACTTCATTACCTTCACTGATGATTTGAATAGGTATGGCTATGTGTCCCAACTGATCGGTTAGTTCTCAAATCGACCGGTTCAGGTTGCGAGTTGGTTGCTTTTGTGGAAAATCTTGAACCCTTCTACTCCTGCTTTTAGTCCCATATTGCCGGGGACAGAGAACCCTGTCCCATGACCCGCCTATATATAGGGGTATTGGGGGCTTCTCAGAGTACAACTCAGTGCAAGCTGGTTGCTCTGCAAAGTTGTCATTCTCTCTGGTTTTGGTAACCGAGAGAGCCCGAGCAAATGCTACCCGAAAAGGGAGGCACAACAAGGGAAAGACAACTGCAGTTGCAATTGGCAGCAGGAGAGTGTGTTGGCGACTAGTACGCCAACAGGAGGGTGCGACTCCATACTAAAGAGTTTAGTTGTGCTCTATCCATGGTTGATGTTGCTGATTTCCTACTCAAGGCATCTGCAACAACTTGTCACCTTTATTTATTGCATACGATGCGAATAAAATTGGCTTTATGCATGTCCAATCCACAAATCCCATATATACATATATGATATGTAATATTAATGCATTCGATACACGTCGCCCTTAAACGAGTTTTGTGGTGGATGTGTAGCATGATTATGGCCTATAAACCCGTATATCTGTGTGTGGTTGTATGTGGTTGCTTGCATCTCGGTCTGTGCACCAATTCCCCTTCTCCTATTCCTGATGTAACTCGAAATAATTCGAGAATTCTTTTCCTATCTTTGCTCCCCCCGAATGTAACTCGGGGTTTCACAATTAAATTATAAATAGGATAGATTTTATTTCCTGTTATGTCAAAGAACGGCGGACAACCTGAGACGATCGGTTCAAGGTGTGAACCGATCGGTTGGTGATCCAGACGACCGGTTCGAGGAGCGAGACGAGTGGGTGGCGACCTGATGATATGCACGACGACCGGTGAACCGATCGGCTGGAGGCGCCAGTCAATCGACTGGTGGCACCTGAACAACCAACCTGATGGCGAGCCAATCACTCATGGAGATGAGCTGATCAAACCCAGAAAGGCAGGCACAAATTTCATCTTGTACAGGTTGCATGTGATGTATACCTAGATGACCGTGATTCCTCTTGGCTCGAGGAATCACAATAGGATGGCCATAATCATTGCTTTTATCGTTTCGCATGTTTTCAGTGGGATATAACATGTATATGATACATACTATATATTGTGGTGATTGGATATGTATATGTATATAAAAACCAAATCCCTAATTAAATATTAAGTTTTAGATGACTTCCAAATGTGACACACGTGAAAAGCTTGATCGACCAAGTGTGGGAACACCCTAGCGTGGTGCACCGTCTATCTCGTGGAAGCGTGAAGGATGAATGTGTGGGTCTGCCCTAGCAGGGTGCATATTCATCGTGTTGGCTTTGGGTCGGACTTAACAAGGTGACCTAGATAGGATCTAGCACCTTGAGGCATGGACATGATCATGGCAAGGAGTTGCATATGACATCTTTCAAGAGTTGCATATGATGCAATTGGCAAGAGTTTCCTACCTGAGAGATCTGAGTTGTGGGTGACAGCCCTAGCTGGTCCATGGCTCAGAGGATTTCAGGATCTTGACCCACTAGAAGATTGTACGCTACAATCTTCCGAATTGATGGTGAGGGCTATCAATTTGAGTCAAAATAGTGGTAGCGGTAATTAATTAAAGTCCTAATTAACTATCGACAAAATTTATTCAAATCAAATCAAAAGGAGTTTTGACAAATGCAAATTTTCTCTTGTAGAATGGCAAAAGAATCATCTTTTAAAATGGGCAAATTAATTGAGAATAAATTCCATAACTGTTTGAGGACTGTGAGAAGTGTTCTGCACAATCCAGATATACCAGGAGCTTTGAATCCACTCTATGTATGCTTAAAGTGTTGGTGAAGAAGAAAGAAAGTTCATTAATAGAGATCAATAGAACGATAGGTAAGGGAGAGAAGGGTTCTCTCGCCAAACCAATTTCTTCTACATGGAGAGGAAGGAAGGAACGATGGAAGAAGAAGTCAGAGATAGAGATCTCTACTTCTGTTGTTTACGTGATAGAGATTAACTTTACTACTTCTTCGTCATGGGTACTTGATACCGGATGCGGATCTCACATTTGTTCAAATGTGAAGGATCTTAAGAGAAGTAGGCCTTTGGGGAAAGGCGAGGTTGAACTACGTGTTGCCAATGGGGAAAGAGTTGCCGCCAGTGCCATAGGAACCTATGAGTTAACTCTACCAAGTGGGCTAATAATAGAGTTGAAGAACTGCTATTATGTACCTTCCATAAATAGGAATATCATTTCCGTCTCTTGTTTGGACAAAGATGGATTTGAATTTCTTATTAAGAATGGAAAATGCTCCATTTCTAAAGATGAGATCTTTTATGGCAGTGCCCCTATGTGTTATGGTCTATACTTGATAGACTTGGAGACAAGTGTATACAACGTAAACACCAAAAGGCAAAAACTCAACGACTCAAACAAAACATATCTCTGGCATTGTCGTCTAGGGCACATAAATGAGAAGCGCATTTCTAGACTCCATAACGATGGTTATCTAGACTCTTTTGATTATGAATCTATAGAGACATGTGAATCTTGTTTGTTGGGCAAGATGACCAAGACTCCCTTTTCAGGTAAAGGTGAGAGAGCTAGTGATCTATTAGGACTCATACATACTGATGTATGTGGGCCTTTTAGATCTAATGCCAGAAATGGGTGTCAGTACTTCATTACCTTCACTGATGATTTGAATAGGTATGGCTATGTGTACCTGATGAAGCATAAGTTCAAGGATTTCATGAATGAAGTACAGAACCAACTTGGTAAAGTATTAAGGCACTTCGATCCGATCGAGGTGGAGAATACTTAAGCCAGGAGTTTGAGGACCTTCTACGAGCCCGTGGTATTGTATCACAATGGACTCCACCTAGAGCACCACATCATAATGGTGTGTCTGAAAGAAGGAATCGCACATTTTTGGATATGGTGCGATCAATGATGAGTTTTGCAGATCTTCCAATTTCCTTCTGGGGTCATGCTCTTGAAACCACCGTGTTTACGCTTAACCGTGTACCATCTAAATCGGTTCAAAAGACACCATATGAGATATGGTACGGGAAGCGTCCCGATTTGTCTTTTCTGAAGATTTGGGGCTGTGAGGCTTACGTCAAGAAAATGTCTCCTGATAAGCTTGGACCCAAATATGATAAATGTTATTTTGTTGGATATCCCAAGGAAACAAGGGGATATTACTTATACCACCCTACTGACAACAAAGTGTTTGTTGCCAGGACAGTTGTGTTCCTAGAAAAGGAATTTATTTTCAAAGGAAATAGTGGGAGGAATATAGAGCTTGAAGAGGTTCAAGCCCAACAAGAAAACATTGAACCGGTAGATGTACCAGAGGAAAATGTAGATTCACAAGGTGTTGTGGAAACTCAGTCTCCTCAGGTAACACAAGTACCTCGTAGATCTAGTAGGACCCACCTTGAACCTGAGAGGTTTGGATACCTTGTGACTCAGGAAGGTGGTGAGTTGATCATAGATGATGATCCAACTACCTACGTAGAGGCTATGGAGGGACCAGATTCTGAGAAATGGCTTGAAGCAATGAGATCCAAGATGGAATCCATGTACTCCAACAAAGTATGGACTTTGGTGGAACCACCCGAAAGGGTAAAACCCATAGGGTGCAAGTGGGTCTTCAAGAAGAAGACTGAAATGGATGGCAATGTGCAAACTTATAAAGGCAGATTGGCTGCTAAGGGATTTCGACAAGTTCAAGGTGTTGACTATGATGAAACCTTTTCTCCAGTTGCCATGATTAAGTCCATCAGGATCATGCTTGTTATTGCAGCTTATTATGACTATGAGATTTGGCAGATGGATGTTAAAACCACATTCCTTAACGGGAATATAAATGAGGATGTGTACATGACACATCCTGAAGGTTTTGTAGATCCAAAGAATTCCAATAAAGTCTGTAAGCTGCAAAGGTCAATCTATGGATTGAAGCAAGCATCTCGGAGTTGGAATCTTCGATTTGATGAGGAAGTCAAAGTGTTTGGCTTTATTCAAAATGAAGATCAACCTTGTGTGTACAAGAAGGTTAGTGGGTACTCAACCACATTCCTCATATTGTATGTGGCTGACATACTTTTGATGGGGAATGATGTATTAGCCTTAGAGAAGGTAAAGACTTGGCTTGGGAATACTTTCTCAATGAAGGACTTAGGAGAAGCATCCTACATTTTAGGAATTAAGATATATAGGGATAGATCTAGAAGGCTTCTCGGACTAAGTCAGAGCACGTACATTGACAAAGTGCTGAAGCGGTTCAGCATGGAGAACTCAAAGAGAGGCAACATCCCCATGCTACATGGAGTCACCGTCTCTAGAGCTCAATGTCCCCAATCTTGTGAAGAGAGGGAGCGTATGAATGGGATCCCATATGCATCGGCCATCAGATCCATCATGTATGCTATGTTGTGCACACGCTCGGATGTCTTGTATGCTCTCAGCATGACGAGCAGGTACCAGTCAGATCTCGGGGATGCTCACTGGACAGTCGTAAAGAACATCCTCAAGTACTTGCAAAGGACTAAGGATCAGTTTCTTGTGTACGGCGGCAAGGAAGAGCTGGTTTTAAAGGGTTACACCGATGCAAGCTTCCAAACCGATAAAGATGATTACAGATCGCAATCAGGATTTGTGTTTTGCCTTAATAATGGAGCTATGAGCTGGAAGAGTTCCAAGCAAGAAATAGTTGCCGATTCTACTACAGAGGCCGAGTATATTGCTGCTTCACATGCAGCAAAGGAGGTTGTGTGGATCAGGAAGTTCATTTCTGAACATGGTGTAGTTCCTAGTAGTTGTGATGCAATTGAGATTTATTGTGACAATAATGGAGCTATTGCACAAGCTAAGGAGCCCAGATCACATCAGCGGTCCAAGCACATACTGCGGCACTTCCATCTCATACGAGAGATCATACAACGAGGAGATTTGAAGATTTGCAAAGTACCAACTGAAGACAACATGGTTGATCCACTGACTAAGGCCCTTTCTCAGCAGAAGCATGATGGTCATGCTAGGTCACAAGGACTGTGATTCCTTGGTGACTGGCTCTAAGTGCAAGTGGGAGTCTATTGGTATGTATGCCCATAGAGCAAGTCATATGATGATTGTAATGGGATACTTTGTAAATGATTTGAATAATAATAAAGGCAATTTCTGATCTATATGTTTAAACTATTTCTGAGATGATGGTGTAACATGATAGATGTATAAAGAATGGTTTTTTACTCAATGACGTATGCTTTTAGGTTCATGACCTAAAGGATGAGATCATACGGATGTTAAGAGTATACATTCTTGTTTTATCCCTAGTCGGTTGTTATTGTGGAAATAACCATATACATCAATAACACTAAAGACTAGATTGTGTGTTGGTTGATGACAGAATCTCATTAGTCATGATATAGTGATATCAAACCAAGCACATAGGTACTTGTTATAGAACAAGGTACCGGACAGACCCACTGTGAGAGTGACACATGGAACCATGACCTGGTAGTCACAGTCAGTTCTCACAGTGATGGTGGTGAGTGTGATTCTTTGACCTGAAATCACTACACTCAACACATGTCGTTGGGTACACTTTGACATCATCAAACGCAGTCCTGAAACATGGGTTGTTATAAAGGTGATGATTGGGTGGCTTTGACACATGGGGCTTTTGAGGGGTGAGTGATAGATATGGGATTTGTCCCTCCTGAGGGAGTTTTATATCCTTGGCCACTTGATGAGTAGGATTGAGAAAGGCATGCACATGCACGTGTGAATCAATATGTGATATTGATGTCATACACATCTCACTCAGTCTGCTCTGAGATCAAGGAAATGAATGAACATTGACAGGATGACTGTTCTATGCCTCGAGTTCATTCAGGATATCAGTGACAAAGGAATTATACATTCACTGTAACACCATTCACGGATTGTAGGATTGAAAGTTGTTCTCCAACTTTCTATTTCACTTGGGTAGCACTGATGTGTGACTAGGCACCGCTCTTTTCTTGTGAAGTCATAAGTGTTATGGACTTTCACTGCCAACGTGAAATGGACCTACATGGTCACACACATAGGACTTAACCTGGAAGAGGAGTTTTGTCCACAAGCAATGTTTAGATTGATTACTAAAGGAGTTTAGTAGTTCAATTAAACACTCACTAAATCGATAGCTCAATATCATAATGTTCAAGGTGTTGGATGCATTGATTGGAGTATCAGATTGATTGAAATTGCATTTGACTAATTCTGCACAATCTGCACTCCCAACCGATCGGTTCATGTGATGAACCGGTCGGCTGAGGTTGTTGAACTGGTCGGCTCAATTGTTGAACCGATCGGCTCATGCACAGAGTGAAACGAGAGGTTCAAGTGTTCAACCGATCGGTTCAACTGGTGCAACCGAGCAACTTGGGAAAGTAGGATTGGTGAGAATTCTCCTTGCATTTCACTTTCCCAATTTGATTGGAACAAGGATTGGTATTCGATACCAATTAGAAACAATAGAAGGAAAGTCAATCCGGGATCGACCAGGACCACCAACCGACCGATTCACTTGTGAACCGACTGGTTGAGGTGTCCCAACCGATCGGTTGGTTCTCCAACCGACCGATTCAGGTCCCCAACCGACCAGTTCACTTGTGAACCGATCGGTTCAGGTTGCGAGTTGGTTGCTTTTGTGGAAAATCTTGAACCCTTCTACTCCTGCTTTTAGGCCCATGTTGTCGGGGACAGAGAACCCTGTCCCATGACCTGCCTATATATAGGGGTATTGGGGGCTTCATAGAGTACAAATCAGTGCAAGATGGTTGCTCTGCAAAGTTGTCGTTCTCTCTGGTTTTGGTAACCGAGAGAGGCCGAGCAAATGCTACCCGAAAAGGGAGGCACAGCAAGGGAAAGACAATTGTAGTTGCAATTGGCAGCAGGAGAGTGTGTTGGCAACTAGTACGCCAACAGGAGGGTGCGACTCCTTCTAGTTCCTTTTGCGACAAGGAGATCGGAGTTCCAGGCAGTCCGTGTGGACGACTGCAGAGGTGGGAGACCTCTGCCGCTCGGAGGACAACTATCAATCCCGATAGTCCAGTGAGACCATGAGTCTTCAGTCCCGGTGTGACTAGGAGCTTCACAGACACCGTCCAAGACCGGAGGTGAAGACCGCGCAAGGCGTGAGGTACTATCGCCGAGCAAGCCTCGAGATAAGGTATGCATCCACAAACCATCTTTCCTATTGTATAGACGTTGACGCGATTCCTTTTGTTCTGGGTTTTGGGGAGAAAATTTTTCTTTCCACTGCTTCTCTGCCTCCTCTAAAACCCAACAGATATCACAAGTTAGGACTACTAGTAGGATCTAGATCACAACAAGAGATACCAAAAGATACACAAGATAAAGCAAGCTATGAGTAGATGTTGAGATATATCCAAACAAAGAGATAAGAAATTTTAGAAGCATGAAAGGATATAACTCACTAGATATGCATCCTTACCATAATATGATTTCCCCTATGAACCTCAAGGTTGTATCAACACAAGATATACACCTAGATGGATGTAGCAAGTTAGAGCACAACAGAAGCAATTCTAGACACAACCAAGAGATCCAAGGTGATCATCATCAAAACATGCAAGACAACTGAAAGTAAGTAATTGCAAAATATATGTATACCAATTTAGAGCAATTAGAGAGATAGAGTTGTAAGCAAGATAGGCAATTTAGAACATGGTAATATGCATATATAAAGGTACCAACAGAGTGCCAAAGAATAAGGCTATTGGTTGAGAAAATCTAGTTGAGAGGGAAATTCTAATCCAATAAGCCAAAAGTATATTCTGTGCACAGTGTTATCGGTCGAGTTCTGTGCATTGACAACTCGACCGATGACAGCTATTGGCAACACTCTTGGTGCCTATCGATCGAGTTTCAAATAGGGTAAACTCGATCGACAGAGCAGCTGTCAAAAGGCACATATATTTCATAAAAACATATTTAAAGGTATGCTAAAAATACAAACCATATCCAAACATGTCTAAGCATGTTGGTAATGCACTATAGAAGCATTATAAACAGTTTTTGAGCAAAGGTGTGAAGAGAAACATAAAATACCACTTTTGACTCAAAAACCATATGTATAGTGCACACTATCTTGATAAAACAAGTTAAGGTTGGTTATAAGTAAGAAAAACATTACCTTTATGCTTACCATTTCTTTTTCCACTTGTTGTCACCCTCTACACATCTCACCTTTCTTCTTTTATGTGGATTGACAAGTCAATTTGCAATTCAATAGCTCAAGTCAATCCATTTGCAAGTACCTACAAGAAGAAAGATGAAATGGTCCCCAATCATGTTTTTGGGTTTGGAGGGGTTAGCTTAGCAACCCAAGTCCTATTGCTCTTGGGTGCTTTCCTAAAAGTACAACAAGTAGAATAATGACCAATTTCATTGCAATAATTACAAGTGGCCGTAGCCTTGGAACTGGAGGATTCTTCATTGAAAAATGAAGGTCCTTTGTCTTTGTTGTTCCTTTGGCTACAATCAAGTCCAATGCCATCTCTACCCATTTGTTTGGTAGTATGGTCTAGGATTTGATTAAGATTCTTTTTATCACCAAAGAATCTTTGCAAAGAGGATCTCAAACTATGATTGTCATGCATAAGAGAAGTAAAGGTAAAACACAAAAGATTCATATCATCTCTAGCATGCACAAGATATATTTCTAAGCAAACATCTTTAGTCATATAAGAATCTTTATCACAAGATAGAGCATCAAAAGCTTTCTCTCTATAAGAAAAGATAGTATGAGGGTCAAGAGAAATTACACTACTATGCAAGGAAGCAAGTTCATATACAAGACAAGTAATATTTGAAGGATAAACTTTATCTACACATTCTATTCCTTGCAAAGTAAGCTCTTGACTCTCATAAGCACATTTAAGAGCATAAGAAAAAATAGAGAGAGAAACAATAGTAGTATCAAGCTCTATATATGAAAGTCATAGAAGGTTGAGATTCTAAAAACTTAATCTTATCAAGCAAGCTAGAATTCGCAAATTTAAGAGCATTTAGCTGACTAAGATAAGCATTTGTTTGAATCTCAACACTTGAATTTACCTCATTTAAATCTTCAATTGAGCTTGTCATGAGGGCGCAATGGCATCTTCCATCTTCACATTCACTAGATCTTCCACTAGTGCTTTCATTTGTTGATGGATCCTTTGTTATCCCTTTTTCTCTCTTGTTTCCTTCTATTGCTCTCTTTGAAGGTTTCCCGTATTCATAATCACCCATATTCTCCTACTTGTGGAACTATGCTTGGAGAAGACCCGCTCTGATACCAATTGTTGGATCCTAGATGGGTGATTAGATGCTCTAGAGGGGGGTGAATAGAGTTGAAAGCACTTAAACAAAATTCATTAAACCTTCAAGATATTTGAAAAGATAAGGTTGCTAAATAGGTAATTTGAGTGAAACTAAAACATACATATAAAGGATGAGAGAGATTGAACATGCACCAATTATACAAGCTATTTAGAGTGGTTCCACACTTCAAACTAGAAGTGTGTCAGTCCACTTGCCTAGAGAGGTCAACCTCTAGGACTTCCAAACTATTACACTCTTATATTCATTTATATGACATACAATACATGACCAACCAAAGGACTTACCTATCCAATACAAAGAGTCTTTAACCTTACCAAGGACTTACCCACTTTGCAAGAGTCTTTGGCCTTCTCCAAGGACTTACCCACTCTTGCACAAGTCTTCAGCCTTACAGGAATAACCCACTCTTCTTGGATCTTCCACCTTTGACTTCACCTTCACTTGGAGAAGCTTCCACCAAGGTCTTACCCACTTGAGCTTGAGTCTTCTGCCTTCTCCAAGGGCTTACCCACTCTAGCTCCAAGTCTTCAGCCTTGATCTTCACCAAGGGACTCCTTCCCTTGTTCTTCTTCACCTCTCTTGGACAAGAGAGAGAACCTTCATCTTCATGATTGAAAAGATAGATAGGGAGGTGGTGGAAGTGAGAGCCTCACAAGATATACATGTTGGACTAACTCTCTTATAGATTTCCTACTCACTCTAATGGATGTAGCAAGTGATTAAGCTTAGAGAGAGAGAGGAGTCTGTAGGAAGCACTCAACTATAGAATAGGAGCCTGACATAGAGTTTGCAAAGAATGCTCAACCTTGGAATGAAGCCCAAGGGGTCCTATTTATAGCTGGGGATGCCTCTTAGCCTTTGGGAACACTTGTGAATGAAAACTAGCCGTTTCGTGGCTTGAAACAGATCTATTTTCACTTGTTGCAACTCCACAATGGCTAGAAGCACTTTTCTGCACTTTTTCGTACAGTGCAATCGGTCGAGTTTCTATAAGTGTAACTCGACCGATAGAGTAAAACACAAAGCCGATATTCAGACCATCGGTCGAGTTTGTCCTGAGGAAACTAGACCGACCAATGAAAATTGATTTGGTCAGTTACTCCATCAGTCGAGTTCTGTGTAAACACAACTCGACCGATGCAATCTTCAGAAAATTGATCAAGGATGATTGGTCGAGTTTTCTGGCTGGGATACTCGACCTACAAAGTGCCTGTAATCAATTTTCAAAGTTGCATCTAAAGTGCTCTAATATTCGATTTAAGTGCTCCTGATATTTTTCTAAGCTTAATTACAAGTCATACAATCATTACAAGTGATTTACAACATGATTCTAAAGGATATACATCATATTACAAAAACATGCACTTGTATGGATTTTGACTTGTCTTTTCTCCAATTTAATATGCGCAAATTAGGGCAATTGGAGTGTGTCTATACCTAATCTGAAATCACTCAAGTAGAAGCATTAGACACCAATATGTGGAATGGTTAGTCATCATCAAAATACGGGTTTAGTCAATTTAGACGCGAGTCAACATTGACCTAATTGACCTTGAGTCAACATTACTTTGGTTCTATTTTACAAAGTTTTCCTTCGATGGATCTCTTGGTAAAAAGGTTTTAATTTTTAGTGATTTTCAGTAAATCTGTTGCTTAGTGATCGCTTCTGCATTAGTTAATCATGTTTTTGTGAGTTGGATGCCACAATTTAGTGGTATCAGAGCTCTAGGTTCGTTGAGTCTACAGAGACATATGACTAAGGTTTTTGAGTCTGTTCTAGTGTCTTCCAGTTATCTGATAGTGACTTCTGCTCATATAGGAGGAGAAGAAAAACTTGAAGATGTCTGGAACACACAAAGAACATGATGTTGATAGCAGTGTTGCTGCACTAGGAGGAGGTATAAGAGACCAGAATAGGGAAGGGCATGTACCTAAACAGCCCCAGGTTGACCCAGCTGTGATAGAAAACCCAACCCTCCATGCTCTATTTGAGAAATTCCTGACAACCATGACACATATGGCAGACAGGATGCCACCACCTGCACCTAGGGCACCAGCCCACCATGAGGGATATGGAGCCGGTAAGACTTTTGAGACGCTTCGTCGGGTCGGAGCCATAGATTATGCTGGTACATCTGATCCAAAATATGTTGATTTGTGGCTGACAGAGCTGGAGAAGGCTTTCAGGATCCTTGATATTCCTGAAGCCGAAAACGTAAGACATGTTGTGTACCTCCTAAAAGGGAGTGCTGGTCACTGGTGGATGATAGAAGAAGATAAAAGACCAGGTGAAGAGATTGGATGGGAGGTATTTCGATGAGAATTCTTCAATAGATACTTCCCTAAGATGTATCTTGATGAGAAGATCTCTCAATTTGAGAAGATCAGACAAGAACAGATGAATGTTAGTGAATATGAAGCTAAGTTCATGGAGCTGTTACGGTTTTGTCCGCAAATGGAAGTTAATGATGAGGAAAGAATTCAACATTTTGAGAAGGGGTTGAACGCTGAACTGACTACTCCTGTGTCTTCTTTAGAGAACAGGGAGAGGTTTTCCACCTTTGTGGAGTCGGTAAGGAGGATAGAGAGGTATGAAATCGAGAAATGACATACTAGTGGCAAGAAGATGTACACTCAGTCTCAAGGACAAAGATCCGAAAGTTTTAAGAAGCTGAGATTTTCTGCATCGGCAGCACCATCAAGATTCCATACCCAGACGCAATGGACGTCAAGTAGGGGTAGGGATCGTAGTAATGCTCCAAGTAGATCCCCCGATATAGCATCAACATCGGTGATTGGACCTCAAAGAGACTATTTTGCGCCCAGGATCTGTTACCAATGTAGACAACCGAGACATCAAGCAAAGGACTGTCCAGACGGGAATTCGATGATGACTCAACCCCAGGGGCAGAGTCAGCAAGGCTCACAGAGGAGGTAGTTTTCTAGTAACAATAGAGGACGTGGACAGACGTCCAAGACAAGTCAGATGAAATAGTTTCATTTTGATATTTTATTTTATGATTCTATGTGTTAAAAATAAGAAAGTAGTTGTTTCGAGCTTCTTCTGACTAGTCCTATAAGGATACAAAGAAGATGAGAATTCACATTTTACTAAGTATTCTTTGAAAATGTTTTATAATCTCACTTATCTATGTGATGAAAGATGAGATATAGAAGTGATGCCAGAAGAAAAATACAGAAATGAAAAATTATGTGTGTATAATGATATGAAGAGTGAGGAACATGAAAGTAAATAAAGTGCATACTACCTAATCTCAATACTTGTATACCCTGGCCAGGTATATGATTATTGGAGATAAGGCAAGTATGGAAATTTTAGATTATTCTCTTTCTGATTACTCTGATCAAGTAGTCATTCTGAAACAATCTAGAGAGTATAATGAAATTAAAATAGGAAGTGTTAAGTGAACCTTCCTAATTAAATAGGAAGTGCTAAGTGAACTTTCCTAATTAAATAGGAAGTTCTAAGTGAACCTTCCTAATTAAATAGGAAGTGCTAAGTGAACCTTCCCAATTAAATAAGAAGTGCTAAGTGAACTTTCCGAATCAAATAGGAAGTGCTAAGTGAACCTTCCTAATTAAATAGGAAGTGCTAAGTGAACATTCCTAATTAAATAGGAAGTGCTAAGTGAACTTTCCTAATTAAATAGGAAATGCTCAGTGAACTTTCCCAATTAAATAGGAAGTTCTAAGTGAACCTTCCCAATTAAATAGGAAGTGCTAAGTAAACCTTCCTAATTAAATAGGAAGTACTAAGTGAACTTTCCTAATTAAATAGGAAATGCTCAGTGAACTTTCCTAATTAAATAGGAAATGCTAAGTGAACTTTCCCAATTATATAGGGCTTGATAAGTGAACTTTCCCAAACAAATAAAAGATTGCTGAGTGGGTTACCTCTGTTAAATGTATATGCTTCTTCTTTGATAAACAATCTTGGGTGATGACAGGAGTATGTCACTTTGTGTTTCTTCCTTTCAATTAACATGGCAATCAAGTAAATATTATGACATTTGATGTGCATGGATTAGAAATAATTCGTTGATGGATACTTAGAAAAGTATCAATTTGCTTTGGACTTTGGTTCCAAGATAATGATACATGGAGCAAGCAATGTCCTAAGATAAAAGGAATACTTTGTGCATGTACCTTTGGTGGTAACAGCAGAGAAATGAATATGATAAGGATGGGATGTGTTCTCAACACATATGATGAATACCAAAGTAAGGATTATGGTACCTGAGAAATAATAGATGATTATGTTGGTTATTTATATTAGCCAACTGTGAAATCAATCTAGTTATCTAAGATAATATGGACATCATATGTTAGGGGTTTATGCTTTGCATAAACATAAACATTGATAAGGTTGAACTAATGGAAGGAACTTTGTGTGGATTAAAGATCTATGGTATCTCCATGGCATTAAGATGTTATGTGGAGACTTAATGGTACGATAAATGATTAAAAATTTCTCTCTCCTTTTCCTGGGATTTCGGGGATGAAATCCTTGTTAGGGGTTTATAATTTGTAACATCCCTGGCCTGGGTTATGCTTAACCCTAGATGTTTTACTTAATAAATTTGATTATATGCTTGCTCTTATCTCTTGAAAAGTAATTAAGGAACAAGAGGAACTTATGTTTCAATTTTAGTCCTTTTCAAATAATGTTGAAACATTGTTTTGCTTGTTTTAGACTAAAGTGCAAATTACCCAAGTGGGGGGGTTAGATTGCAAATGTTACATGATAATATGTTCCTCATGTGTTGACGAATCATGAAAATGAAGATGGTGTAGAGGTATGGCTTGTGGTAGCCTAAGTACCAAGAAAGAGCTGATTAAGCAATGTTTGTGCATTAAAACGTAGTTTTGGTGTAATGTGCAATTTACCCAAAACACAGGGTTCAATATGCAAATCACCACTTCAAAACAGTCCCTAATGTTTCTTGGCATCATGTATAGCAAATAAAATGAGAGGGGTGTCTCATTTGTATCATTTTGGAGGAGAGAGAATCTTGATATTAAAATAATCAAGATTTAAGCATAATTGGAACTTTACTTCCATTTAATGCAAAAATAAATAAAATAATTAAAGGGCCTTCAACCAAAAACGAGATGGTTGAATTTTCTCAAGTGTGAAAACCTTTGTTCCTTTGCTAGGCCATGAAAATATCCAAAGGAAGTGGATAACTCACTCACATTATTAAAAGAAAAAGAAATATCCACTAACTTATGGATATTACTATAATATGATTTAAGGTGCTTAGTTTTCTTTCCTTTAAATCATGGATATTTGAGAGGAATAATAGGCAAGAAGGATAGCCTTGTATCCAAGGAATTGAAGGAGGAAGAGGTGGCACTATTTTGGAATTAAATGATTTTTATATGGCATTTTCTCTCTCATTGATTTTCTTATAAAAACACCCTTTACAAGCCAAATTAAAGGCTTTTCTGAACCACCTTCTTCTCCTTGCTTGGAAAACGACCAAGGGAGCTTTGAACGATTAGGAGGACGACCCCAACCTGTTGGTAAGCTTCTTGACCTTCGTTCACCTTGATTCCATGGTGGAAATCGAAAATCAATGCATGAATTCTTCATATCTCGATCCCCTCTTCAATTCTAACCATTCCTTTTCACTCAAAGCTTTAGGATGAGCCTTGGGATAGTGAAAGGAGTTGCATCCACCATTGTTGATGTGAGCTTGAAGCTTTGAAGCTCAATTGGAGGCGGGTTTTATAACTTGAACCCTTAATATTGTTATTGCATTCAATTCCTTATCAATTGATGATCCTTTCTTCATTCTCAAAATTTTATTTGGTTGATTGATGCAATCACCACAAAAATCATAGCAAGTTTCGTGGGTTTAGAGCTTGATGATGATGACATCATCATAAGCACACACCTTCCCAAATATATATTGCAAACGGTTTCAAGAGTTTGGTCCAAACCGTTTGGAGGTTTGGACCCCAAACTGTTTAGAGGAGTTGACCGTTTGGGAGGGTTGACCATTTGAGGTCAGAACCCTAATACATGTTGGATGATGATCTAATAGATCCAATTGATTAATTCAATACATAGACAATCATCAAGTAGCAAACCCTAATCGGCTTAGTGCTGAAATTGTAATTGATTGAGTTAAAAATTTGGGTTGATTAGCCCAAACGGTTTTCAGACCATTTGGAGATCACCCCAAACAGTCTCAAGACCGTTTGGAGGTCAACCAAGACCATTTGGAAGTGTTTGATGAAGTATGATTGGATGTTTGAATATCCAATGATATTACCTTGAAATGCAAGTAATAGTTCAATTGATGATTGATTCCATGATGCAAACCCTAATTGAATTTTATAGTTTTCCATGATGGATTGGGCAAATGGTCTCAAGACCATTTGGAGGTCATCCAAACGACCTCAAAACCATTTGAGGTCAGGTCATGATCTAGATAAGTGGTTATTCAATGATTGCAATCGAATTAGTTCCATAATGTCAACCATTGATGGTTCCTCGATTTCAAAACCCTAAGTGATGGTTTCTTGATTATAAACCCTAGTTCAAATGGGTTCAAAACCTTAATTGAAGGTCCAATTGAAGGGTGTTTCAATGGTTCAATTGAAGAATAAATCAATGGTCCAATTAATAGATGGTTTAATGATTGAAACCCTAAATTGACTAAGAGTTTGAAGACCCTTTTGATCCATTTGGTTTTGAGCTAGGGTTTGGCTGGGCAGGTGGGCTACACCCAGATGCTAGGATGTAGGCCCTTGAAGTCCAAAAAACAAAGCAGCGCCTCCTCTCCCCCTTCATCGACCCTGAGATCTATATCCAATGAACTAGAGTAGCTAAATTTGGGTAAATATTCGAAAAATTATATCTTGGTCATGCTAGCTCCAAATGCAGACATCCATTATACCATTTTATCAGATAAATGATATCTACCATATAAAAAATACTTGCATAGCCTATTTATGCTCTTATCTCCACTGATATCCTAATATGTTTTGTTTTTGCTGTTCTTTGAAGAGGTTTTTACCTATTTGATGCATGCTCTTGATCTTTGATGTCCTAAAACATTGATGTTAGCCTTAGATCAATAACTTGAATAACATTATGCATCTATATTCTAACTTCAACCATCCATGCACACTTAAATGTTCTAATGTTTCCTTTATGACCTATAATGCACTTTTATTGTTAAAAGACTACTTCATTTATGCTTAACCTTGTTGAATGTGCCTCAAATCCTCATGATTGACCTAAATCAGTAAATTTTGATGCATGTTTAACTAAGATTTGAACTTGTCCATGCTATCATACTAATTTGACTCGATGATGTACTTTGAACCTTCAAACATGCCTTTTATAGATACTTTCATGTTAGAGTCTATACCCTAGCTCACATGTGGGTGTTCTATGTCTAAAATAATCATAAGAACTCATAAATCAATAAATTATCATGCTTTGTGCACCCAAATACCTTGTGAATCATGCATGTTCCGTAAGATGATTAAATTCCCTAATATTGACTTGAAATATGATCTAGTGTGCATGTTGGTAACTAGCTCTCCAATCTAATGCAAATCTTTCCATAATGAGCATCCATGGTATATTACAATCTCAAATGAGTAGCTTGGTGATTATTAGGATGCCTAACTCAAGTAGATCCCATATATACTCTAATGGTGACAATCTTGCATGATTATGACTCAATATGACTAGTTATGACAATGTTGACGCTTATATTGACTAAGCTTGTTCAAATCTTATGAATGTTCTATCTATGATCTTGAAACTCTAATCAAATATCCTTGATTTAATTGTAATGTTCCACTATAAATACTAATGAAGCCATGGCGTACTATGTTGCATGATAATTCCTATGCATGACTTGGTTGAGATTTTGAAATCAATGGTGAATGACATCTAAATCTAGGTGACACATCCAACCACCATGATTATGATTAATGAGATCTAATCTTGCTAATCCTTAATCTAGTTATACTTTACTTTAATCTCAGAATCAATTGAAAGACTCTATTGCCAAGATCTAGTCAAAGTCGACACTTATTGTTTTGTAATCAATGGTTAATCTTGTACTCTACTCACAAGGTATGCTTAATCTCTTGACCCTACTATGGTATTGGCTTGCTTGTATGTATGCTCGTACTAATGCTTGGAAAGATAATTAATTGTTTGTGCTACTTGTTCCCCATGATTAGTATGTTTGTTTTTCTTGAAATATGTTGAATAAACCTCGAGCATAAATGAACTTGTCCATTATACAAACCTTGTGTACATGCATGTATTCTTGGGGTAAGGGAACAAGGTTGGACGCCTTATTGGAGATGTCCACATAAGGTATACCATGTCTATAAAAGGGTTGGCTAATCTTGTGCACCCTTACAGACCCTTCCAATGGGAAGCTGGTCAATGGCTATATTATGTTGTTGAGTATAATGGAAATACACTTAAAACACACTTTGTATAATAGAATGTCGTTAAGTGTTTCATGCCTTGTTTATACTTCTTTCTTATATGATGTTTCTAGCCAAGCAACTTTTATACTACTCTTAAATAGTTTACATGCATTTTCATACTGTACTTATTGCTTTAGCATTAATATACTGTGTTTATCAAATTTTTAGTTTCCAAATAAAGATCTGATGCACAAGGCTCTAAGATCTGGCAACGAGTCACCAATGGGTATACTTGAAAATAGAAGTGGGTACATATCTATTATCTCCATGTTTAATATCTTGTTATCTCCTACCTTGTTCTTATTTGTGGTTGTATTCATGCATATGTTATGTGATCCATTCTCAGTACAGATGCCCAAGTCCACTCGCCTTTGGTTGTGTAGCCATCAGGAGTGTGAAATTAGGGTAACAAATGGCTCTGTGACATGTTTTGAGCATATCAAAAGAAGTACATTGTGGATTATGTCATGAAACTTATTTCATTGGGTAGATGTCATTTTGTAGATCAAAGATTATATATCACATAACCATCTTGGTCAAATGAGTTGTGAGATACAACCTTCTAAATATTACCTTAGGAAAATCACTTTTGGATTTCTAGGTTAAGATTCATGGTTAAGGAAAGGGGTGCCTTAGACAACAGGGTCGTCTCCATCTACATTGGGCCTGTGGCTGTAGGGGAGGGCTCCATGGGCCGTCATGGCTGATGTTGTCTCGAATACATGTGATTCCCTATCATCAGAGCACAATCCACGAGCGGTGGACAACACCTCCAGGTTGCATCTCATCATGCTTGAAGTTAAAGGAGGGGGTGAGATCTAGTGCACCAGATGACGATCTGATGGTGGTTGTCTAACCAGGCAGAAGTGAGCACCCATCAGTAGAGTGGCTACCCTGCAAAGCAGTTCACCATTGTTCGAGCTAGGGCACACTCCAGACTAGTTGGCACCAGATGAATGATGATGTAGGCCTTCCTTACACTTCGAAGACCACCAAGGGTTGTAAATGAGGCTGAGAAGCTTTGTAGGACAGACATAGAAAAGATGCCTAGTGGCAGTGTCGACATGGGTAGAGAAATGAAAATGAGAAGTCATGGACTTAGAGTTTACAAAAAACCAAAAAGAAGAGGGATAACTAATGAAAAGAAGAAAATAAGTGAAAATGGAGTTCAATTAGGCTTGAAATAGGGTGGAGAGGGGGTTAGGTGAGGACCTACACCAAGGCTTCCGACCACAATATGGATGAAGAAGACAAAGGTACCATTGTTGGATGTGGGCTCGAATATGTAGTTGTGGGATCTAATGGCTAGAAATCATGGTCCACTAAATCATGAATCATGATTGGTCGAGAAGGGGAAATGTCAGATTGACAAGGAATTGAGGAGGGAAATGGGCCCCATGTCTAGAAATTTGGGCCATTTAGGTTTAAATCTGATCAAAAGAGCTATGAAACAAGGTTAAAACGATGATATTTCAAAGGATCATATCTCTCTCATCCTAGCTCAGAATTGAGCCAAAGTTGGTGCTTTGGAAATGTGAGAGTGTCCTCTAAAAAAAAGATAATAATATAGTGAGACATATATATGATATCAAAAAGAGATGAGAGAGCATGATGCATAGTATAGGTGCAACATCGGTTCTGTATCAAAATGAGTGTCCCCACTTCTCATGTAAACACAAGATAACCTCAAAAGCATCAAAAATAAACCAAATCATGAAATTGAGGTTGATAATAAGAGAGAGGTACAATTTGGAAGTCACACAAAATGGGTTAAGTTCTAGTTTATCACATCCTCCCCACCTTAGAAAAAATTGTGTCTCTAAAATTATATCAATCCATAAATCATATTGGGATTTTATGTTCCGTATAATAACCATTTAGTATTCCTTCAACATCAACAACATTTCAAAACTGTGTAATTGAGCATCAAGGTCAAAGCATAGTCTCATTGATCATTCAATAAAAAAATCATCACATGAGTTACAAATTGGGAGAGATTATCCCATAGACCACAAATTTAGAGATCACATTTTTAGGTTGAACGAATATAGTTCATTAAATAAAGAGTAAAGAATGAATTTATTTCCCAACATTTAGGGTCCTAGATTCCACATTGGCCTAGGTGGGGTTATACATCCATGATTGAGAATCCACATTTTAACAATCTGAGAAAATATCATATTTCAACATCGTAATTTCATGCTCAAAATTGATGGAAGGGCCCACCCTGGTCACATGGAGCTTAACCCTAAGTCATAAATTGATCGAGTTAGAATAATCATCATTTTACATTTTTGAGATTTGGGAACATGGAATTCATTAATCATATATAGAGGGTGACTTCAAGATCCAAATTGGGTAATCATAGGAGTCAAATCAATATCATTAATGATGAGTCAAATTTCATTATTCAGTATAGAGAGCCAAGTTTGGACATCAAGGTCATAGGTCTAAACTTTCAATGCTAGGTTTAGATTCCTACTTTAGATCTTAGGTGTGATCATTCATCCATGTACATAAATAGAAAAACAATCGAACAACATTTTGAGCATTATTCAAGCAAGATTTTGAGATATGAATATCTGGTTCATTATCATAGTATTCAAGATTGATGAATGATCTAGACCTAGGTATTTCTTGGAAGTCATCAACAAGATATAGTCAACATCATAATATTTCAAGATCATTATCCATTTGAGATTCAAGGTTGAGTATCACTATCATAATATACTTCATCAATTAGGGCTTAGGTCAAAAATCACAATCGAGTGGAAGGGGTTACCTTTCCAAATTCTAAATAATAAACAAGATGGAAATTCATAGGTAGTCATAATAGGATGTGACCTGGGTTAGGGGCATCCATATTTCAAGATTTTGCAAGATCAAGGCCGTAATAGGGAAACCATATTTCAATATTTCACAATATCATGGTCATAATTGTGTTCCCTTCCTTTCATGGTTATGGTAAGGATATATTTTAAAAATCAAGAAGTCAAATTGAGCACTCCAAAAGTTAGAGCATAATTGGGTAAGAGTGAGATCCATGTCCATCATATTATTCGAGGTAGAGATTACCAAGAGGCATAGTAACCAATAGGGAAGATCCCTCTTATATCAAAGTATTTCATTAATGATTTTGAGAGCCTATGAGCTTAATCATTCCATGGCATGATCATGGTACATATCACATAGGGGAAATTTTATTTAATCTTGTTTGAGGTTTGGTCAAGAATAGAGAAAAATGGATTCAATCAAATAGGGAACTAATAAACTATGAGGTATAATGTACAAATTCTCCTTATCTCATCTTATCAAGATTGTTATTATTATACCTCAAACATAGAAAGCACGTGGTCTGGTTTGGTAAGGTTGATTTTACATGATCTGAGGGGTCATACATGAGTACTTAACTACAATATTACTTTCATTACTCATAATAGAGTTATCAATTTAAGATCAAATCATGGCATCATCATTATGTTTCTCAAATTTTACCATTTCATTCAAATTTGTAGTCCCTCCCCACACATAAGCTACCCATAATCGAGAGATAATGTGATTAATTATCATGAGAGAGATCACATGAGGAGATGAGAAACTAAATATTCATCATCAAATGGGTGGCTTAGGATAGTCCTTAGAGAAGAGATGAGATGCTGGAAGACTCTCTAAGGTAGGTGGAATTGGGTTATTAAACATGCATATAGGTTATGTGATTGCTCTGATATAATTTGTCACAGAACCATTTATTACCTTAATTCCACACTCCTAATGGAGACATAGCCAAAGGCGAGTGGACCTAGGTGTTATAATGAATCACATAACATATGCATGAATAGAACCATAAATAAGAACAAGATAAGATACAACATGACACATAAGGAAAGCTAAACTAGCACCTAATTTAAGATCTTAACCCATATATCAGCCCGTGTGAAATCCATTTACATGACATTGAAGATCATAGAGTAAGAGCATCATAATAGCATAACAGAGTAGAAGCATAGATCATAGAAAGAGTCATAGTGTACTTGTTACCTAAAATTATTAAATGGATACATATCAGAAAAACTGTGGTGAATACACTATAAAATACATAAACTCAAAGGTTTACGAGGACATATATGCTTGGAAAAACTTGGTATAATAGAAACAAAGAAAACAACAACATGAAGGACTTTCTTTTTAACATGCAATCGTGTTTTAGTTGTATTTCCGTTATACTTAAGAAAAAATTTATGGTTAGTGACCAACTTCCTCAAAGGAAAGGTCCACAAGGGACCTCAAGACCTAAGTCAATTAGCTAACCATTTTTTAATATACGAGGGACCTCAAGACCTAAGTCAATGAGCTAACCCGGTTACAACATGCCTTGTGCCCTTACCCCGAGAATACAGGTAGTAACCAAGGTTTTTATATTGAACAAGTTCATTTATATTCAAGATTTGTTCAGCATATTTCAAGAAAAATGACCGTATTAATCATAGGGAACAGGTAGATTAAACAAGTATATAAAGCAAAAGAAGTTTAAACATACATACATACAATCAAGTTCCATACCACAAGTCTGGCCAATAGGAGGATAAATCGTACATTGAGTAGAGAACAAGATTAACAACTTGATTTGGAAAATAGTTAAATAGCAAGCTTGACTAGATCATGGAAATAGAGTCAACCAAGGGATCATGGGATCATAAATTAGTGGAACTGTATTAACATCAGCAAGATTAGGTCTCATTAATCATTATCATGGTAGTTGGATGTGTCCCCTAAGTCTGGGTATAATATCTTTCATCATTGATTTCAATATCTCAACTAGGTCATGCATAGGCATTACCAAGGTACATACACATCATGGGTACATTAGAAATTAGAGTGACACATATCAACTAGATAATGAATATATTATAAGAGTTCCAAGATCTTAAATAGAGAAATCATAAGATTTGAGCAAGTTTATTCCACATAATATTTGAGCAAGTTTAGTAAACATAAACATCAATGTTGGCATAACTAGTCATATTGAGTTATAATCATGCGAGATTGTCATTGTTAGAGTATATCTAGGGTCTACTTGAGTTAGGTGCCATAAACATAACCAAGCTACCAACGTGATGTAATAATGAAGCATACAACATCATTACAGCAAGGCTAATACAAGATTGGAGTCTTAGTCATCAACATGAATAATACTATCCCATTTCAAGTCAAGCTTAGGTTAATGGGCCACAATAGTATACAAGAAGATCCATATAGAAATTAGGGGTAGTAGGCATATAATGTTACTGATTTGGAGGTCACACTAGAGATTTGGATAGTACTAAGTCATACATTTGAGAAAAGTTCAAGATTTTTTACACAAAGTCCACATAAATCACCTTCTATGCATCATTTCACATCATAAAGTCTAAATAGATCATAAGCATGAAAAGGTTTGATTCATTGCTCAAAATGTGTGATTCTTATCGATTTACAATCCCTAGACAGATTTGAGTCACTAAATTCACTTTTGCATAAGGTTTACGATCCATTATCATCATGTTCATAATATCAAAATAGAGGGCCACATGCATCATTGAGTTCAAATTAGTGACTAAACATTAACCTTGGGTCCTTATGCATCAATCGCTATTGGATTTATACAAGCATAAATGTGTGAATTTAAAAGGACCATAGTTCAGCAATTAATGTCATTAATCATGTAAGAGATAATACAAGAAGACATTTTTAGCATATCAGAACATTTACGTGAGAGATTAGGTCCCCAAACTTATTTCATTGGGTAGATCTCATTTTCTAGATCAAAAATCTTATATCACAATAACATTTTGGTCAAACTTGTTGTTAGATACAAACTTCTAAGGATTACCTTGCGAACATCATTTCTGAATTGTTAGATCAAGATCCACGGGTGAGGAAAGGGGTACCTCGGCCAGTAGGGCTATCGCCGTCTACATTGAGCATGTGGTCATGGGAGGAGGGGCTCCATCGTCCGGCCTGGTTGATTTTGTCATGGCTTCCTATGATTCCCTATTGTCGATGGACACTCTAAGTGGTGGACAACACCTCTGGGTCGCCACTCATCGTGCTTCAAGTGAAAGGAGGGGGGAGATATCTGATGTGCCAGATGACAATCCCATGGTGTTCGTTTCTCCATGCAAAAGTGGGCACCTGCCAGCATAGTGGTTGCCCCGCAAAGTAGCTCACTGGAGTTCAAGATGGGGTGTGCTCTAGACTATTTTGGCACTAGAACAACAGCCATGTAGGTCCACCGTATGCTTTTGAGATCATCAGGGGTTGTTAATGAGGCTGAGAAGCTTCATAGGGCAGACTTCTAAAAGATGCCTCGTAATGTTGCCGCCATGGGCGGAGAAATAAAAATGAGAAGTCATGGAATTAGGGTTTATAGAAAGCTAAGAAAGAAGAGAAAAAACCAAGAAAAAAAGTGAAAATTGGGTTCAATTAGGCTTGAAATAGGGTGGAGAGAAGGTTTGGTGAGGCACCACATGGACGAAGAAGACAAAAGCGTGATCGTTGGATGGGGACTTGAATTTGTAGTTGTGGGATCCAAGGGCTAGAAATTATGGCCCACTAAATCATGGCTCCTAATTGGTCTAGAAGTATAAGTGCCAGATCACCAAGGAATTGGGGAGGGAAATGGGCCACGTGCCCAAAAATTTGGGCTCATTTTAGTTTAAAGAGCTACAAAACAAGGTTAAACAATGAGATTTCAACGGAGCATATCTCTCTCATCCTAGTTTGGAATTGAGAAAAATTTGGTGCTTTAGAAACATGAGAGTGTCCTCTACACAAAGAAAACAAGATAATGATAGAGTGAGACACATATATGATATCAAAAAGAGATAAGAGAGGGTGATTCATAGTATTGGTGCAACATCAGTTTTGTACCAAAATGAGTGTCCCCACTTCTCATGTCAATACAAGATAACCTCAAAAAGCATCAAAGCAACCCAAATTGTGATATTGATGATGAAAGCAAGAGAGAGTTACAATTTGTAAGTCATATAGAATGGGTTAAGTTCTAGGTTATCACACAACCATGACAAACATAAAATTTCTTATAATGTTTGCTAAATTATTCTACTTAAATTACTAAATAAAATAAAAGGACAAATATTTTAAAAAATAGAAGATGTATAATCTTTGGTAAAATAAAGACCACATGTAGATAATGTTCCAATTACAGACAAAATAGATAGTAAAAAATGTGTTCTTATTACACAAATAAAATGTATCTATTGAGCTTTTTGTAGAAAAAACCAAAATAAAATGTATCTATTGAGTTTGTTGTAGAAAAAACCAAAATAACATAATGGAGCATTGTGTATAACGATTCTTGAACATTGAGGGAAAAAATACCAACTTTTTCCATATTCTATTCTAAATACTCACAAATAAAATGTTTTTCGATTTGTTATCAGATGATTGTTTGATTTGCCCTAAATGGAGAGAACAACGAGGACAAAATTTTCTTCCATTAAAGTCAGACGGTTGGAAAACATCAAAAAAATGAAGACTTAGTTCTAGTTGTCATGGATGTTGACTGATAGCATCAAAAGGGATCTGAGTGTTGGCTATCAATTTCTTATTAACGTGTTAAGGGAGTAGGTAACAATGAATGAATCTTCTATGTATTTTTCAATCAATGTAAAATATTGATACAGTGATGAAACACAGAGTAGGTCATCCTACATGCTTTTTTGATGCCATAACAACACAATAGGAAATGCCCCAAAACTTTTTATGTTGATGGTGCAAGTCAGATTACACTTTAAGTTTAATTTGGTACAGACACTAGGTTGTGCCCAGTAGTGTAATAAAATAATATGTAATGGGCCTTGAATGCATTCCACAACACTAGCCATGTTATATTTTGCATCGTAAAAATATAATCATCTAAATATCGTTTTATATACTCATTCATAGTAGTGTACTGTAAATACATATGGTGGATATTAAACAATACTCTGAATAAAATTCTATATATAGATCCCTTGTTTCATATACAAAAAATAATTGTGTGTTTACAATGAGATAAAAGGAAAGTGGGCAACAAGTTGAGCCACCATCCCTTCATGTATATCAAAACCAATTCTTTGGAATAGTGAATCAATAAATTTAGGGGTCATAACATCACTTTCATAACTTTTTGAATCATTTTGAAAAGCTCCACAATATAACCAAATGCATCATACCCAAAAGGTATGAAAGTATGCTGATTGTCGATACATGCTTTTTCATGTTTGGTCACTCTGTATGAAGGGGGGTGGGGTTGAGGGAACTATGTATCAAAGTGAATTGTTCGCTTCTCAAGATCTTTAGTGGATAAATCCTAATCATGTCAACACGTGAATGCCTCCTGCCAATCTATCCAATAATTAGGACATTAGCTGGTCTAACATCCAATGGATCAGTAAAAATTCAAGGGTGTTTCTTTCTTAGCAACAACTCCTACTTGTCTGAGTACGTCATAGTGAATATACGTAACAAGGTTATATTTGTACTTAAATCCTGAGAGTTTCCTTTAATGCACCGGGTTCTCTCCAAAAACATATGTTAAAGTAATTAATACTTCGTTTACTATGTATATGGGCCATCGCATATTACTGTCTTGATTCTCAGATATGCTTGTCTCTGAAGCATGTTTGAGTCACAAGAATCCTTGAGACAAAAGTTTGTAAGTGTCCCCTTTTCCTAAATATAGGAAAGGGATTTCTCTTATTCATATATTGACTAGCCTTCTTTATTTCTTTACATGGAATCAGTGCAGTTGATCATGACACTTAAATCCACATGAAAGAGAGAGAGAGAGAGAGAGAGAGAAAGAGACAAAGAGGAGATGTTGCTACATCTTTAATCTCTAGTAATCCATTTTAGTTTGTACACCATCCCTCAAACCACCCCTCATATATTGCAAGTTAGATCTACATTCGATTGACTCATCTTATCAACTACCCTCTACATATTTTTTCTATATCTATTTTCCCTTGTATGATTTATGACTCTCCACCCAACAATTCTATTTATTCTTTATGTGGTTGGTGTGAGGGGAAGAATAGAGAAAGAGATGATACAGAGGGGATGAGATAAAGAATAAAGAAATGTAGAATTGTATAATATTGAAACTTTACATATTAAAGTAACTTGCTACTTTCGGATTCACGTAAGATGTTTTACATTCTATCTACATAGTGTCTTCTCTATCTCTTGTATGTGCTTGCTAATATTAACAACTACTTGATATGGGACCCAACACTCTTTGGAGTACTAGACGATGCTAGTGACATAGATTAATTCTTTCTATGTTTCCACCACTCTCAATCCTCTTGTTTGTGCTTGTGCATGTTAACTTATAATCTATTTCGGACCCAAGACTCTATGGAGTAGTGGACAGTGATATCATAGAGATTAATTCTAGCTATATTTCCACTATTGCCAGTCTCTATATAGAACTGGAGTACTCGATGACACTATTGACTGATATGATGCCACTTGCTTTGACTTGCTTCTACATACCACTTCTCGAGGTGTCATTTATCTTTATTCAGATCAAGAATATGTATAACTTGATTTGGACATGCATAGAGTGTTATGGAGTTGTTTCTCAATGATTGACTAGAGACATATTTGATTATATTTTCAAGGGGGTGAGTATTTGATTGTAATATTAAGGGGAAGTTATATTTTTGTATGGTTGTGATTTTTTATTTTAATCTAGTCTATTTGTTTGGAAGATAACTTGGGATTCTCCCAAGTTCCATCTTAATAGGGAGTGTTACAGTAATTGATATTTCATTTATTATGTAAATGGGCCAGCCCATATGGTTGTCTTGAGCCCCAAGTATGCTTAAGTCACAAGCATGCTTGAGCCACAAGTTTGTAAGTGACCCCTTCTCTTATATATAGGTAATGAATTTCTCTTATTCATATCTCAACCATCCTTATATATTTAAATACAACATTGAAGCATTTTTATGATGTCTAAATATGTCAATCGATCCAATACAAATGTCTCCTTTTTATATTTTGAGTACATGC
Organism: Alisma plantago-aquatica; assembly: GCA_963693085.1. Taxonomy (NCBI): domain Eukaryota; kingdom Viridiplantae; phylum Streptophyta; class Magnoliopsida; order Alismatales; family Alismataceae; genus Alisma; species Alisma plantago-aquatica. Next base: position 730,209,355 of record OY856409.1, on the reverse strand, counting down.
AATTTGTCATATTGTGGTGTAAAGCTCTTTTTGTTTAGTTCTACAGTGCTAACTTTTAAAGTGATAGACATATACTTATTGGGTGGGGTTGTCATAAGGCCAAGAGTTTTTGCAAGGGCATAAAAGTGGAATATGTGATATGGACTAAAAACCACCCACAATACTACAAACATTTTGTCTTTATGAAATTTTAAAGATGAAAATAAGCGAGATTAATTTATTCCTCTCTCCTCCTTATGAAAATCATGTGCAAATTTGTGTTTGGTTTTTAGTATACATATAAAAACCAAAAAAAAAATCAAAGTTGAGTTCTAACTATGAGAAAAACCTATTTGCATACTGTCACTTTCCTCACAATGTCCTATTCAACACCATTTCTTTTTGAAGTCCCTGCTGAGTGCAAGTGCATGCTTTGGCAGCGTAGCAGTTTGAGTGGACATCCCTTTATAATAAAATATCCAATTCCTTCATGAATATGTTAGAAGATAAAAAACATTGATTTCTACTAGAAATCATTCACGTTTGTCTCTTTCATCACCTTGCTTCAATTCTTAGCTGACAAACTATAGTAGTTTTCTTTCTTATGCATGACGCTTATTTTCTTCATGATTATACAGTTAACAAAGGGTTCAACCACGCACATGTTGATGCTAAATTTCTGAAGGGAATATGCATGCATTGGATTTTAAGGACAAGACTATAACAAAAATGTGTGAACATAAGAGACATTGATCATTAAGTCAAGTTATTAGTGACATGCCTTCATCCATGCTTTTTGATCAGTAATTTTTCAGTGATCGATGTTATCGTTCTCAGTCAACTACATCTTACTATATAATTATGGGACACTTAGATGGGACACCCAAAGGGAAGACAATATATCTACATAAAATAAGTGAAGTCTATCAGACTTGGGATCTAATAGTACCAAGATAGGGAATCAAACCTACCCCATTATTGTGTTTATTTATATCTCTACAAAGCAAAAGATTATTCATAAGACAAGACATGCTTTCAAGGGTAATAAACAACAAAACTAAAAAAAGGTGAATCTAAGAGAGAGACATACATATGTTTATAGTGTAGAAATATTGCTCACCTTTTGAGTACGTGCATATTTAGAACAAGTTCTAAGAATCAACTTGATAAAGCTCCTAGATAACATACTATGAATATTTTCATTATACATGTTCTTCCTTCATCTATTGATGAGTCAAATTATCATTATATTCTTCCATAATGAAGTGTATATTCTTAATATGATTAAATACTCTAGTCCATCCACCCATATTTAGAGACTAGACACAAACAAGTTGGTTCAAAACTTAGATTTCAAAAAGTCTTAATGTAGCATGCTGAATCTTGGATTCAATTTGCAATTTTACCCATTTTCAAGATTTTATTTCCTTCATATTCTTCTTGTCCTTTTCCCTAAATTTTACTATCTTTTTTATCCTCTTTGGCGTCAATGTTGAAATTGAGCTATACTTGATGGCTTGAATTATATTTACCCACGTTCATTTCAATGAATGGGTTTTTGCACAAATATCTCAACTAGTGTATTAATTAGAGTCTAATAATGCAAAATGACCATTAATGAGAAATAATTATTATATTTTATTAATTTTGAGATTTATGGCTTTGTGGGACAAGAAATGAGAAATAAGAAATTTATATCAAACTTTATTAAGGAAAGGTACTAAATATATTTATCAGGCACTTAGCATACAACCAAATATAAAATGTGTTAGAAATTAATGTAAATTTAAATTCCTCACACTTTAATTAGCAAACTAATGAACTTTCAGGTCAATTGGTATTTCTCTACCCTCTTAATTAATTAAATGAATATGCAACTCTAATATATATAAATGCCTTTTGCATGGAAAAAGGAAACCCCCTTGACTCCTATTTAGTCTTCCCTTTAATTTCTTTGACCATTAAATAGTAATTACTTTCCCAATTGAATTGGTATTTAAAATCCTAATCACCATAGGATTTAATAGTGGTATTTGGTTAAAAAAATTAACGATTTCCTAAACCAAATGTAACACAATGTTGTGTTACTTCCTCTCCCTCCAATGTGACCTTGCATTTCCCCCCCTTTCGAAATGGGCAACGCCCAACACGACAACCGTGTTCGTCCGTCTCCTATTTATCTTTACCACATCCTTCCTTTTCCTTCACACCACAAAAACCCTAGCTACCCTCCTCCTTCTCTTATCCTTCAGTCACAACACCTACATGATGCCTGCTCACCGGATCACCAAGGGCGCCACTCAGGTCCCTATCTAGTCAGGCACCTCCCATCCCCCAAAACAATGCCTGAAACCCAACACCCTATCTACTCACCAGCAACCCCCGACGCTGTGTCGGTGTCACTAACACCTGCCCATCTGACCATCGATGCCCAACAACCCTCGACGCTGTATCGAAGTCACTAACACCTGCTCACCTGACGCTGCAACGCCCCCACGCTGTGACACCCCGATCTCCTCCTACTATTGACGTCTGTCTCCAGCCTACAACACAACCTGCAACACCCAGCAGCACCTCTCCACCCCCATGTGAAAACACCACCATCAAAGTTCAGATCATTCATGATGCTTAGCCACCGCACTCTTCAGATCCGACACCCACAACACCACATCCAGGACAATCCCAACGCCATCACACACTAACAGTAGGGCATCGTAGCCACCAAGTGCAATGTCGTCGACCTTGATAGTGGTGTCATCATTTGCAATCACCAGATCTATAATACCATGATGTCTACAAACACCTCCATTCAACCTGACGATGGTGACTCATTATAGGCTGCTTCTTCTTGGGCCACATGATCACAGGGAACGTGATGATGTGTTTGGGTCCCCATCTCATTGTGAATCAACCAGACATGCAACCTCCATGGTAACCCTAGACATGTAAGTCTTCATTTCACATTCAATAGTTTTGTTTTATAAAATAGATTATAAATATGGTATAAGTATGGAGTAAGGATAATCTAGTTATTTAAAACCATAACATGAACTAGTCAATTAGCTTACCAATCAACTTTTATGTATACAAATGGAAATATTAGAGTGCATGAAATTAAATCTATAATGATATGTTAAAGTGGAAACTTGATATTAAATAGAAGATATTGTATGAGATGTGGGTGGATTTATATCAAATATGATTAATGAATCACCCTAATTTCTTATTGTATACTTTACCAAGCCCTAATAATCATTAGGGAATGTATCCTTGTTTTAATGTATCCCTTACATTAGAAACCACACACACACACACAAATATATATATAAATATACATTTACATATATATATATATATATATATATATATATATATATATATATATATATATATTTAGGTGCATTACATGATAACTAGAAATATATATGGATCTAGGGAACACTCTCATCTAAATTGATCCAAGGGAACTTGAAATCTGTATGAGAATGCATCTAACTATATTGTCTTCTTATGAATTAAATGGTGTAAAAGATAGTAATGTGTAAGGCAATATACTTTTAGAAACAAATATCTAGATGACATCTTAGTTAGATCAAAGAATCTGTATATTAGTGAACCTAATAGACATTCATGTGGAATATACTTACACCAATATACATGGTAAGCATGATGTTAGGAATAATATGGATTCACATTATAGAGAGGAAAAGGATATCATTATACCTAAATTGGATGAAAATATATTATTATTATCCACATATATATGAATTACTAAATATGGGTAATTACAACTAAGATAGATATAAAATGCATCACATATTCTCTAGACAAAGATTAAAATCATAAACCCTAACATGACATTAAATGATCAGGAGTAAGGTAAAAAAAATATAAAAATATAATAGGAATGAATATGTTCACTTTGACTTGGAAAGAGGTGTGTGCATTCTAAACCCTAAGTTGGGAATATTTTATCCATCCTAATATTTCAAATGATGCATTGCTTATCCTTTATTATCTTTATTGCCTTCTTGTGGCACTTTTAATTCAATTATTCTAGGGTCTTGAACCCCATTTGCAAAGTTATTTAAATTCCTTATATCTGCCATTGAAATACTTTAGTATGATGATGAAAATTACCAATAAACTAATGTAGCATACATGAGTACAAACCGCCAATAGTTTTGGGCATGAGCCCAGGGGAATGTGACCACTCTCCCTAGGGGAATGTGATAATTCTACCTACTTTATATATATTGTGGTGTTTGGAATGTGTTACTCTCCCTCGCCCAGTGGGTGAGGTCTGGTATGTGCCTCAACATTATGTTAGTTTAATGTAGTCACATTTAATCATGCATGCAACTTATTATTGTTTAACTTGGCAAACATTCTTATTTGTTTTACTTGCCTCATATTCTTGACTCTCTTAGCATAGTGAATCTTTATTATTTCCTGCTTTAGTTTATAATTGTCCTTATTATTTATTTGGGACATACATTTTCTCTCCTCTTGCTAGGTGATCCCAACCACCCAGGTTAGGATCAGAGTACGCAACAGGAGCATGGTGAACCAACCTATGACTAGGAAAAAGGAGTCCATCCTTCCCTCATGAAATTATTTGTTAAGTTATTTTTATTGGAGACATATTCTTGTAGTCTATTTTCCCTCTACTTAGATCCTCTTTTTGTATAAAGCATGTACACCCTTTTGGGAAAATTTTATGTACTCTTTATTAAATTGAATATAGCCAAAATTTTAACTTCTACTGCTATCCAATTCGATTTTGTTTACCATTGTTATGAGTAGAGAGGTGATCTCACTTCTTTACAGCATGGTATCTGAGCCAATGGTAGTCGGACTTGACTATTTCAAATTGTCTCCTCAGTTAGAAACCCTTACCTCATATAGTTTTCCCTTTAGTTCACCTTAGAATTAACCTATGATGAAAGGTTGATCTAGAACCATACTAGTTTCATATTAGATACATCTTTACTCAACTTTTATGTGATTAGCCTATTAGGTAGCTACTAGGACATGAAGTTGAAAGTTGTAACAACCCCGCCTCCCGGTAACCCCCAATTAAGGGAGACCGAAAGGTCGGTGCCGTTATCCATTAAAAAGGATCAAAGGTTCGACAAATAATCAGTAATAATTAATAAACTTTACCAACTAAACTGAAAACTGGTATAAAATAAAACTTTTCTTACCTTGGAAAAACTGGGATTTCTAAACTTCTATCCATGAAGATGTTACTCTAACTAATCCTCCTGTGTACGTTACTTCTCATTTAATTCCACATATGCCACTTTACTGTTTGTTCTTTTCATTTGTACCTAAAACGCCGACAAACAAAACGTCGGTCAGTATATCGAAATATACTGGTATGTGGGGACAACCAAAACTTTGCACATATGGCTAACAATTTAATAATCACCATCAAATTATTTAACAAGCCAATTTACACTTTTGAGTATGACATTCTCCACCGCTTTTGCCCTAACCCTGGCATACCCACCTTAGGGTGCCCTTTGCCAATGACTTAAGGCCACCTTCTCAATCCCGAGCTTGGTGCCTGGGGGTCACCACTCATGGTGCCCACTAGTCATGCAATATCATAGGCCACCTTCTTGGTGCCTGGGGTCACCACTCAAGGTGTCCATTGGTCTACCCATCTGGGCCTGACCTTTGGTATCATCCATCAGGGTGGCATGTAGGTGTGAGAATCCATACTTCTATTATTAATGTGATAATCATAGTGACTTTATAATTTGCAAATATGAACATCCAAACTGATAATTTGCAGTCAATGCGATCAATCATCCGGCAACCACGCGGGAAACTAATGCGGTTATTCATAAGCGTAACCGCATACCTGATCCAGAGCAACTTGCTGTCCAAGCAATAATGATAAAGAACAAGCAACAAGCAATCAACAAGTATCCTGAAATTAATGCATGACATCCAAGTGTTATAATTTATCCAGAACATTCTAAAGCTACACTTGGATTCCATCTTAGGTTTTCTAAACCACATTAGGGTTTTATTAGGGTTTTTGCCTCCATAACGCTTTTATCATATTAAATGCTCTCTTAGTTCATAAACCCTAATTTCAACACCATAAGCCCAATTAAAGTTGATTATTTCTCTTTTATACCAAAACTACCTTCTTTATCCTTTTAATCTATTTCAAGGTTATTAGACTCAATTATCACCTTTAGTTTCTTTCGGATTATCAACTCATAATTCATGATGGCCTAAATCCCATATGAACTCTATATAGTATTAACTCTACCTTGATTCATGAGAAAACCCTAATTACTTCATTTAGGGTATTTATCCATCAATTAAGAACTTTAATGCTCGAAATAACTTAGACTTGGCATATTCCAATTTTAATCATGAAATTAATCAATTAAAGCCATTAATAGTCGAATCAATCAACATTAGGGTTTCAAGGCCCATTAAAGTATATTCATGCATATGAAACTTCCAAATTAACTAATTACATGCAAATTCATCCTTTTTCAATCTTAATGATCCTTTTTATCATTAGCAGGCTTAGATCAACTTTAATCATCTATTAAACCCTACTAATCACTTTAATCATACCAAAATAGGGTTCTTTAAACAATATTACATCTAAAGCTAATAACTTCCATTATTTTTCGAATTGCAAAAGGAATCAGACTTCAATTATATTTTATTTAGATTCTTCTCGATTTTCTGAGCAAAATTCATATTTTATTCGTATCCATCCGAGCTACCAATTAATAGATATGAAATTAACAAGATTGACTTACTTCAGCCAATGGGGAGGCGCCACGTAGCCCATTACATGCAACGTCGCTGCGGCTGGGTTGAGAAACATTTCGAAATGACCATAGTGCCCTCGGTTAAGTTAGGTTGGTCTTCAGCCCATGGAGGGCAAACGGGTCCAACGACCTGATGGTCGTCCCCTTCCTCGGGACGGCGCTCCCTGCCACCCTAGACGCGGCTAGCGAAGCTTCTCCTCTCATCCCTGGATCCCGTCGACTGCCGGAGCTGATGCCTACACCTCCGACGCCCCAAGGCGCTCCCCCAGAAGCCACAAATTCGCGGCCAAAGCCGCTGGCTTGCGCTGACCAGACCCGCAACTCTTGGCGGCCTTGCAGCCCTGTCGCTGCTGCCACCTGCGATCTAGTGCACTAAGGTGTCGTTCATCCCTCCCTTGGTGTCGTGGGAGTAGGAAGCATCAACCCAACTCTTCCACTGGTCCCTCGTCGCTCTATAGATGTGCCATATTGCATGGTTAGGGTTTACAGATAGATCCGTGGAAGAAGAGAAAGGTTGACGTGAGGGATCTTCTGGACTCAGTCCAGGTTCTTTCCCCTTATATAGGGGAAGCCAACGAAGCCCTAAGATGGCTTCCTTTAAGGAAACAAAGTCCTCCTTCTAAAATTATTCGTTTTTCTTTAAAGTGAAGCAATCCTTCTCTCTTTCTCTCTCCTTTGGTATTTCCTATTACTTGGATATTAGGAAATTCGAAATCCCCTTCCTCTTATTTACTTTATGGTTGCTTTTTAATGCTTTGGCACGAATACATATTTTCCTTTATAGAAAATATCATCTTTTTTTTAAACAATATTATATAATTCATTGAAGAAGCAACACATTATCCTCTTATTTTGCCTTTTTAGTATTTTCTCTTTCTTCCCTCTTTATTGGGGATCCTTGGACCCCAAGAGACTCAAAGAATTCGAATTTCCTTTTTTTAAGGAATACTCATTATCCTTAAATGCATCATTATGCATTAATCTCATTATCCTGTTTTATTCCTTATTAAAATATTTCCTTTTTGTGGATTTCTCTTTATTTCTCTCTTATTTTCCTCATTAGTATTCCTTTTATTATTAGGAATCATTGGGATACGAAATCCCACTAAGGATAAATCAAAAATACTTCTTTTCACATATTTTCCCTATTTCATCAATGTTTTCAATTTCTTTATTAACAAGGAAATACTTAATTGCTATTTTCTTTTCTTATTGCCTTTTCTTTGCAACTTTGGACTCCTTGGAACCCAAGGAATCTAAGAGGAACGAAATCCTCTTTGGATTTGCCTTCTAGAGGTTTCCAAACCTTTCTTATCTCAAATTCTCAATTATGCATTCATTAATTGAATTTCCTTGTTATTGGGCCCAATAGCCAATAAAGCCCACAAATCAAACAACAAGGCTATTGTAAATGAAATCCATTTATTTAAAATAGATTACATCATTTATTCGTTCAAAAATGATATTTCTTAGCAAAAGAACCCAAAATTGGGGTTGTAACATCCTTCCCCTCTTATAAGAATTTTGTCCTCAAAATTCCATCAAGCAAGCAAACAAACAGGATAATCCATTCTTATGTCCATCAGGGCTACCATGTGGCTTTACCCTATCCATGGTGCTTTCCAAGAACCTTCATTATCTCATATTCTTCCATCTGAGTTCTTTCTTACCTTGGTATATCATACCCTCATAGGTGACTCAGGACATTTCAGCCTCTCAAAAGCTGAATAGGTTCAGGGCTTAACACATGGCTTGGGTACCTCACATAGTGCTTCTAGATCGGACTCATGTAACATATTACACATCACGTTATCCTGTGGGGCAAGGCTAAACACAATCATACCCACCAATCCATCTCAAATGGACCCATATATCGGGGAGTCCGCTCTCTCAGCTGTAGCTTAGAGGGGTCAGATTTTCACATTATATTCCTCCACAATGAACTGCATGTCAGTCTGCTTTGCATCAGCTTGTGACTCATGTCACCACTGGGCTCTCTCTCAGCCATTGCACGATCAAAGTGACTTCATCTGCACACACCTGGGGTTCTTTTCTGACCTTCGTGAGGCCTCCTTCACCAATATCATCTTAATGAAGTGGTGACCGACACATCCTCTCTAAAGGACTTCTTGCATCCCGATACAGGTTATGGTGATTAACGTCACATCATAAGAACTATTTCTATGTATCATTCTGAATGAGCTCACATGCTCTCATCAGACCCTCTAGTCTGGATCATACTAACATTAGCTAGGGGTGATAAACTATACTATCATCAAGCTTGTCATGTACCTACTTCCACTTTATGGAAGTGAACCTTGGTCAAAACCAAGAACCTATGAACTCGCATCATGACGTTGTTGAATCATCTCTCTTTCTCTTATGTAGTTCAAACATACCTGTCTCTTGACAGTACTCTTCTTTTCCTGTCATCCAGATAAGGTGATCTACCATAACCCTCATTGATCTTCCTTGGTTAAGGAGAGAGTCTCCACATCCTCCATAGTGATGAACTCTCATTCCTTTTCAGGGACTCTTCTATCCTCTATATTGGTACATTGGGTTACTGGTATTCGTCCTTTACCACACGCATCTTCATCTTAAGCATCCAAAGTGCTACCATCTCAGTAATACCATGGTATATGGTGATCTTAAAATCATGATCTCCAGCCTGTCATGATCCCTCAAGCTTGATACCTCAGAAACCCTAAGCCATTATAATTAGGGTTTCATCACATTCCCTTCCAGAGAAGTGCATCTGAGGCTCTAAACCATCCTTTCACTACGTCAAGGGCTAGACTGGCTAACCAATCAATCATTAACTTGTTCAACCTATCTTATTACATCTGAGTGTTAGCCAAAACACATCCTATTTCCAAACGTAGGGTTAGCCTAACAACTCCCTTATAGTCAAACTAGGCAGCTCTATCTCCACCAGAGAATCCATTACCACTTCACATCCTTCGGTATTAGGTAACGTTGAAGACATATTCTTCCATGTATTCTACTTATCATCTCATCTCAACCTCTAAGTTTGTCTTCATCAAGAAACTCTGATCTCATCCTCAAGGTGATCAAACTCAACCTTGGTTAACTTGTAAATTCCTTATAGCTCTTGATAAAACATCCTCATAAGCTGGCTACACTACCTCTCTTAGTGGTTGCGAACCATCCATGTATCATTCCTTCCGCATCTCCATCCTTATTCCTTATAGTAACGTTCCAACTCACAACATCCTTGTCCTTGGTGTATGGCATGCATACTGTCCTATCTCTCACTCTCATAATAAGAAGAAATAAGCATTTGGCGGCCATCCAAATACAGAGTTCTTCCTATTCCAAGAGTAGGGATGGTACAGCCCACCTCGCCAGTACACCTTCAAGTCTCCGTTGAAACGTGCAACTCATGTCTCTATAACGCAATCATCATTATATCAAAGTTACTTTCCTGGAAAACTGGCCTCGAACCTACTTGGGTTTACACACAATCCTTGGTCATATCCTCTAGGTCCATAGGGTACCGGCACTTTTGGGGTCATCCCTCTTCCCATATGCACCAGAGAGTGCCCTACTCATTTGCCCTTTGGGCCACATGAGTTCATGAAGGTGATCAATCTCCCAACCCATGGCCCTCAGACAATGATAGTTGTTACCTCCCGACCCTATGGTCATGTGCAACTAGGGAATTAGGAAACTCCTACTTCCATAGGTCTTATCCCTACCTGACCCTAGGATAGACTTAGGATTATATCATAGTACATGTTCAGCATAGAACCTTACCCAATCCTTCATCATCTCTCTCTACATTCTTGTTTGACTTTCATCCCTTCGTAGGGGTCATGGCAACCTGCCTACCTTGGTCAGATCCCATACCGGCTACCTCCATGCACTTAGAGATGGTTATGTATGGGCTTACTGGTTCATTCTCGTACCATGTACTCTTCACTTAGCTTCTCAAGATCCTATGAAACCTCTTTAGGTTACCTCAAAACCAACAAAACTGGTATATACCCTACCAACGGGTCCCTCTCCCAAGATGGGAGGAAACTACACCTGGATAACAAAGGTCACAAGCATCCTTAGGATTTACATCCATATGAGCATGCTTAAACCAACAACTATTACAAACGTACCTACAAAACCATGCTAGGTCGCACTTGTGCACATCCTCAACATTACATCAACTTAGTTGTGAGGGGTTCATCAAACATACCCTTTACGTAAGGGATTTCCTTTACCTTTACACCTGAGGAGTACCATGCTCGAAACTATAGAGACTCAAATCTCACCATGAGCAATGGATACACTGCTTCCCTTCTTAGGCCTAGGAACCCTAGGTTCACCGTTGAGCATCCAACTGCATGCTCATTCTCTTAATCATGAATCCAGCATGTCCAAGATATGTCATGTACTCCCATGATCTTTCTACTCAAGCAACACTTCAGAGTTGATTCCTCTTCCCGGACAACTACTAGGTATAAAGCCTCACAACTGGTGCCTTAACCTCCTCAGGGTCTAAAGCACTCTTTATCTCATCTTAGCAGGTAGTTACTTATACCATAGGTACCAGAAGCATCATTCTCTCGCTAGGGTTTGGTTACTCTCAAGCTAACCAAGACATCATCATCCTTCAGGGATCAAACATAAGGCAACCACTATCATCCACTTAGGTCGCATCATTCTCGACTCCCACTGTTTCTCAAGTTTCGGGGTTTACAACTTTCTTGGCCGAGGTCTGCTCTCTCTTTCTAGAGCTAATCCTACAACCAACCTCTCTATAAGAGGTCCTGTCTTTATGAAGGATCAACCTCTTAAGCATGTCCCTACCTGAGTGAAGCCTCTACTTGAACTTATGTTTACTCACGGTTATCCGTTATAACTTATGCTTATCTCATAAGCCACCCATCATGATCTCTTAACCAGGGTTTCACCAAGCTATACCTTACTTGCCTAAGCCCATAGGGTAACTATAGGTTCTTCTCTAATCTCATCCATGAAGGAGCTACCCTTCGCTCAAACATGCACGACCCTCTCCAGGGTTGGGTCGCCAAAGGTACTAGGTTATCCAACCTCTCATGGCTCGCATGACGATCCCAAGGCATGTCCAACCAAACACTCGGTCTAACTCATCATGTCATCTCTATCTCTACCCTTCACTTAGGGTTAAGGTTAACATCATCCTCAAAGGATATGTCAGGCATCTACTTTTAATGGAGGTCTCTACCTCCAAGCTTAACTCTCTCTCTACACATCCTCCTACCAAGGAGGTCTATCCTCAGATCTCTCCTGAGGGAAATGACAACTCATGTCATACGACCTAAGCATGTATCTATTCCTTTACGCTTATTCTATTAAGCTTATGTCCATGACATCTTATTTACATGCTTTTTATTAATTTGATGGAGGATTCCTTAATCCTTATCAACCTTACCCATACCTCAAGAGGGTGAGGAACAGAGAGAAAACCCTAATCCTTAAGGTCCTTAATAGAATTTGAGTTGAGAAAGGATGAACGAGATGAGAGAGTCCTAAAAGGTATCTTATTTCGATTCCTACCCTAAGACTTTGGCCAGGCAGTCACACGGATCCGGGAGTCCTCATATTCCGACTAGCGGTGCGGAGGAAAATATTGCTAGCCCCCGGTCGTGATCCTTTTCTAGACACCTCTGTCTTTCGGATAATCCTCTAATAACTCCCTTGGGTTCTACGGAATTTGTAAAATTTAATAATTATTAAAGATTAGATTAGGAACCTATGCTCTGATACCAATTGTAACAACCCCGCCTCCCGGTAACCCCCAATTAAGGGAGACCGAAAGGTTGGTGCCGTTATCCATTAAACAGGATCAAAGGTTCGACAAATAATCAGTAATAATTAATAAACTTTACCAACTAAACTGAAAACTGGTATAAAATAAAACTTTTCTTACCTTGGAAAAACTGGGATTTCTAAACTTCTATCCATGAAGATGTTACTCTAACTAATCCTCCTGTGTACGTTACTTCTCATTTAATTTTCACATATGACACTTTACTGTTTGTTTTTTTCATTTGTACCTAAAACGCTGACAAACAAAATGTCGGTCAGTATATCGAAATATACTGGTATGTGGGGACAACCAAAAGTTTGCACATATGGCTAACAATTTAATAATCACCATCAAATTATTTAACAAGCCAATTTACACTTTTCAGTATGACATTCTCCACCGCTTTTGCCCTAACCCTGACATACCCACCTTAGGGTGCCCTTTGCCAATGACTTAAGGCCACCTTCTCAATCCCGAGCTTGGTGCCTGGGGATCACCACTCATGGTGCCCACTAGTCATGCAATATCATATGCCACCTTCTTGGTGCCTGGGGTCACCACTCAAGGTGTCCATTGGTCTACCCATCTGGGCCTGACCTTTGGTATCATCCATCAGGGTGGCATGTAGGTGCGAGAATCCATAATTCTATTATTAATGTGATAATCATAGTGACTTTATAATTTGCAAATATGAACATCCAAACTGATAATTTGCAGTCAATGCGATCAATCATCCGGCAACCACGCGGGAAACTAATGCGGTTATTCATAAGCATAACCACATACCTGATCCAGAGCAACTTGCTGTCCAAGCAATAATGATAAAGAACAAGCAACAAGCAATCAACAAGTATCCTGAAATTAATGCATGACATCCAAGTGTTATAATTTATCCAGAACATTCTAAAGCTACACTTGGATTCCATCTTAGGTTTTCTAAACCACATTAGGGTTTTATTAGGGTTTTTGCCTCCATAACGCTTTTATCATATTAAATGCTCTCTTAGTTCATAAACCCTAATTTCAACACCATAAGCCCAATTAAAGTTGATTATTTCTCTTTTATACCAAAACTACCTTCTTTATCCTTTTAATCTATTTCAAGGTTATTAGACTCAATTATCACCTTTAGTTTCTTTCGGATTATCAACTCATAATTCATGATGGCCTAAATCCCATATGAACTCTATATAGTATTAACTCTACCTTGATTCATGAGAAAACCCTAATTACTTCATTTAGGGTATTTATCCATCAATTAAGAACTTTAATGCTCGAAATAACTTAGACTTGGCATATTCCAATTTTAATCATGAAATTAATCAATTAAAGCCATTAATAGTCGAATCAATCAACATTAGGGTACAAGGCCCATTAAGTATATTCATGCATATGAAACTTCCAAATTAACTAATTACATGCAAATTCATCCTTTTTCAATCTTAATGATCCTTTTTATCATTAACAGGCTTAGATCAACTTTAATCATCTATTAAACCCTACTAATCACTTTAATCATACCAAAATAGGGTTCTTTAAACAATATTACATCTAAAGCTAATAACTTCCATTATTTTTCGAATTGCAAAAGGAATCAGACTTCAATTATATTTTATTTAGATTCCTCTCGATTTTCTGAGCAAAATTCATATTTTATTCGTATCCATCCGAGCTACCGATTAATAGATATGAAATTAACAAGATTGACTTACTTCAGCCAATGGGGAGGCGCCACGTAGCCCATTACATGCAACGTCGCTGCGGCTGGGTTGAGAAACATTTCGAAATGACCATAGTGCCCTCGGTTAAGTTAGGTTGGTCTTCAGCCCGTGGAGGGCAAACTGGTCCAACGACCTGATGGTCGTCCCCTTCCTCGGGACGGCGCTCCCTGCCGCCCTAGACGCGGCTAGCGGAGCTTCTCCTCTCATCCCTGGATCCCGTCGACTGCCGGAGCTGATGCCTACACCTCCGACGCCCCTAGGCGCTCCCCCAGAAGCCACAAATTCGTGACCAAAGCCGCTGGCTTGCGCTGACCAGACCCGCAACTCTTGGCGGCCTTGCAGCCCTGTCGCTGCTGCCACCTGCGATCTAGTGCACTAAGGTGTCGTTCATCCCTCCCTTGGTGTCGTGGGAGTAGGAAGCATCAACCCAACTCTTCCACTGGTCCCTCATCGCTCTATAGATGTGCCATATTGCATGGTTAGGGTTTACGGATAGATCCGTGGAAGAAGAGAAAGGTTGACGTGAGGGATCTTCTGGACTCAGTCCAGGTTCTTTCCCCTTATATAGGGGAAGCCAACGAAGCCCTAAGATGGCTTCCTTTAAGGAAACAAAGTCCTCCTTCTAAAATTATTCGTTTTTCTTTAAAGTGAAGCAATCCTTCTCTCTTTCTCTCTCCTTTGGTATTTCCTATTACTTGGATATTAGGAAATTCGAAATCCCCTTCCTCTTATTTACTTTATGGTTGCTTTTTAATGCTTTGGCACGAATACATATTTTCCTTTATAGAAAATATCATCTTTTTTTTTAAACAATACTATATAATTCATTGAAGAAGCAACACATTATCCTCTTATTTTGCCTTTTTAGTATTTTCTCTTTCTTCCCTCTTTATTGGGGATCCTTGGACCCCAAGAGACTCAAAGAATTCGAATTTCCTTTTTTAAGGAATACTCATTATTCTTAAATGCATCATTATGCATTAATCTCATTATCCTGTTTTATTCCTTATTAAAATATTTCCTTTTTGTGGATTTCTCTTTATTTCTCTCTTATTTTCCTCATTAGTATTCCTTTTATTATTAGGAATCATTGGGATACGAAATCCAACTAAGGATAACTCAAAAATACTTCTTTTCACATATTTTCCCTATTTCATCAATGTTTTCAATTTCTTTATTAACAAGGAAATACTTAATTGCTATTTTCTTTTCTTATTGCCTTTTCTTTGCAACTTTGGACTCCTTGGAACCCAAGGAATCTAAGAGGCACGAAATCCTCTTTGGATTTGCCTTCTAGAGGTTTCCAAACCTTTCTTATCTCAAATTCTCAATTATGCATTCATTAATTGAATTTCCTTGTTATTGGGCCCAATAGCCTATAAAGCCCACAAATCAAACAACAAGGCTATTGTAAATGAAATCCATTTATTTAAAATAGATTAAATCATTTATTCGTTCAAAAATGATATTTCTCAGCAAAAGAACCCAAAATTGGGGTTGTAACAAAAGTAATGGTGTATAGAAAGGGTCAGAACTTGGGGGCTGGAAAATTTTCCTTCGCGCCACTAGCTTGGTTTATGGGGACTCCCGAGTTCATATGACACCATCCTGGCCTGATTTGATACAGAATGCTCGAAATAGCATACCTTTAGGCAAATAACCTCACTGTTGCTAATCCTTAGAAACAAAATAAAATCACCTTGTGACCCAAAAGTTCCTTATATGAGACTTAGATTTCCATGTTTAGGGTTGGTGTACCCTATACTAGACTTTGAAGTTTGGTAATAGTGATTAGTAAAACAATTGAAAGTTAGATCTTGTACAAGAGTTGATTAGACTCACTCTTTTACCTCAAGTTTAGTTTGACTTAGTAAGTCAACCCTTTTAAGTGGAGTAGTAGTAATACATTGATAGACTTTGGAGTTGCTGATTTTGAGGATGAAATCATTTTAAGGGGATGGAGTCCTACAATACATTGAAATCTAGCTGCTCTAACTTTTGGAAACCCTAACTCCATTAGACAATAGATTAGTTTGTTTATATGATTAGTATTGACCAAACAAATTATAGTCATAATTTAACTTTTTTTATATACTAATGAATACATAATAAATCATCTAATAGATAGTTCATATGTTTAAATCCAAACAAATAATTAATATGAGTAACACACTAATTATAAATATACATAATGTTGACCATGTCACCCTAATGATATGATAAATGGAACTAATGAATACTAAGAATGCATAACATATAATGGTCATGTCGACCTAAACCCTAAGATGTAAACATCAAACCTTAACATATATACATATCCTTGATGCCTTCATGGTACATTAGTGACATTAGGTGTCATCAACAATAATACACTTGATACACCTGGATGACATATAATCACCGAATCATATTTTGGTATATGAATCAATTCATTAAAATGGAATGTGTTCCACCTTATTCACTAAAATACATATAATGACTCAAATGTGATAAGGGATAATTGGACTTACGTAAGCATGATTATTAAGTCTAAAATGATTCCAAATGCCTAATGTGATGTTAAATGTATATTTTATAATATGAAGTGTCAAAAGGAGAAAATGGTTAAGGATGACATTAATGTGAGTATGAAAAGTGATGTGACAATGTATAATATAGGTGTAAGAAATTAATGTGACATTATTTAGACTTAATAACTTGTTAGATAATATTATCTATTTCTTACAAAATAATATGTGATAGTTCTACATGAATGCAATATGAAGATAATGGAGTATAAATTCAAGTATCTAGAATATTAATAAATATTGAGATGATTTAGTAAACCCTAATTGTGCTTAATATTCTTAACTAGTAATGAGAACTACATATGAATTGTACATAATGTTGAGATATAATTCTTTTGACAACAATGTGAATATAAATTGGCACAATTAATAGCATAATAATAGGGATGATGTAATTTCATAATGGACATAGTTCTAATAAGCCGAAAATGTTAATTGTGTTACATTTGATAAAAGGTGATGTCAATCGTGGAAACCTTAGTAAACATGACTTATGAGTAGAGCATGTGAAGTAACCTAGATTAGGGGTTATCACCTAGTTTCTTAAGGTTGGGATGTTACATACTCACCCTTCCCTTTTGTTAAGATTTCAAGGAAAAAATCCTCTTTAATGGGTGCAGTGTTGTAACATATTGAATCTTGGATTAATTTTTGCAATTTATCCCATTTTCAAGGTTTTATTTCCTTCATTTCCTTCTTGTCCTTTTCCCTAAATTTTACTATCTTTTCGATCTTCTTTGGCCTCAATGTTGAAATTGAGCTATACTCGATGGCTTGAATTATATTTACCCAAATTCATTTCAATGAATGGGTTTATAGAAAAACATCTCAACTAGTGTGTTATTTAGAGTTTAATAATGCAAAATGACCATTAATGAGAAATAATTAGAAGATTTTATTAATTTAGATATTTATGACTGTGTTGGACAAGAAATGAGAAACAAGAAATTTTATATCAAAAAATATTAAGGAAATGTACTAAACATATTTATTAGGAACTTAGCATACGACCAAATACAAATTTTGTTAGAAATTAATGTAAAGTTAAATTCCTCACATTTAATTAGCAAACCCACAAATTTTCATTTCAATTGGTATTTCTCTACCCTCTTAGTTAATTAAATGAATATGCAACTCTAATATATATAAAAGCCTATTACATGGAAAAAAGGAAACCCCCTTGACTCCTATTTAGTTTGCCCTTTAATTTGTTTGACTATTTAATAGCAATTGCTTTCCCAATTGAATTGGTATTTAAAATCCTAATTACCATAGGCTTTAATAGTGTTATATGATTAAAAAAATGATCGATTTCCTAAACCAAACGTAACGCAACGCTGCATTACTTCCTCTCCCTCCAATGTGACCTTACATTTTCCCCCTTCTGAAATGGGCAACGCCCAACGCGATAGTTGTCTTCGTCCGTCTCCTATTTAGCTTTCCCATGTCCTTCCTTTTCCTTCACACCATGAAAACCCTAGCTACCCTCCTCCTTCTCTTCTCCTTCATCCACAACGCATACACGATGCCTTCTTACCTGATAACCAAGGGCACTACTCAGGTCCCTGTCTAGTCGGGCACCTCCCATCTCCCAAAACAATGCCTAAAACCCGACACCCTGTCTACTACCCAGTAACCCCCGATGCTGCGTCGACGTTACTAACACCTACCCATCCGACCCTCGACACCCAACAACCCCCGATGCTGCGTTGATGCCCACCCCACGCTACAGCGCCTCGATGCCCTGATCTCCTATTGGTGTCGACATCCGCCTCCAGCCTGCAACACAACCTACGACGCCAAACAACGCCTCTTGACCCCCACTTGCAAACACCACCAACGAAGTTCATATCCATCGTGATCCTCAGCCGACACACTCTTCAGATCCGACGCCCACAACACCACTTCTAGAACAACCCCGATGCCATCACACACTAATAGTAGGGCGTCATAGCCACCAAGTGCAGCACCGTTGACCTTGACAATGACACCGTCATTTGCAACCACCAGATCTGCAACACCACGAAATCTGCAAACACCTCCATTCAAATAGACGATGGTGACTCATTACAGGCTCCTCCTTCCTGGGTCACATGATCATGGAGAACATGATGATGAGTTTGGGTCCCAACTCATTGTGAATCAATCAGACATGCAACCTCCATGGTAACCCTAGACATGTAAGTCTTCATTTCACATTCAACAGTTTTGTTTTAGAAAACATATTATAAAGATGGGATAAGTATGGAGTAAGGATAATCTAGTTATTTAAAACCATAACATGAAGTAGTCAATTACCTTACCTATCAACTTTGTTGTAGACAAATGTAAATATTAGATTGCATGAAATAAAACCTATAATTATACGTTAAAGTGGAGACTTGATATTAAATAGAAGATATTGCATAAGACACATGTGGATTTATATCCAATACAATTAATGAATCACCCTCATTTACCAAGCCCTAAGAATCATTAGGGAATGTATCCTTGTTTTAATGTATCCTTTACATTAGAATATATATATATATATATATATATATATATATATATATATATATATATATATATATATATATATGTGCATTACATGATAACTAGAAATACATTTGGATCTAGGAAACACTCTCATCTAAATTGATCCAAGGGAACTTGAAATAAGTATGAGAATGCATCTAACTATATTGTCTTCTTATGAATTAAATGGTGTAAAAGATAGTAATGTGTAAGGGAATATACTTCTATAAACATATATCTAGATGACATGTTAGTTAGATCAAAGCATGTGTATATTAGTGAACCTAATAGATATTCATATGGAATATACTTACACCAATATACATGGTAAGGATGATGTTAGGAATAATATGGATTCACATTATAGAGAGGAAAATGACATCATTAAACCTAAATTGGAAGAAAATATATCATTATCATCCACTTATATATGAATTACTTATGTGACTAAAGATGGGTAATTAGAACTAAGATAGATATATAAAGCATCACATATTCTCTCAACAAAGATTAAAATCATAAACCCTAACATGACATTAAATGATCGAGAGTAGGGTAATAATAATATAAAAATATAATAGTAATGAATATGTACACTTTGACTTGGTTAATATACATAATGTGTTTCTAGGATGAAAAGTTGACTTTGTGGACCAAAGTATATTGTTCAAGTTAACTTTTATGTGTGAAAAGAGGTATGTGCATTCTAAACCCTAAGTTGGGAATATTTTATCCATTCTAATATTTCCAATGAGGCATTGCTTAGCCTTTATTCTCTTGATTGCCTTCTTATGGCACTTTTAATTCAATTATTCTAGGGTTTTGGACCCCATTCGCAAAGTTATTTAAAATCCTTATATCTGCCATTGAAATACTTTAGCATGATGATGAAAATGACTAATTAACTAATGTAGTGTCCATGAGTACAAACCACCCATAGTTTTGGGCATTAGCCTAGGGGAATGTGACCACTCTCCCCAGGGGAATGTGATAATTCTCCCCGCTTTATATATATATTCAGGTGTTTGGGAATGTGTTACTCTCCCTCACCCAGAGGTTGAGGTCCGGTAGGTGCCTCAACCCTATATTATTTTAATTTAGTCACATTTAATCATGCATGCAACTTATTATTGTTTAACTTGGCAGAAATTCTTATTTGTTTTACTTGCCTCATATTTGTGACCTTCTTAGCATAGTGAATCATTATTATTTCCTACTTTAGTTTATAATTGTCCTTATTCTTTCTTTGACACATACATTTTCTCTCCTCTTGATGGGTGATACCAACCACCCAGGTTAGTATCAGAGTGCGTAACAGGAGCATAGTGAACCACCTATGACTAGGAAAAAGGAGTCCATCCTTCCCTCATGAAATTATTGGTTAAGTTATTTTTATTGGAGATATATTGTCGTAGTCTAGTTTCCCTCTACTTATATCCTCTTTTTGTATAAAGCATGTACACCCTTTGGGAAAAATTTATGTACACTTTATTAAATTGAATATAGTCAAAATTTAACATCTGCTGCTATCCAATTGGATTTTTTACCATTGTTATTAGTAGAGAGGTGATCTCGTTTCTTTACACTTAGGACAAATGAAGTACAACATATTTTGATTTTCTTGAATAACCTCATTAGTGAAGGTGATCTTTATTCTTAAGGTTATAACCTAGTGAGTCAAAGTACTAAGAAAGTGATCTCTTGATCTTGGTGGTGGATGCATTTGTGGGAGCATGATATATGTTAGTGTCAAGACTTGCAATGGACCTTCATTGTATAATTATTTTTCTATTTCTACTTACACGTTACAAACTTATGATTTTTGACACTCATGTGTAAATTAGAACACCTTTAGGGATCAATGATCTGATTGAAAAAGTCATCATATACAATTGTCAAATACTTGTACAAACTGTCAAAATAATAAATAGGAACACCTCTTTTTTAAAGGGTAAAGATAGGTTTTCATTCCTATTGTCCTCTATTCACAAGTGAAGCTTTGGATATTTACATTGTGGGGTTACAATTATAATGGCTCATTATATAATTAGAGATAACAAGGTTGAATAATTTAGAAGTATATACAAAATCAGGGGAAGACCTATTAACGATGACCCTTATATAATTTTTCAAAGTAGTTTTTTCTAGTATGTCAACCTCTTTATTTTCTTGTTGCATATGTGCATCAAATTCCAATCCCAATCCAGGGATTTCAACTTAACAATTTTATCACGCCATTTAGTTAGAATAGGCCAGTGGTAGTTTTTTTATTAACCCATTCACATGCTTTGTTGATATCCATTTCCATCTCTATCTTCCTGATGCATTGAGTCCATGCATAATTAATTCGGAGCATGTATGATGGCCATGGTTTCAACTTTGAAAGCTGAGTGAACAACTTTGATGCTTGCATTCTTCAATATAATATATCATGTCTCATTCTTACCCACAAATTCACTAGTGCTCCATCCCCTTTTAAATGTAAAGTTTGTTTAAGATATCATAGATCCATGTTGGGGAATAAAAGAGGCCTAACGATCTCCTCCTTTATTCAACTGAAATAAAATTCTATTGACTGCCCAAGTTTGGTTCACTTTATTATTATAGTACTGGATGGACATGACGGGTGTGCTCGTGGGAAAAGAATGCCGACACAAATTTCCTAGTTTCTATTGTACCAAATGTACCAATAGGTGATGGCAAAGAGTCTGGCATGCGTACTTTTTAGGCCTCTTTAATCCACTTACTAGCATCACTAAAAAAGTTATTTATTCTATTTCCCTCATCAAATGTGGCTAGATGGCTTCGACTTTAGGAAAATCTCTTAATCAATGAAGAATAAACTCATCCTCAACCTTGCATTGGTCACAAGTAGCATTGTTAGTAAGATTCCTTCAAAATCTTTTCATATGGGTCAGTAGACCTTTATGTGCAACAAGCCACATAATGGTTTTAGCATGCGTACTTATCATGGGAACCCTTGATCTTGGCTTCATTAGATTTCCTAAGCATGGCATAACCTAAAGCCGTGGTGCAAATGCACGTTTTTGTGTGAGACCGTGCCAATGTATCCTTGACTCTAGAAGGATCTGGAGTAGATAACTTAATAATAGCATTGCACACATGCATTGGAAGGAACAACTCCACAAAGCTCTGTCCCATTCTCCAACAAAGTTTACCAGGCTTGATACCTTTAACTCCAACAAATCCACAATGATGTTCTTTTTAACATGTATAGGTAAGGGGTACAATGTGGGATCCACTTGTCCACCTAGACACATGTGCCCTATCTGTCGCCAAAAATATTAATGTTGTTGTGTTTTATCATCTGTAAGGAATTAACAACTTTTGTGCCAAGAAGAGTTATGTTGTTGTGCCTTACTCCTTTTTCTCCAATGTATATAGAGATCATGGGTTGTCTCCGAGGATAGTTTCTAACACTCATGAATGCATTGTGATTTATTTGTTGTTAAGTGTTGAATACCTGCTATCTTGTTTACACTCCACAATTTGTGGACTATCGCTTCTCGGACTAACGTTGTTTTCTTTCTTCCTCCACCTACTTTAATAACTGGGTTCATATGTTTCTTGTTAGACCTCTGATTAACACTTCTAGTTCCCTCTTCCTCTATGCATAGGTAGTCCCCATAGCCCTATTATCCCTTTTTTCTAGCTCCTTGACACTGAGTGAAGTAAATCAGTTGCTAGTAGAGACCCTTTTACTGTCCTCCGCTTGTTTTTGCTTCTCCATTTCCCTTTTCCTTGCATGAATATCTTATCCATAGTGGACTTGCCATCTATCTTCCTCTTATAACCATGTGACTCATGAGTTTGTAGTTTTAATTCCATTGTTGTTGTAAGAGGGAGGCTTAATATTTATGTTGTTCTTGTCTATGTGGCCCAGTTTGTCACATATTACACAAAAATCAGGAAGGCTTCATATTCTACTGTGACGAAAAAATCCAAAATAGAGGATAATGATAAATGCGGAAGCGATCATTAACAACGGATTACTAAAAATCACTAAAAATTAAAACCATTTGCAAAGAGATCCAAACATAGGAAAACTCTTTTCTCAAGAACCAATGTATTTTATTTACATCCTGGTTCATAAGTACATATCCTGTACCATCCCTTCTTGAGGGTTCCAAGCATTAACTGCTCTGTTAAAACTATACACAGGCAACAAAAGAACCTCAAGGAATCAAGCCAAGAATCTCAGATCGATCATAAAATCTCTAACTACTAATTCCTAGGACCTGAGAGTACAAAGACGACTCATAGGACTCATATATATATACAAGACATGACAGTCAGTATCTCCACCTGAGATGTCACTACTATCCCTGATGTTGCTGTCCTTCCTCTGTTGTAGGGTTTTTACCTCCTCATCCTCGTCCACCTAAAAATGTAGGATCCCACGGGGGTGAGACAATTGAAAATTGTCCCAGCGAGAGATATAACTCTCCGCTGGAAACATTATTATTTCAAATGAACAATAATAAACTGAACAGAGGAATCTTCATTAAATAGCAGGATTTAATCATTATTAAGCCGAATAGAGCCATATCATCTTTTCAGGCATTACAGCTACAAATGATAAAGCAATCAATCATCTATTCAGTTTAATAAGGAATATGAAGAACATGTAATATATTTATCCACTTTAGGATACAATAAGCAATGTAATCATTACAATGATTTCTGTATTTCATTCTTAAGCAAATACGCTACACGGCTGATTACATTTTACAATCATACTTATGCCCTAAGGAGATGAAGTATATCGTTCATGCTCCAACCGACCACGATTACGTAAAGCATCGGTTCCATACATAGGTCAATGGAAGAGCCGGACTCCATCACCTCATCTGTCTCGGTCAGTGCGAGACCACATGCAGGACATCGAGTGTCACTACTAAATAGCTTTCCAAGGTATACTGGCAACTTCACTATAGAGTTATAGCTTGTAGCATATACTCTCTTCAGGATATGGCCCGTAGCCAATGCCTGGTATTGTGCAGTTATGGCCCATAACCATACTCTTATTGGGATATGGTCCATAACCATTCCTGTACATAGGATATGGCCCGCAGTCATTCCTATGAGGCGTAAGGATATATTCTCCCATTACCCCACATATTCAAAAATATTCATTCCAAGAGTTCCCTTAGGAAAACCTATTTCACCATCACCAGTTACTGACGATGATTGATCTATGGTCAGGGCTCTACATGATAATATTTCACTTGATTATTTAAGTACAATACCATATTATTTTAGCATCAGTCAAGTTTTCAAACAAGAATTATTATGAAAAATGCTACAAAGAAACAATACCATTATCAAGTACTTTTTAAAACGTTATAAAGCATTGGGATCTCAATCCCTTATCTTATTGCTGGGAATTCACATCCCTCAACATCATCATCATCATGTTTGCTGGATCTGGGTATTCAAACCCTTAGTTCAACACTGAACATGGTTACCACTTATCAGGTAACTATTACCTCTAGGTCATCTGACCAAGGTATTCAGGATACTTGTTATACAAGCATTACACATAGTTCCACATGTATATTCAACTTCTTGTCACCTGTCACTAGACAATAGATAAAGTAATGGCTCACAAGGCCCATTACCATCATAATTCATACCTGGTTATGCTCATCATCTCATGATGCCTACATGGTTAGTATACTTGATAACAACCATATCAATTTCATATCAATATCATGCAATACAAAGATAACATCACTATTCCCTCATTAGGGTTAGAGTTTCCCATCTTTATCAATTAGGGTTTCACATAATACCTCCCTGAATTAGGTTTCACATAACATCACCCTGTATTAGGGTTTCACATCATTATCAATTACGATTTCACATAACCTTACCCTATATTAGGGTTTCATATAACATTACCTTGTATTAGGGTTTCTCAACCCATAGCCCAAAATTAGGGTTAGGGTTTCTCATCCCTCTTGATTAGGGTTTCCATTCTCCATTAATTAAGATTTTATGATTATCTCATTAATCCAAACCCTAAATCAGTGCTTCCACATATCTTGGAGCACATAGCATTATTTAAGTATTAAATTATACTTATCATTGTTCCATGTACTTAGGAACACACATAACATCATCATCATACCTTATTAGGTTGACTTAACCTCTCACTAAGGACCTACACCTATGTTTATCATGGTGTATTGGAATTATTACTTTCATAGGCATCGAGTGATAATCACTTTAATTATCCTAATCACCTAAATACTTTAAAAGTTCTTCCATTGAAATCATCCTTGAGATACCCTTCAAACACTTATGGGGTTAGTAGTAATTACATGATTTGAACCAATTAGTCCTTCAAATAGTCTTGGACCAATTGACCCTTCAAATGGTCTTGGACCAATTGACCCTCAAATGGTCTTGGACCAATCCTCCAAATAGTCTGAGACCGTTTAGACCTTAAACGGTCTTGGTTCAATTAAATCTCCAAACGGTCTTCAACCTTTTATACCTCCAAACGATCTTGAGGTGCTTGACCTCCAAACGGTCTTGAGGTGCTTGACCTCCAAATGGTCTTGAGGTGCTTGACCTCCAAATGGTATTGAGGTGCTTGACCACCAAACAGTCTTGAGGTGCTTGACCTCCAAACGGTCTTGATCTACACCTTCAATCGGTCTTAAGACCGTTAGACCATCAAACAGTCTTGATCTCAAAATCCCTAAAAGGTTTGAGACTGTTTGAATTAAATATTATTAAACCCTAAATGGTTTGAGACCGTTTGAATTATATATTATGAAACCCTAAATAGTTTGAGACCATTTGAATTAAATATTATTAAACCATAAACGGTTTGAGACTATTTGAATTAAATATTATTAAACCCTAAACGGTTTGAGACCGTTTGAATTAAATATTATTAAACCCTAAATGGTTTGAGACCGAATGGTCCTCAAATGGTTTGAAGACTGTTTGATCAATACAACAATGAAATTGATTGAACTCAAATTAGGGTTTTAACTTCAATCGATCTTGGGTTTGTAATCAAGGAACCATCAAATGGTGAAGCCTTTGGGACTAGATCAATTGTAACCATTAGATCTCCATCCAACCATGACACCACTTAACCTCAAACGGTCTTGAGACCATTTGGTCTCAATCAGTCTTGAGATCGTTTGACCTCAAACGGTCTGGAGACCGTTTGGTCACCAAACGGTCTTGCGACTGTTTGGTCACCAAAAGGTGAAACCATTTGCTCATGATTTTTATTTAGGTGTGTGCTAAGATGACATCATCATCTCCAAGCTTCAAACCTTCGAAATTTGCTGTGATCTTTGTGGTGATTTCAACAATTAATCAAAAGGAAATTTGGGAAAGAAAAAGGAATCAACATATGATGAAGAAATGAAATCAATAATTATGTTTAAAGGTTCAAGTTATATAACCCACCTTCAAAGTTGTTTACAAGCTTCAAGCTTCACGTATTTAATGGTGAATGAAGCTTCCTCAACTGTCCAAGGTCCGTTCTCAACTCTTTGGATGCAAAGGATGATCAAGGTTGAGTATTGAATGGAGAAAAGAAGAGAATGAGTGTTGAAATTCAATTACCACCATGAATTCAAGGTTGAAGATGACTATGGAGCTTACCTACAGGTTGGGGCATGTTCTAATCTTGCTTCTAAGCTTCTTAGTCTTCGGCCCAAGCAAATAAAGAAAGTGGATTCGAAAAAGAGTCTTTCAAGTGAGTGGAAAATGGGGTATATGTATGTGAATTTTCAAGAGAGAGAAAGTAGTAGAAAAATCTTTCAACTCCTATTTCATGTTCCACATACCCCCCTCCCTTCCTTGCTTCTGAAGACAACATCTTTGCCTTCAAAAACCTCTCATTTATCCTTGAATTAAAAGCAACCACTTTAAGCACCTTAATCATTATAATACTATTATCCATTTTTAGTGGACAATTCTTTTTAATTAACAAATGCAAGTGGATTTCTTCACCTACTTAGGATATTTCGGTGCAACTCAAGGCATTTGGAAGTCCTTGCACTATAGGATTTCAACCAAAGCCTTTTTAGTTGATGGGCACTTCAATTAATATATTTATTTTTTGCATTAAATTGAATTAGGGTTTCAATTATGCTTAAATCTTGGTTGTTTTAATGTTAAGATTCTCTTTCCTCCAAAGAGATTCAAATGAGACACCCCTCTGATTCTCTTGTCTCTAATTGATACCAAGAAACATTAGGGACTCTCTAGAAGTGATATTTTTCTTATTGAAGCCTAGGTTTTGGGTAAATTGCACATTACACCAAAACTAGGTTTTGATGCACAAGCATTATTCAAACAAGCTCATTTTTGGAACTTAGGCTTGTGGAAGCCATACTCAGCACCATTCTCATTCTTATGATGCTATAACACTTGAGGAACATTTATCATGTAACATTTTCAAAGTAACCCCTCAAATTGGGTAAATTGCACTTTAGTCCAAAATAGGTAAAACATTGTTTTCAACATTATTCAAAAAGGACTAAAATTGAAACATAAGTTCCTCTTGAGCCTTAATTACTTTTCAAAAGATAAGAGCAAACATATAATTATCTTTCTTAAACAAAACATCTAGGGTTTAAGCATAACCCAGGTCAGGGATGTTACAAATTATCCACCCCTAACAAGGATTTCGTCCTCGAAATCATTAAGAGAAAGAGAAAGGTACTTCCTCCTCATCTCTTCCTCTAGATCCCACGTAGCTTCTTCAATGCCACGGTGATGCCAAAGAACTTTCACAAGACATATGTCTTTCTTTTTCAGCTTTTTAATTCTTTTATCAAGGATCATCACGGGTCCTTCAACATATGATATATCATCATTTAATTCTACCTCCACAGGTTGCAAAACTAAATCTGTATCAGGATGACACTTTCTTAGCATGGAGATATGGAACACTGGATGGAACTTATGCAGCTCAGGTGGCAACTCTAGCTTATAGGCTACCTTTCCAGTTCGTTCAATGATTAGATAAGGCCCCATAAATCTAGGAGCTAACTTTCCCTTCTTTCCAAATCTAAGGACACCTTTCCATGGTGAGACCTTGAGATATACTCTGTCTCCAACTTAGAATTCTAAAGGTCTTCTCCGTTTGTCGACGTACGACTTCTATCTATCCTGTACAATCTTTAATTGTTGTTGTATTACTTTAATCTTCTCAGTTGTCTGCTGCACTAGCTCAGGACCCAAAAGTTGATTTTCTCCTGTTTCCTACCAACATAAAGGAGATCTACAACATCTACCATATAACGCTTCATATGGTGCCATATCAATACTGTGTCGATAGCTATTATTGTAAGCAAATTCTATCAAGCTCAGGTGTAGATCCCAACTTCCTGCAAATTGAAGGACATATGCCCTAAGAAAATCCTCCAAGGTTTGTATGGTCCTCTCAGATTGTCCATCTGTCTGTGGGTGAAAGGCAGTACTAAAGCTTAACTGCATACCCAAAGCTTTATGTAATCATTCCCAAAAATGACTCGTGAACTGGGACCTCTATCAGAAACAATAGTAGCTGGAACCCCATGCAACCACACTATCTCATCTATATATATATCTATGCAAGCTTCTCAGCATTGTAGGTTGTTTTGACAGGAAGGAAATGTGTTGTCTTAGTCAACCTATCAACTATCACCCATATGGAATCATGACCTTTGGTTGTTCTAGGCAAACCAACCACAAAGTCCATGGTCACATGATCCCATTTCCACTGTGGTATAGGTAAAGGTTGCATTGTTCCTGCGGGCTTTTGATGTTCAACTTTAACTTGCTGACACATTGGATAACGCATAACAAACTCAGCAACATCTTTCTTCAAACCAGGCCACCAATACATATCCTTCAAGTTATGATACATTTTGGTTCTCCCTAGATGCATTGCATACATGGATGAATGAGTTTCCTCCAAGACTAACTTCCTTAAGTCATGGGCATCAGGTACTACCATCCTATCATGGTAACAGACTACCTCATCATCTGACTCATGAAACCCATCCCGTTTCTCACTACCAAACTCTGACCTGATCTTCCGAATCATAGTATCAGTTTGTTGTGCCTCTTTGATTTGTTATTTTAGAGTAGGTTTTATGTGCTTCTCAGGTAAAAGTCTAGCTAATAAGGATACCTTAAGTTGTACATTGTTTTTCCTCAAAGAGACGAACGTGTCTCATTTAAAGCACATTAAAGAGTTCAACTGTGCTTTATCTAAGGCTGGTGATGATGATTTCCTACATAGTGCATCAGCCACTACATTAGCCTTCCCTGGATGATAATCAATTGTACAATCGTAGTCCTTGATTAACTCCATCCAGGGGCGTTGTCTCACGTTCAACTCATGCTGTGAAAAGATGTATTTTAGGTTCTTATGGTCTGTGAAAATCTGGAATGTTTCTCCATAGAGATAATGTCTCCAGATCTTCAAAATATGGACCACAACAGCTAGCTCTAGATCATGTGTCAGATAATTCTCCTCGTGTTTCTTAAGCTTTCGAGAGGCAAAAGAAATCACTTGATTATCCTGCATCAACACACATCCTAGACCATTCTTAGATGCATCACAGAAAACTATGTACCCCTTCCCTTGCTCAGGTAACAACAAAATAGGTGCACTTATTAACCTTTCTTTCAACATCGGGAAAGAATGTCGACACTTGTCATTCCAGACAAAAGGAACCTCCTTCCTAGTCAACTTGGTTAGGGGTAAAGCTATAGAACTGAAGTTCTTACTCCTGTAATAGCCTGCCAGTCTTAGAAAACTGCGTATCTCCATCGGTGTCTTTGGCTGTTCCCATTGCAGGACATATTCTACCTTCTTAGGATCAAAACAGATACCTGAGGCAGATATTACATGTCCTAGAAAAGAAACTTCTGGTAACTAGAACTCACATTTGCTAAACTTAGCATACAGCTTATGCTCTCTTAGCAAAGTTAAATCCTGACAAAGGTGCTACTCATGCTGTTGAGCATCTCTACTGTATATCAAGATGTCATCTATAAAGACTATTATGAACTGATCAAGAAAAGGTTGAAAGATTCTATTCATGAGTTCCATGAATGCAGCTGGTGCATTAGTTAGTCCAAATGACATAACTATGAAATCATAGTGACCATACCTTATCCTAAAGGCAGACTTAGGTATGTCACTCTCCTTGATATGCAACTGATGATATCCCAACCTCAGATCTATCTTAGAGAAGATAGTTGCACCACGCAACTGATCAAACATGTCATCGATCCTTGGTAGAGGATACTTGTTCATTATGGTTACTTTATTCAACTGTTTGTAATCAATGCATAAGCGTATAGATCTGTCCTTCTTCTTAACAAAGAGAACCGGAGCACCCCATGGTGAAGTACTCGGTTGGATAAAACCTTTCTCAATAAACTCTTGTAGCTATTTCTTGAGCTCTGCCATCTCAGCAGGTGACATTCTGTATGGTGTTTGTGCTATTGGTTGCGTGCCTGGGATTAGATTAATCTCAAAATCAATCTCTCGGGGCAGAGGAACACCTATAAGTTCCTCAGGGAACACATCTTCAAATTCCCTAACTATCAGAACTTTAGAAATATTAGGGTTCTCCATTGTGGTGTCTACCACATGTGCCAAGAATGCAAAGCATCCTTGTCTCATCAGCTTCTCAGCTACCATATCCGACACTAGACATGTTGGAAGAATCTTTCTGTCACCCTAAAAGAACTAGGTAACACCATTGTCGGTGAACATAGCCTGTTTGGAACTACAATTCAAGACAACCTTATATCTTTCTAGGGTATCCATCCCAAGAATTATATCGAACCCGTGCATCTCAAGTGGTATAAGATCCACATGAATGCGATGTTCAGAAAAGGAGAGAATGCAGGGAGAACACACCTCCCGCAACACTGCTGATCCCAACAAAGGGGTTTCTAACAACAGATTATCTGCTCTATGACTGGCAGTCATATTGCAGTCATGAATCACTTCTCGAGTGATAAAATAATGCGTAGTACCCGAATCAATCAAAAAAGATACGAAGCAGGATGAAGACAAATCACAATGAAATAGTTCCATCTGACTTGTCACAACTTGAGGGTTGACTACTACTTCGGGTTGATTCATCACATAGAATCTCACTGTTGCTTGTTGTTGACCCTGTGCTTGATTTTTGGATGTCAACGAACCAGCTTGGGATGCTTGTCCTCTTCCTCTAGCGCCACTCAAAAACTATCACCTCTGATGACCTTGTTGACTCTGTCTTGGTGGTTGGGTTACTATTGTGTTCCCAACTGGACAATCCCTTGCTAGATGTCCTACCTATCTACACTGGTGACATGTTCTATTCTCTTGATATGGTCTAAAAGGTCCAGTTGCTGACGTTGATGCTGTACTGGGGGCTCCATTTGGTGGAAAACTACAACCCCTACCCCTACTGGACATCCATTGTGTTTGGGTATTGAACCTTGGTGGTGCTGCTGGTGTAGAAAACCTCGGCTTCTTAAAACTCTCAGAGCTCTATCCTTGGAACTGTGTATACACCTTCTTACTGTTGGCCTGACGCTTCTCATTCATGGACCTTTCTATCCGTCTCACAGACTCCAAAAAGGTGGCGAACCTCTCCCTGTTCTCTAAGGCAGACACAGGAGTGGTCAAATCAACGTTCAGCCCCTTCTCAAAACATTGAATACTCTCCTCATCTGCAGCAGCCATATGCGGAAAAAACCATAGAAGCTCCATAAACATAGCTTCATATTCACTAATATTCAGTGGTCCTTGCCTTATCCACTCAAACTGAGAGATCTTCTCATCTAGATACATCTTGGGGAAGTATCTACTCACGAATTCTCATCGGAATTCTCCCCATCCGATTTCAACACCTGGCTTCTTGCCCTCTTCTATTGTCCATCAATGGCCAGCACTCCCTTTTAGAAGGTACACTGCATGCCTCACCTTCTCTGCTTCAGGGATATTGAGGATTCTAAAAGCCTTTTCTAGCTCAGTCAGTCACATGTCTGCATCTACTGGGTCAGTTGTACCAAAATAATTTGTGGCTCCAACCTGACGAAGTTGTTCGAAAGTCTTGTCAGCTCCTTGTCCTTCATTATGGGCTGGTGCCCTAGGTGTAGGTGGTGGCATCCTATCCGCCATATGCACCATGGTTGCCATGAACTGCCCAAACAGATCATGGAAAGCTAGGTTTTCCAGTGCAGCTTGGTTAAGCTGGGGATGTTCGGGTTCTGGTTCCTCCCTAGTCTGGTCCCTTGCACCTCTTCTTGGTGCAGCAATGCTACTTTTAGAAGCATGTTCTTCGTATGATCCAGACATCTTTAAGTTCTTCTTCTCCAATATGAGCAGAAGACACTATCAGATAACTAGAAGACACTAGAACAGACTCAACAACCTTAATCCTATGTCTCCATAGACTCAGCGAACCTAAAGCTCTGATACCAACTAATTGTGACGACAAAATCCAAAATAGAGGATAACGATAAATGCGGAAGCCATCATTAACAATGGATTACTGGAAATCACTAAAAATTAAAACCATTTGCAAAGAGATCCAAACACAGGAAAACTCTTTTATCAAGAACCAATATATTTTATTTACATCCTGGTTCATAAGTAAATATCCTGTACCATCCCTTCTTGAGGGTTACAAGCATTAACTGCTCTGTTAAAACTATACACAGGCAGCAAAAAACCTCGAGGCATCAAGAAAAAAATCTTAGATCGATCATAAAATCTCTAACTACTAATTCCTAGGACCTAAGAGTACAGAGATGACTCATAAGACTCATATATATACAAGACAAGACAATCAGTATCTCCACCTGAGATGTTAATGCTGTCCCTGATGTTGCTGTCCTTCCTTTGTTGTAGGTTTTCTACCTCCTCGTCCACGTCCACCTAAAAATGTAGGATCCCACGGGGGTGAGACAATTGAAAATTGTCCCAGCGAGAGATTTAACTCTCCACCGAAAACATTATTATTTCAGATGAACAGTAACAAACTAAACAGAGGAATCTTCATTAAACAACATGATTTAATCATTATTAATTCAAATAGAGCCATATCATCTTTTAAGGCATTACAACTACAAATGATAAAGCAATCAATCATCTATTCAGTTTAATAAGGAATATGAAGAACATGTAATATATTTATCCACTTTAGGATACAATAAGCAATGTAATCATCAACCAATGATTTCCGTATTTCATTCTTGAGCAAATACGCTACAAGGTTGATTACATTTTACAATCATACTTATGCCCTGAGGAGATGAAGTATACCGTTCATGCTCCAACTGACCACGATTACGTAAAGCATCGGTTCCATACATAGGTCAATGGAAGAGCCGGACTACATCACCTCATCTATCTCGGTCAGTGTGAGACCACATGCAGGACATCGAGTGTCACTGCTAAATAGCTTTCCAGGGTATACTGGCAACTTCGCTATAGAGTTATAGCTTGTAGCATATACTCTCTTCAGGATATGGTGCGTAGCCAATGCCTGGTATTGTGGAGTTATGGCCCATAACCATACTCTTATTGAGATATGGTCCATAACCATTCCTGTACATAGGATATGGCCCGCAGTCATTCCTATGATGCGTAAGGATATATTCGCCCATTACCCCACATATTCAAAAATATGCATTCCAGGAGTTCCTTTAGGAAAACCTGTTTCACCATCACTAGTTACTGATGATGATGGATCTATGGTCAGGGTTCTACATGATAATATTTCACTTGATTATTTAAGTACATTACCATATTCTTTTAGCATCAATCAAGTTTTCAAACAAGAATTATTATGACAAATGCTACAAAGAAACAATACCATTATCAAGTACTTTTTAAAACTTTATAAAGCATTGAGATATCAATCCCTTGTCTTATTGCTGGGAATTCACATCCCTCAACATCATCATCATGTTTGCTGGATCTGGGTATTCAAACCCTTAGTTCAACACTGAACATGGTTACCACTTATCAGGTAACTATTACCTCCAGGTCATCTGACCAAGGTATTCAGGATACTTGTTACACAAGCATTACACATAGTTCAACATGTATATTCAACGTCTTCTCACCTATCACTAGACAATAGATAAAGTAATGGCTCACAAGGCCCATTACCATCATAATTCATACCTGGTTATGCTCATCATCTCATGATACCTGCATGGTTAGTATACTTGATAACAACCATATCAATTTCTTATCAATATCATGTAATACAAAGATAACATCACTATTCCCTCATTAGGGTTAGAGTTTCCCATTTTTATCAATTAGGGTTTCACATAATACCTCCCTGAATTAGGGTTTCACATAACATCACCCTGTATTAGGGTTTCACATCATTATCAATTAAGATTTCACATAACCTCACCCTATATTAGGGTTTCATATACCATTACCCTATATTAGGGTTTCTCAACCCATAGCCCAAAATTAGGGTTATGGTTTCTCATCCCTCTCGATTAGGGTTTCCATTCTCCATTAATTAAGATTTTATGATTATCTCATTAATCCAAACCCTAAATCAGTTCTTCCACATATCTTGGAGCACATAGCATTATTTAAGTATTAAATCATACCTATCATTGTTCCATGTACTTAGGAACACACATAACATCATCATCATACCTTTTTAGGTTGACTTAACCTCTCACTAAGGACATACACCTATGTTTATCATGGTGTATTGGAATTATTACTTTCATAGGCGTCGAGTGATAATCACTTTAATTATCCTGATCACCTAAATACTTTAAAAGTTCTTCCATTGAAATCATCCTTGAGATACCCTTCAACCACTTATGGGTTTAGTAGTAATTGCATGATTTGAACCAATTAGTCCTTCAAACGGTCTTGGACCAATTGGCCCTTCAAACGGTCTTGGACAAATTGACCCTCAAACGGTCTTGGACCAATCCTCTAAATGGTCTGAGACCATTTAGACCTTAAACGGTCTTGGTTCAATTAAATATCCAAACGGTCTTCAACCTTTTGTACCTCCAAACGATCTTGAGGTGTTTGACCTCCAAACGGTCTTGAGGTGCTTGACCTCCAAACTGTCTTGAGGTGCTTGACCTCCAAACGGTCTTAAGGTGCTTGACCTCCAAATGGTCTTGAGGTGCTTGACCTCCAAACGGTCTTGAGGTGCTTGACCTCCAAACGGTCTTGAGGTGCTTGACCTCCAAATGGTCTTGAGGTGCTTGACCTCCAAACGGTCTTGAGGTGCTTGACCTCCAAACGGTCTTGAGGTGCTTGACCTCCAAATGGTCTTGATCTACACCTTTAATCAGTCTTAAGACTGTTAGACCATCAAACGGTCTTGATCTCAAAATCCCTAAATGATTTGAGACCGTTTGAATTAAATATTATTAAACCCTAAACGGTTTGAGACTGAATGATCCTCAAATGGTTTGAAGTTCGTTTGGTCAATTCAGCAATGAAACCGATTGAACTCAAATTAGGGTTTTAACTTCAATCGATCTAGGGTTTGTAATCAAGGAACCATCAAATGCTTAATCCTTTGGGACTATATCAATAGCAACCATTAGATCTCCATCCAACCATGACACCAGTTGACCTCAAACGGTCTTGAGACCGTTTGGTCACCAAAAGGTGAAACCGTTTGCTCATGATTTTTATTGAGGTGTGTACTAAGATGACATCATAAACTTGAAGCTTCAAACCTTCGAAATTTGTTGTGATCTTTGTGGTGATTTCAACAATTAATCAAAAGGAAATTCGGGAAAGAAAAAGGAATCAACATATGACGAAGAAATGAAATCAATAATGATGTTTAAGGGTTCAAGTTATATAAACCGCCTTCAAAGTTGTTTCAAAGCTTCAAGCTTCACGTATTTAATGGTGAATGAAGCTTCCTCAACTTTCCAAGGTCCGTTCTCAACTCTTTGTATGCAAAGGATGATCAAGGTTGAGTATTGAATGGAGAAAAGAAGAGAATGAGTGTTGAAATTCAATTTCCACCATGAATTCAAGGTTGAAGATGACTATGGAGCTTACCTACAGGTTGGGGCACGTTCTCCTCTTGATCCTAAGCTCCTTAGTCTTCATCCCAAGCAAAGAAAGAAAGTGGATTCGAAAAAGAGTCTTTCAAGTGAGTGGAAAATGGGGTATATGTATGTGAATTTTCAAGAGAGAGAAAGTAGTAGAAAAATCCTTCAACTCCTATTTCATGTGCCACATACCCCCCTCCCTTCCTTGATTCCGAATCCAACATCTTTGCCTTCAAAAACCTCTCGTTTATCCTTGAATTAAAAGCAACCACTTTAAGCACCTTAATCATTATAATACTATTATCCATTTTTAGTGGACAATTCTTTTTAATTAACAAATGCAAGTGGGTTTCTTCACCAATTTAGGATATTTCGGTGCAAATCAAGGCATTTGGACGTTCTTGCACTAAATTATTTCAACCAAATCCTTTTTAGTTGATGGGCACTTCAATTAATATATTTATTTTTTGCATTAAATTGAATTAGGGTTTCAATTATGCTTAAATCTTGATTGTTTTAATATCAAGATTCTCTTTCCTCCAAAGAGATTCAAATGAGACGCCCCTCTGATTCTATTGTCTCTAATTGATACCAAGATACATTGGGGACTCTCTAGAAGTGGTATTTTGCATATTGAACCCTAGGTTTTGGGTGAATTGCACATTACACCAAAACTAGGTTTTAATGCACAAGCATTATTCAAACAAGCTCATTTTTGGAACTTAGGCTTGTGGAAGCCATACCACAGCATCATTCTCATTATTATGATGCTATAACACTTGAGGAACATTTATCATGTGACATTTGCAAAGTAACCCCTCAAATTGGGTAAATTGCACTTTAGTCCAAAATAGGTAATACATTGTTTTCAACATTATTCAAAAAGGACTAAAATTGAAACATAAGTTCCTCTTGAGCCTTAATTACTTTTAAAAAGATAATAGCAAACATATAATTATATTTCTTAAACAAAACATCTAGGTTTTAAGCATAACCCAGGTCAGGGATGTTACATCTACCTTGTATCTAATCCTACTGGTTAAGATGATGGGGGTGACAAGTGTTTTTCCGCATCTCAACCACTATGTGAGAAAACTTTCTTCTAGACATAGTAGATGTGTAGCTATATAGCGTGATCTGCTTCCTCAAAGCCTTACCAATAGTTTTTAATATGGTGATATCATATCGGTGCAATAAGAGACTCATTACCCTAGCCCATGTGAAGATTATCTTAGGCATACCATCAGATGGCTGGAAGACCTTGCTCCAAGATCATGAGACATGAGTTGAAGAGTGACCACAATCTATTAATTAGGATTTAATCAAAGACTTCTTCATGTGAAAATTGGATGAGACAGTAATATTGATCGAGTTCATATATTCACATCCATCAAGTAGGTCTCCAAAGAAGATTTAAACATTCCTGCATTGTCATGTAGATAATATTTTTGTCTACCAACTTTGTAATAGATCCATGTCTTTGCTAGAATCTCTTCTTCTTATAGAACAATGTTGATCTCATGACATCCATTTCAAATGATGGGTCTAAGTTGGCTTGGATCAAGGCCTCCATTATCAGCATCAGATGAAATGTGGCCTATTTTCAATTGGTCAAGGTCTTCCATAGTTTTCCCCTTATAGTTGGCCATGTGCACTGAATGTTGGTTGGCTTTTAATATCTTTAGTGATCATCTCACTTTGCTCCAAGCATTGTCTATCCAAATTTCTAGAATCATTCACTAGTACAGAATCATGTTGCATAGTATTTATGTCATCAGTGATTTTTTTCATACATCCAAATATTAGACTTAATTCGACCTCCTCCATTGCGGCATTATGTTTCTTTCTACTTACAGTTTCCATGGCCTTTGCTTGTTTCTTCTTTAGTGAGTTTCCTATGTCAGACTCATTCTCCACGACATCTAGATCATGGACACAATCATCACTAATATCCTCTGGTAGGATGGTGTGGATTTCCAGAATCTCGGCCTCCCAATCACACCATGTCACCCCTCTTCCTGCATCTCCAGACTTCTCCATAAAGTTTGACTTTTTAATAGGAACACCTCTTTCAACTAGAGCACACTAAGTTTTTTTTTCTCATAGTGTTCTCACTACAAATCATATGTGCTACTTTGTATATTTTATGTATGATTCTTAAGAATGTTGTTTGTACATATTTTGAAATAAAAAAACAAATATAGAGCCCTTGGAATTAACTCTAATAGATGTGGTGGATACATTTCTAACAAACTATACAAGTTCTATAAAGGTGATGATCATACACCCCAACATGGAAGATTCATTGGAAGGATGAATGACACATAAATTAACACCAACTATTTCAAACTTAGTTGAGTTTGGATGTGTCGTAGTTCATGGGGGTAGGATATTCTTGTAACAATCAAATTTGTCCATTTCAAACATTTTGACAATACGCTTACCATTACAAAAAGTGTACTAAAAGGAAGTGAACCTCAAAGTATGAGTATATTAGTTAATGTTTAAATTTTACAAAACAAAACGGGAATATCTAGAACCTAAAACTGTATATTTTGTCTAAGTTGGTTATTTTAGAAATAATAATTAAAATAGGTTCCTAGAAATACAATCCACAAAGATGGCATGCACATGTCATCTGGTATGGTATATATTTCTTAAAAGAGAGGATTCCTAGACAACTTAATAAGGTTCATAAACAAATATTACCCAAGAGTTTATACCATATTCACTACCACTAGTAGAATAAAGAAAACAAATGATCCTAGTTGTGGTTGTGCCTCTACATGACCAAGGTAGGAGTAACAAATCTAGATTTCTTAACAAATTTTTTGAAAACATCTACATATTCTTAGTAGAAGAATAAGAAATTACTCATTCATATGAAATGATTTACCTAGATGCATGTATCCAAAAGGAACAAGTGACCAATGAGATATAATTTATTCTCAATGATTATTTATGAGGTCAAATTGACCTTCCACTGAGATAAAAGCATGTTTGATGTATATGGGCCTTTTAGAAAAAAAATGAGTTCAGATGGTTCTATCAATAAGTTATAGGATAAGTTTTTAGAAAATGTGAATAAAAGAATAATGATTTTTCTTACTATGAAACATATACGATTACATCCAAAATATAATGTATTTATGTACTTCTTTCCCTTGTTTCATTTTTTAACTTTGAAAACCATCAAATAGATGTCATGATGTTTTTCATAAATTGCGACCTCAAGGATGAAATCCACTTGTATCTACTCAAACCAAAGGTTACCTAAACAATAACATGATGTATGTATATATTGTCTAACTGTAGGGAAATATGGCTACACAATAGGTAGGGGAAACAAAAATTTTACTACCATATTCCCCATAAACTAGCAAATTGCGTCAAAAAATATATGATAGGAAGGATGGTTTCAAGGATATACCTTGTCTTGGAGCAAGTCCAAAAACATCCCCTTGTTGTTGTAGTTGCACAATACTCCTAGTTTCATTGGGACTTGTCTATAGTAGCTCCTGGTCTCCACTGTCTAGAGTGGTTCATGCATGTACTCTAGGTTGACATTGCTCTTTTAGTGACAGGAAAAGGCCGCCTTGACTCTATGGATGTCCACATGGAATACCTACAACTCATGTCATCCTACTAGAATAGATAGGAAGGAGTTTCCCCTCCCGTTGGTGTACAATTCACCAACTTTCTCTCCTCCAATTGTTCTCCCTTGCTATGCCTCCCTTTATCGGGTAGGACTTGCTCTGGTTCTCTCAATTACCCAACCAAAGAAGACAAATAATTCTCAAAGACAATTTATGTGTATGAGAAGCCCCCAATACACCTCTATTTAAAGGAGGGGTTCGGGTATGGGTTTCCAGTCTGTGCGGGAGTGCAAGGGATAGGAAGATCATGAGTTTTTGTGACCTAAAAATGCCGAACCGATGGGTTGGCAACCGAGTTAGTCAGTTCACATGCGAGCCTATAGATTCGCCCACCAAATCAGAAGTTTCACCATGTTTCCCAATCTCATATGAATTATAAAATGAAAATCGAATTAATGCAAAGCATGACTTCAATACCAATCCTTGATACAATCAAATTTTCCCATGAACTGGATGTCTCTCCTTGAGAGTCGGTCATCTCATGACCTCAATTGTTCGGTAGGTGATTCAAGTCAGTCTGTTCTCTCCCAAGTCCTGGCTTAACTCAACTAATTCAATATCCAATCAACCTCACACTCCAACTAGTCATTTCATCGCATGAGTCAATCGATTAGGAGTCCACTCAGTTGCTTTGTTGCTTGAATTGAATACCTAAACACCTTAACAATCAATCCAATTATCATTCAAGAAGAAAATTCCTCTTATAGGCCATGACCTATGTGTGTGACCCTATAGGTCCCATATTATGTTGGCAGTGAATATCCATAACCAGTTATGACATCACAAGTAAAGAGTGGTGCCTAGTCACACATCATTGCTATCTAAGTAAATGGAAAGTTGGAGAAAAACTTCAACCTAGAATTTGTGTATGGTGTTATAGAGTTTGTATATTTCCTTTGTCATTTATGTCTAAATTGAACTTGAGGCATGGAGTAGTCATCCTATTCAACATTCAATCTTGTTCCTTGAACCAGAGCAGACTGCCTGAGATATATGTAAGCTTTATATTACATATTGATTCACATGTCCACGACCATGAATTTCTCAATCTCTCTAATCTAGAAGACCGGAATATTATACTCCCATAGGAAGGACAAATCCCATCTACATCACTGACAGTCAGTCCCCATGTGTCACAGTCACCCAATCATCACCTTTATGGTACCCTTATTCAGGATTATGTTTGATGATGTCAAAGCATACCGAAGGACATGTGAGGAGTGTAGTGATTTTAGGTCTAAGAAGCACAATCACCACAAACAATATGAGAGTTGACTATGACTACCATGGTAATGGCTTCCAGGTGCCAGTCTCATGGTGGGTCTTCCCAATACATTGTTCTCTAACATGTATCTACAT
The DNA here is from genome assembly GCA_963693085.1 of Alisma plantago-aquatica. NCBI lineage: Eukaryota > Viridiplantae > Streptophyta > Magnoliopsida > Alismatales > Alismataceae > Alisma > Alisma plantago-aquatica. Next base: position 730,167,865 of record OY856409.1, on the reverse strand, counting down.
TCTTGGTCATATATCACATATCATGACTAATGAGATTCAGTCATCAACCAACATTGTCATATTTGTTATTGTTGTCTATCTTCCCTCCACAATAACATCTTACTAGGGACATAATGAGAATGTATATACTCTTAACATCCAACTGATCTCATTGTTCATGTCACATACTTGAAGACATAAGTCATTGAGCAATATCATTCTCTAACATTTATTATGTTACATCATTAACTTATAATTGAATAAAACAAAATAAATTGGAAGCTTGCCTTTTAATAATAATTAAATGATTTACATATTATGCCATTACAATCATTATATGATTGGCTGTCTTGGCATACATACCAACAAAGTCCCACTTTTACTTAGAGACAATCACCCACGAATCTTATTACAAGTGATCTAATATGTCCGTCATGCTTCTCTGTGAAAGTGCCTTTATCAAGGGGTCGACAATATTTTTCTCAGTTGGTACTTTGCAAAACATCACATCTCCTCGTTGTATGATTTCTTAAATGAGATGAAACTGCCTTTATATATGCTTTGAGCGCTAATGTGATATGGGCTCCTTAGCTTGTGCAATATCTCCATTGTTGTCACAATATAGCTCAATTGTGTCACTGATGCTTGGAACAACCCCAAGTTCAGAGATGAACTTCCTGATCCATAAATCCCTTTGTTGCATTCGATAAAAAAATATACTTGATCTCTATTGTAGAATTGGCAACTGTCTCTTTCTTGGAACTCTTCCAACTCACAACTGTATGTTTTAGGAAAAACATGAATGTTGGTTGCAATCTATAATCATCTTTGTCAGTTTGGAAGTTTACATTGGTGTAAATTCTTAGCACTAACTCTTCCTCTTGGCCATATACTAAGAATTGATCCTTAGTCCTTCTTAAGTACTTGAGGATGTTCTTCACAACTGTCCAGTGAGCATTACCTGGATCTGACTGATATTTGATCGTCATGCTCAAGGCATATGAGACTTCAGGACACAACATTTCATACATGATTGATGCAACTGTTGAGGCATATGGAATCAAACTCAAGTGTTCCCTTTCACTACCACAGAACACGCCTTTGGCGTCAGTTTTTTAACCCCTTTTAGCGATGGTTTTCAAGCGACGCCTATGTGGGCGCCGCTAAAGGTCGAACTCTTTGGCGTCGGTTTTATAACCGACACCTATATGACTTATAGGCGTCGGTTATATATAGTCGGACGACGTCTATAGGGTTCGCGCCACAAAAAAGGGCACCACCTAGGACCCTTTCTGCGTCGGTTAACAACTAAACAACTGACGCCATACTCCCAGACGACACGGCTGTGCTTCACTACACAGCCGTGTTTATTACTATAGGCGTCAGTTTTATACGAATAAGCGACACCATTTTCACCACGGCTGTGGTTTCCTGCATGGTCGGATTGTTTGTCACATTAGGTGGCGGTTTTATCCAAAAACCGACGATGTATGCCTTTGATGACGGTTTTCTATAAATAACCGACGCCTATATTTTAATTTTTTTTTCTTATCAGTTTTTAGGCCTGCTGTGGCTGGTCAGTAGGACGAGAACCTGTAGTTCAGTTTTCTGAACTACAGGTTTATGAGATCCATTGATATCAGCCTACAAACAGGCCACAAACCTGCAAAATCAACAAATATTTTTTCACACAAGTAGATACATTCAGACATCAATTCAATTCTCACATTCACAGATGTAGAAACATTCAGAAATATTCATTTACAAAATATCATTCAGCATCGCTATCAGCATCCCAATTATATCTTACAATCGCCAATGCTTGTATGGCTTTTGCCCATTCTTCTCTTACTTCATTTAATGCTTCCATCGTATATGGAGCATGTATATTTTTTAAGCGTTTACCTATAGTGTGGTCAGTTTTAAACACATGCAAAGAGAATGATGTATATATAAGTAATAATATAAAAATAAGATTGATATATTTCATACTAACTAATGAGACTATATATAATACCTCATGTATGGTATTAATATCCAATGCGGCATGTCGGATAATCATCTGCATAAATCGCATCACATAGTATGTGCATGCCCAGCCGTTGTCTTGTGTTGCGCACTATAAATTGAAACATACAAAATATTAAAAAATAAAACTAAGTACAGTTCACATAAATAATATATACATTGGAGTCAGGAACTTACTTTTACGTTATCCCAAATTATTGGCTGGTTCTCTCTCCTTGGGACATTTCCTCCAGCATTTTTGAATGCATCTAAACCCCTACATGTTAATATAACACAGTAAATTGCATAATTAAATAGTAATGTAATAACAAATGTTAACGAATATAAAAATGAAATATTTCTCACTAGAATAATGGCATTCTCATTACGTGTCCAATTTTTGTGTTCAATGTACTTCCCACAGGATCTAGATAATAAACAGTGAACGTCCCGGGGACAATAACTAGTAACTCCCAATGTCTACCGCTAGAGGTAAAAAAGTTAAAAATTAATAACTCAAAATGCACAATAAAAATGGAATTTTCTTAAGTCCAAATTATAAATAAAGTAAACTTACTTGACATTGAATGGAGCTATTATTATTGTCTTCTTTTGCTAACCAAAAATTATAAAATCATCTACACAGTATTGTTGAACACTATCAGGGTCTTTAGCTACCATACTAATCAATGATGGAATCAAAAATCCCACATGCTCAAATGCAAATTGTTTGCATTGATCTTCGACTAAGTAGCTGCAAAACATGTATTACGTATGCATTAATATATAAGAAACCAGATCACCGGATCTTACACAAGGTATATGGATGTATAAACAAGATCTCACCTTATCCATGTCTCTATCATTGATGTATTCAACCAATCATACATAAACAGCTCAATAATATCTTGTATAAATAAAGAGCTATCGTATGATTGACCTGCATAATCTGCTTCTAAAGAAACAATTATAGGGCAATGTATATTATGTGCCCGTAGCCAACATGCCATTCCCCTACAAGCAGGACCTAACGGGTATTTTAGGTCAGTTGGAACCCAACTTGGTAATGAAGGAAGTGGAGGTGGAGGCTTAGGTGCTCCGGGTGTCTTCTTTTTAACCTGTATATATAATTTCAGATCAGTTGACCTCATATATACACATTAACATTCTAAAGTAATGTAAATTTATCCTACAATTTCAGTAGTGTAGACGGCATCTGCTTTGAGCCACAATATCACCCCGCCTTCTACCTCAGCAAGTGTATCAATATCTGGTTGGAGATATGGCAATGTAGCTTCCCTCCGATCGGGTAACACATGTATCGGGCTCACACGAACGTAGCCCTGTGGCATTGGAGTCCCGTGAAACATTGCCCCAGGAAGGGACGGGTAAGCCTGCGCCTCTGCAACAACATAGTCTTGCATTCTTAAGAGGCATGGATTCAATGCCTACAAATTTATGTAAAGAATATTATACATATATACATATCATCTTGAAAACATATCATCTTGAAAAGACTAGCTACAATGTCATAAATAATACTTACAACAAACGTGTTAGGCGGTGGGTCTACAGGATTACTTGTAGTCTGTACATCAGGAGAAGAGTGGGTCGCCATAGGTTGATTGGAAGCCTAAGATGCCTGCCACTGCAGCAATTCTTCCTTGACCTTCTCAGCAACTATATCATTGACCTTCTTGGCAACTATATCCTCGACTCTCTTATTCTCCTATACATGGATAAAAGAAACATTAGCTTCTTATTATTGAATTCCCTTTTGCAGTAACATTCTTAAAAAAGAATAGGTTACCTCTTCTTGTGAAATTCTCACTCTGGGTTTGCGTTGGGATGGCCCAAAGAATGCTTTGATGCCCACACCAGCGCCTGCACCCCTAACACGCCCAGGATGCTCTGGGTTACCCAGAGCAACTGTCAATTCATCCCTTGTGCCCTGAGGGATGAATGTGCCTTGTTTCCTCTGCTCGTGCAGCTCCCTCTAATCACCATCAACAGAAATTGGTAAGTTAACACCACAAATAATCAATATTCAAATGATTTCTCTAAGAGTTGTATTTTACCATTTTCGCAGCCGCCTCAGCAGTTACAGGCATCTTTATTTCACCCTTCTTGTTTTGCCTCCCAGCTATCCAGATATCATGGCGAGGCATGGGTGTGGCAGACTCCTAAGTAGCAGCAGACTCCTGAGTAGCAGCAGACTCCGCCTGTAGTCTTTGGCAAACGCTTTGATAGCCCTTTGGACCCATAGTGTGGTCATGCACATTCAGTGCACGCCTTGCTTTTTGCGCCTCACTGAGGGCCTAGTTAGTATGCACATTAATGATTTGTTTAGTAGCACTAAATGTTAATTTTGAATAGGTGAATACAACGTATATTAATTAAATTGGGAGTGACACCTAATACCTTGAATTCTTCAGATTTTGTTGAAGCAACAAAATTGTCCCAATCTTCTTTGTCCAAGAAGTTCCACTGTTCAAGGGCTGACTTCTTCTTCTTATCACCATCTTTTATGTATTCTCTGTTGAGATTTGTCCTATAGTTCCTAAGAATCTTTCCAACGCATTGCATCACGCTTTTACGATGCAGCTTCTCATCCAATGCAAACAGATTCTGTAAAATAGAATTCTTATTAACTAGTATCCAAAAATAGAATTGCAAATAATATAATTTGTAATCTACAAAATAGAATTGCAAATTATAATAACTCACGCATAAATCCTTCCATATCAAGTCTTTCTTACCCTGAGGAACTTTATGTCAATTATCATACTTAACACCACAATGGCTTTGAGTGACACACCCAAGATAGTTTACAAAATTATTGCGGTTCACTCCAATTGCATTTCCTCCATTATCAAACTCCACAACCAATTTGGATCCACTACCACTTAGCACTATTAACTTCTTCAACAGAGTGATTCCCCTTTTCTTGTTAAGTGTTTGGTGCTACACATCAAGTTGCTCCAGTGCTTCAGTGGGTACATGTGCATCATCAACCTAAAATTTGACAAAAATAAACACACTGAATTAGCACAATATAGAAATATGGGATATATGACATAACTAGAAGATAATGAATTTTATCGAAATACATGATATGTTTTTAGAACTTACATTAGTATCCTCGCCATGCTCATCATGGACAGCATGCTCATCATGGACTTCATTCTCATCATGGACATCATGCTCATCATGGTCAGCCATCTGAAAATGTCATTAAAAAGGCAAACATTTAGCATTTGTATTAACTAGAAGATAATGAAACATCAAATCTAAAAATGATATTGATATTAAAAAAAGCAAACATTTAGATTCATTAAGATTGTTTGCAGGCATTAGGTACATGAAAAGGATCTAAAATCCAAAGCCCTAGAATGGGTCAAGTTCAAGTCAAAATGGCTACAAGTGTGCGTTTTGGGTTTTCTATGTAAACGACCTTAGAACATCTATGTAATCACTTGTAATGATGAATTGACTTGTAACTTAGAAGAGAAAAATGTTTGGGACAAATTTCACCAAGTGCTAATCACTTTAAATGCAAATTAGAAAATGGATTACAGGCACTTGGTTGGTCAAGTTTTCCTGGATTGAAACTCGACCAATCATCCTTGGTCGATTTTCTGAAGATTGCATCGGTCGAGTTGTGCACTCACAGAACTCGACTGATCATGTAACAGGCCATTTCCAGTTAAATGGTCGATCGAGTTTTGTCCGAAATTTTCTCAAAAATCCAATACACATTATACACTTACATCCTAAATGAGATTAGGTGTTCAAGAACAGTCCCAAACCGGGGACTATCCAACAGCAAACATGGCCGTATTAACTAGAAGATAATGAAAAATCAAATCTGAAAATGATATTGATATTAAAAAAGCAAACATTTAGCTTCAATAAAAAATATAAACATGCATGCCTCTAAAATATAAACATACATGCCTCTGGATTTTATCCCATCTTTAGTCTTACCTGGTATATTTAACAGAGTACCAATGATGCTATCACAGACATTTTTCTCAACTTGCATTACATCGATACAATGTCTGACTGTCAAAGAACTCCAATAAGGAAGATCCCAAAATATTGACTTCTTCTTGAATGAAGAATTGTCACTCTGTGTGGCCATACTACATTGTGATTTCTTACCAAATTCATTGACAATGTCTTTTACTCTTTCATAAACAACATCCCCTGGTATAGGTTTAGGTGCACTCCGTTAATCATTCCATCCATTGAATGATTTGTGCTTCCTACGATACGGATGGAATTTTGAAAGAAACCTTCGATGACCAAGATATACAGTCTTGTCGTCATGTTTTAGTCTTATTGAATTAGTGTTTTTTTCACATATAGGACACGCTTTACCTCCTTTGACACTATATCCAGACAAATTCCCATATGTTGGAAAGTCATTAATAGTGCAAAACAACATAGTGCGCAAACGAAATGTCTCTCTTCCTGAAGCATCATAGGTCATCACACCTTCAGCCCAAAGTTTCTTTAAGTCATCAATCAGAGGTTCAAGATAAACATCGATATCATTTCCGGGTTGTTTAGGGTCGGATATCAACAACGACAACATAACGTACTTATTTTTCATACACAACCAGGGAGGAAGATTGTATATAACAAGCATGACTAGCCAAGTGCTATGTTGGATGCTCAATGTCCCGTACAGATTCATCCCATCTATACAAAGCCCAAGTCTTAGATTCCTATCTTCTTCACCAAATTTGGGGTACAATAGATCAATCTTCTTCCACTGTGGGGAATCAGACGCATGTCGTAGGATCCCATCATTATTTTTATTAACATATGCATGCCACCTCAAATTCTTTGCATCTTTCAGATTTACAAACAAGCGTTGAAATCATGATATTATAGGTAGATACCACAACACCTTGGCAGGAGAACCAGTTTTGGACTCCCCCGAAGTCGTCAATTTATACCGTGACGCACCACATTTTGGACAATCTTTCAAATCTACATAGTCCTTTTGAAATAATACACAATCATTCGGGCATGCGTGTATCTTCTTGGCCTCCATTCCCATTGGGCACAACATTTTCTTTACCCGGTATGTTGAGATTGGCAGCTCGTTTCCTTCAGGAAGCATTTCTTTCAACAAAGTCAACAATGAAGTGAAGCTTTTGTCGCTCCATCTATTGTTAGCTTTCAACTTATACAATCTCAACACAGCGCTAAGCTTCGTAAACTTAGCACAGCCTGTGTATAACGGTATCTCAGCATCATGCATAATGTTTCTAAAGATAGGAGGTGGATCGGTGTGCTCTACCCTACAACTATCCAACATCGCATCAACGATGTCTACTGGAACTAGTTTGTTCACATCTACGTCATCGGAGGCAATTTCTTCTTCCACCCAAGCACTACTATCGACATCTACTAGTTTTGAGTTTGAAATCTCTCCATGCCAGTGCTATTCTGTATAGCCTTGTACAATCCCATTGCACATGACATGAATTTTGATTTCCTCACCAGTGCTGACTTTCAAGTTGTTACCGCAATGCCTACATGGACAATAGAACCTATCTGTAGGTTTTTTCCTATGTTCCTCGGCAAATCTAATAAACTGATCAAGACCAGATATAAACTCTGGGATGTAGTGATTGCAAATGGACATCCATGATCTATCCATTCTATGATCAAAGAGAAAACAAGTATATATTAGGACATGATTAGGGTATACACTTACATCCTATCCAAGCTTGTTCACTTTCTAGGCCAACAAACACATGTGATGTCATTCTTATATATAATAAATGTGTACCACCTATCCCATCCTTGAACACCTAATCTCACTAGTAAGTGTATAATGTGTATTAGGTTTTCAAAAAAAAATCGGCAGCATTTCCCCGCTGTTCTCTAAGTACATATGTACTTAGAGAACAAACGAGGAAATGCTACTGAAATTTTCTCGAAAACCCAATACACATTATACACTTACATCCTAAGTGAGATTAGGTGTTCAAGAACAGTCCCAAACTGGGGACTATCCAAGATTTACTCCTAATGAGTAAATCTTGGACGGGTTTCTAGGCCAACAAACACAATAATAGATATGTACATGTTAGGGTTTCATCACAATTGATGTTAGGGTTTCATCAATGTTAGGGTTTAATCAAATCAAATTAGGATGCTACAATGGACAAGTTTAAATCTTATTTCAACATGCATCAAAATTTACTGAATTAGGTCAAGCATTCGGATTAGAAGCACAAATATATGCAAGCAAAAGATTTGTTCGTATCCTAGAATTTACATAAACCATTACATATAGATTTGTTCATATCCTTACCATCAACAAACACGACTGTGGCTATGTTGGCCTACCACGGCCGTTCTGGGCAGCACGGTCGTGGTAGGCCAACATAGCCACGGCCGTGTTTGCTGTAGGTAAAGAGCTAGGGAGAAATAAGAACAGAGGCTACAGCTAATACCTGGAGAGCAGAGCAGCAAGAAGTGGGCGGCGGCAAGGAAGAAGACGGCGCAGCGGCGACGCAAGAAGGAAGGTGGTGCGGTGGTGACGCAGGGAGGAAGGAGCCACAGTAGGGCGTGAGCAAGGAGGAAGGTGGCACGGTGGCGATGCAAGGAGGAAGGCGGTAGGCGGCGGCGGCGACGCAGAGCAGCAGCAACGCCGTCGACGGCGAGGAAGTAGCAGGCAGTGTCGGCGGCGAGCGAGAAGCAGTAGGCACCAGGCGGAGAGCAACCGCGGGCGATGAAACAGAAGACGATGAAACAGAAGAAAGGGGAACAATTGTTGTTCGTGGGTCTATTAAGTTGGTAAAAGGCGTCAGTTATCAAATACAAACGACCCCTAACATCTTCGGCGTCGGTTCCACTTAAACAACCGACGTCCAATTAGACAAATTTTGCCCTGAATAATTTGGCGGGAACCATTATCGGCGTCGGTTATCAAAGGATAACCGACACCTAAGCTGGAACTTTTCATGCAAATTTTCATCTTATATAGGCGTCGGTTTGATGGTAAAAAATCGACATTGTATGTGACACTTTGGGGCCAAATTTTTTTCGCTCGAAAATTGGATTTCGCGGGCGATTTTATGCGTCGGTTTTTTGTTACCCAGCCGACGCTGAATACAAAGAGGTACCCATGTCTTAACTATAGACATCGGATGACCTACATCACCGACGTTGAATGTTATAGGCATCAGATTTCCTAAATAACCGACGTCCAGAAAAGTGACATTGAATGTTGTTTCTGTACTAGTGTTTCTTCACAAGAACTAGGAATTGAGATTTAGATATGGAAACTCCATGAATCATGGGTAGGTTTCCTCTCTTTGATCTCCCCATGTTGAACTTCTTCAACACTTTGTCAATGTATGTGCTCTGACTTAGTCCAAGAAGTCTTCTAGATCTATCTCTATACATCTTAATCCCCGAGATATAGGATGTTTCTCCCATGTCTTTCATATCTTTACCTTTTGTAGAGTAGGGATTTCATTCCCCATCAACAATATGTCTTCTACATACAATATAAGGAATGTAACTACTTCTTGTACACACAAAGTTCATCTTCATTTTGAATGAAGCCAAACTCTTTGAGTGTCTCTTCAAAATGAAGATTCCAGCTCTGAGATGCCTCCTTCAATCTATAGATTGACCTTTGTAGCTTATAGAATTTATTTGCATCCTTTGGATTTATAAAATCCTTAGGTTGTGTGATATACACAACCTCAAGAAGATTCATGTTAAGGAATGTGGATTTAACATCCATCTGCCAAATATCATAGTCATGATAAGCTGTAATAGCAACCATGATCCTGATGCACTTAACCATGACCATTGGAGAAAAAGTTTCATCATAGTCAACACTCTAAACTTGTCTAGAACCCTTTACAACCAATCTTCCCTTATAGTTTTGTACTTTACCATGTATGTTGGTCTTCCTATTGAAGACCCACTTGCACGATATGGGTTTTACCCATTCAGGTGGATCCACCAAGGTCCATACCTTGTTGGTATACATGGATTCCATCTCAGATCTCATGTCCTCAAGCAATTTCTCATACTCTGGTCCCTCAGTAGCTTTTATATAGGCTGTTGGCTCATCTTCTATGGCCAACTCACCACCTTCTTGAGTCGCAAGATATACAAATCTCTCAGGTTCAAGGCATGTCCTATTATATCTATGAGGTACTTGTGTTACTTGAGGAATTTGAGATTCCACAACACTTTGTGATTCTATTTGTTACTCTTGTACATCTATCAGTTCTATGTTTTCTTGTTGGTCTCAAACCTCTTTGAGCTCCACTTTCCTCCCACTGATTCCTTTGGAAATAGTACCATCTCTACGAATTCAACATCTCTAGCAACAAACACTTTTTTATCAGATTTGGAATAAAAGTAATACCCTCTTGTCTCATTAGGATATCCAACAAAATATCATTTATTATATTTAGGGTCAAGTTTTTCAGGAAACATTTTCCTCACATAAGCATCACACCCCCAAATCTTTATGAAAGACACTTTAGGACACTGACCAGTCCATATCTCATATGGAGTCTTTTGAACCGACATAGATGGTACTCAATTTAGTGTAAATGAGACGGTTTATAGAGCATAACCCAAGAAGCTAGTTAGAAGCTCAAATAAACTCATCATTTATGGCACCATATCTTGTAATGTGTGATTCCTTCTTTCTAATACACCATTATGTTGAGGTGTTCCAGGTGGAGTCCACTGGGATACAATCCCATGGGCTCTAAGAAGGTCCTCAAACTTTTGACTTAGGTATTCTCCACCTCGATTAGAACAAAGTGCCTTGATACTTTTTTTAAGTTGGTTTTATTCTTCATTCATAAACTCCTTGAATCTCTGAAGAGTTTCTAACTTATGTTTCATGAAATAAACATAGGCATATCGAATGAAGTCATCAGTAAAGGTAATGATGTCTTGATACCCACCTCTAGTGTTTGTTCTAAAAGGCCCACATACATTATTATGTATGAGTCCTAATAGATCACTATCCCTCTCATTATTACTAGTAAAAGGGGTCTTAGTCATCTTGCCCAACAAACAAGATTAACATGTCTGTATTGATTCAAAATCAAAAGAGTCCAAATAACCATCTTTATGGAGTCTGGATATGCAATTCTGATTTATGTGAACTAGATGGCAATGACAAAGGTATGTTTTCTTTGAGTTGTTGATTTTCAGTCTTTTGGTATTTATGTTATAAAGATTTTTCTTTATATCTAGCAAATAATGACCATAATACATTGGGCCACTGCCATAAAAGATTCCATCTTTAAAAATAAAATGTCAACCATTTTTAATATGGAAATTCAATTACATACTTGTCCATACAAGATACATCAATCATGTTTCTATTTATAAAAGGCACGCAACAACAGATCACTAACTCTATTACATGCCCTGTGTACAAAGATAACCTGTAGGTTCCAACTATAGTGACTGCAACTCTTGTGCCATTTGCAACTCAGAGTTCAACCTCGCCCTTTCCCAAAGGCCTACTTCTTTTCAGACCCTGTATATTCAAGAATATGTGAGATCTACATATGGTATCTAGAACCCATGATGAATAAGTACATAAATTTATATCAATAACATAAACACCTGAAGTGGAGATCTATATCCCCATCTTCTTCTTCTAGAATGCCTTCACGTACAAAGGATAAGTTCCTCTTGTACTTTTCTTTCTCCTCATTTTGAGTGTTGAAGATCTGGATTTAGGCTTGGCCTCAAAACACTTTGTGGCCTTGCTTTCATCTATGGACTCAACTCTATTGATCACCATCATGGATTTGTCCTTGTTCATTCTTGCTTATGCATGAATCAACATACCAAGTAAATCTGACATCGGTCTGGCCATATTATTGACATGATAACATGTAATAAAGTGGCCATATGATTCTGGCAATGATTTTAGAATCATATGTACGGCCAACTCTTGACTCAAAGAGAATCCCAGCTCTTCAATATGATACATATGTCTAATCATATTGAGAACATGTTCTTATATTGAGTTTCCTTCTGTTAGTTTACACTCAAAGTGTGCCTTTGTGATATCGTTCCTTTCTTTCTTTGTGAGGTCATGGTTCACTTTCTTAAGATGTGTTACCATCTCGAGAATCCCAATGTCCTTACACTGCTATTGCAACTCATAGTTTATGTATTTTAGCATAAGGCACTTTATATCCAAGTTATCGTTGGTAGGGCTTCCAGTAAGCATTCACTTTTGCCCTAGGCGCATCAGGAGTGGGTATTTCTGGCTCTGGTTTATCAAAGATGTAGATCTTGCACTCTTCAATGACAACCCTTTTCAATGTCCAAATCAAGTTGTAGAATTTGTCCCATTAAGTTTGTCCTTTCTAAGGATTGATCCAATACTGATTTGTTTGTCATTTGATTCTACAATAGAAAGTTTGCATTTTTTTCAAAAAAAAACTTTTCATTGGATTTGATAGTTTGATGATATTAATTAGGCCTTTAATTAATTATCACTCCCACTATTTTATTCAAATTGATAGCCGTCACATATCAATTTGGAATATTGCAATGTATAATATTCTAGTAAGCCAAGATCTAAAATAATTCAACTATTACCAGACCAACAGTAGCATCCAAATTCAATTATCAAGGTAGGAAACTCTATCCAATTACATCATATGCAATACTTGGATAGATGATATGCACAATTTTTTTCCATAATCAATTGCATGCCTCTGGTGCTTAATCCCATTTGGTACACGCAGTTAAGACTGACCCAAAAACCAACATGATAATAATGCACCCCGCTCCGGCTGAATCTACATTACTACCATCACACTTCTACAAGATGGACGACGCACCACACTTGGGTGTAACCTACGCTTAGTCGATAAAGCTTTTCATGTGTGCTACTTTTGGAAAGAATCTAAGACTTAATATTTAATTGAGAGAGTTTGTATTTATAAATATACATACTTTTACCAATCCCCACATATATAGTATATATCATATACATGTTATATCCCATAATAAATACATGAAATAAACAAAAAGCAATAGTTATGACCAAACTAATGTAATTCCTTGGACCCATAAGGAATTACCACAATCCAGGGTCCACATCACATGTAGAAGCCTATTGTTGATTAAGATTTGTGCTTGCCAATCCCATTTGACTGGTTCAACCCTTGAGCTGATTGGTTCGCCTCCTGGCCGGTCAGTTGGTCGTCTCACCGGTCTTCTGGTCTGCAGTCCACCATCTGTTGGCTCCTCCAACTGATCAGTCGGGTCCACTAGATGATCGATTCAGCTTGTCCTTCATGGTACTCCTTGGTCCCCCTGTTGGTCAGCTCGCCTTTGAGACGATCGATTGGTATGGTCTGAGCATCCTTTTTTGTCGTAACAGAAAAATAAACTATCCTACTATTACATGATTATTGAGAAACCTTGAGTTACATTCGATGGGACCAAATCTAAAAGCGAATACTACTTTTACAATTTGGAAGATAAGATAGAGACTCAGTATGAAAACCTAGATAAAATAGGATTAACCAACCACACAACCATGCACAAACAATTAGGAATATTGGCAATAACCATGCCACACATCCACCATCAAAACTCACTTTTAGGACAACTTGTATAAATTGCATATATATATATATATATATATATATATATATATATATATATATATATATATATATATATATATATATATATATATATATGATGTTCATTGAATACCCACGTGGGTAGCCTATATTTTCGCTACCCGTCAGTCCCGAATATAACCATATGGCAAACAAAATAACTGGAAGGACTAAAAAGTAACTATGTTGATAACAAAGTAAGTATATGACTACAAAAGTAAAACCGAGCAGAATACACAGGAAATATATATGTAATTGTATTTTGAAATTTGTTGTTGCAAATGGAACTATCTATGCATGAAAAGTAACAGTTTGCAAGGTAAAGTAACCCTGTACATGTTGAAAGTAAGAAACTTGAAAAAAAAGTAACCAAAATAGGGTTGGGTAGCTACCCGCATGGGTATTAAAGATGAGCCCATATATATATATATATATATATATATATATATATATATATATATATATATATATATATATATATATATATATATATATATATATTAGTTTGGTATTATGAAGGGTATTTGATTGGACAAAATTATTCACATCACATGCAGTAATAAAATGATAAAACCAAAAACCCGATCATATAGATTATCCCAAAATATAGTAGATGGACGTGGCTTTGATACCACTATAGGGAAATATGTCTGCAAAATAGGCAGCGGAAACAAAAATTTTACGACCATCTTTCCCATAAACTAGTGGATCACATCAATAACTATATGATAGGAAGGATGCTTTTGAGGATATACATGGTCCTAGAGCAAGACCAACAACATCTCCTCATCGTTGTAGTTGCACAACCCTCCTAGTTGCATTGGGACTCGTTTGCAACAACTCCTGGTCTCCACCACAGACAATAAATATGGACATTGTCGATAGTGGTTCCTCCGCGGACTACAGGCTGAACCTGCTCTCCTAGCAACTAGGTAAAGGCCAACTCGCCTCTATGGAAGTCCACACGGACCTCCTAGAAATCTTGTCACCCTACTAGAATGGATAGGAAGGATTTTTTTTTATTATGGTAATATATTATCCCCCAAAGTAATTACAAAAGGTGTACTCCTTAAGAGGAGTGTCAAGGCATCAGCCCGACCGTATACAGTGGGTTAGTCTACAAAATCCCAGCAACACTTAATATGTGAGGTCACACTAGTCGCTATGGGAGTCTTGGTTCTAGCAATGAGACCAATCTCCATGCGTAAACTATCAAAAAGTTGTAACTCATCCATGTGTTGGTGCCCATGGATCCTACTATTCCTTTCGCTCCAAATTAAGTAGCATAGACCAGTGAGGCAGATGCCTACAAATCGTGCATGGGTTCTGTCCTTAGTCCACATGATAACTTCATCTTTTTGGAATGGTGGAGAGTGTCCCCATCCATTCTTCAAGCATATGCAACTCTAGAGGTAACACGCTACTTTGCACTCAAGAAAGAGATGACTGTGAGACTCCTCCTCCTCACTACATAACAGGCATAGGGTATCAGTATTCAGCCCCCATCGGGTCATCCCATCTTTGGTGGGTAGCTTCCCAAGGATAACTCTATAAGTAAGGGTACTCCATTTCAAAATAAAGCACATTCCCCATAGTAGAGGGGCCCAAGCAACGTGGTTACCATCTCTTAGCTTCCATGGGACAGCCTTGGGGTCCACCAGGGTCCAGATCACATCACTAGAATGTGTACATAGTAATCACTTCATTCCATCCTATGTTCATATATTTCCACACACGGGAATCATACATACTGTTGGTACTGGACCCCCCAATCCCATTGGTGTATCTCCTTCTCATCCATTCTGCCCAAGCTCCAGAGGGTTGCCTAAGGAAACGGTCAATCCTCTTG
Source organism: Alisma plantago-aquatica (assembly GCA_963693085.1). Taxonomy (NCBI): domain Eukaryota; kingdom Viridiplantae; phylum Streptophyta; class Magnoliopsida; order Alismatales; family Alismataceae; genus Alisma; species Alisma plantago-aquatica. The sequence goes on along the minus strand of OY856409.1, from coordinate 730,152,361 downwards.
AGGTTGGCGATTCTCTGTACGTCATCCACATCCTGAATACCAAGCCCACCTTGATGTAGGGCCTTGGTTACAGTGTGCCACGCGACACCATGCCCTTTCCTAGCCCAAAGGAAATTAGAGATTAAGCATCTGATCTTAGTCATCGTCGGTGTTGGGAGAATACATAGGTCACACCAAAAATGAACCAGGCTCTGCAGAACCAATCTGATGAGAACAACTCAGCCATCCATAGATATCCTTAGCCCTGACCAGCTATCAACCTTCGATCTGATCTTATCAAGGCACATGCTATAATCTCTAGAGAACCCTTTGCCACCAGCTATGGGAACCCCAAGGTATCTGGTAGGGAACCGCCCGCTTCTAACTCCCATCGCCATACACAGCTTCCCTCTTCTCAAATTGTAGGATTTAGAGAGGAAAATCCTGGTTTTGACATTGCTCATGTACAACCCTATTAGTTTCCCGAACTTCACCATGACCTTCTTGTACTCCATCAAGCCTTTAGCATGTCATTTGGAGAAGAGGAGGACATCATCCGCGAAGATGAGATGGGACATCACTTTGGTTCCCCTAACCTTGAAAGGCTTGATCTTGTCATGATCCTCAGCCTCTCTAATCAGCATAGTTAGACTCTCCATTATAAGGGTGAAGAGGAGGGGGGATAGGGGGTCACCCTGTCGTAGTACATTCTTAGCAGTGAACATGCCAACAGGAGCCCCATTTACAAGAATGGAGAATGATGTGGTTGTTGGCTAAATTTGACATTGTTATAATCTCTTTGTTTTGATGATGACAAACATTTCATTCTTGTGGATCTAATGTGCTACTTGAGTGTTGCAGGAGATAGGTGGATGACAAAACTTTTGAAGATCTAAATGCTCACAAAGTGTTAATTTCATGATTGTAATCAAATGTAAAAACTTGTATAAGTATATAATGTACAAGTACTTAGATATCATGTAAATCAAGCGTTTAGATCTTCCCTAGCCACTCACAACACTTAGATAGGTCATCCCCTACAATAGTGTCACAACTGCACACTGATACACACACTTAGTACATAGTTCAAAACATTGAAACATAGTCATTCTCGGTCGACTGACTTCTCAACCGAGACACTCTCAGTCAACCAATTCCTCGACTGAGAATTGACCCAAATAGCCATTAGACCCAGCAGACAAGGTGGTTGGGAGTTAGAATCAAATGTTATATACACTTGCTCCAGACCATCCCTCGGTCGACAAACTCCTCGACTGAGAGACTCTCGGTCGACAAAAACTTTGACCAAGAAGAACTTTGTTTGCACTTTTCAGAATCAATTAACTAGCCGTTGCTAAAGCAATTAGTGGACAACTAATGGCTAGTTGAGCACTAAGACCCCCCTAGAAAGTGTCTAGAACTTCCTTAAGAACTCATAGGCCATTCCTATAAATAGGACATGCCTTAGGACACCCAAAAATACACTTGTGCAATACTTGAGCATACATACTTGCAATTGGCAATCCATTCTTGTGAGCAATTGAGCAACTCCAACATTTGCTATTCATTTCCATTGCTCCAAATTCATGTCCTATAGGCTAGCATCTTCCACCCACTGCACTTACACTTTCATACACATTGGTTAGGAGATCAAAATGCTTGATATAGTAAATCAAGACTTGTGCTACAACGGTAATTGTAATTTCCATTTTCCTTTCTAGTTCCTTCTTATCTATTTTGTACTATCCTTGCTACTACTAGGTTGGAGGCTGCGGATTGGAGAGGGTTTATCTTCTCAGATGGAGAAGGGTCTTCTTGGTAGAGAAGGAGGACTTTGGACTACTTCAAGAAGGTTGTCTCAATGGGAAGCTACTTCAAGAGGAAGGCTACTTCAAGGGAGAGCTTGAAGTTACTTCAAGGAAGGCTGCTTCGAGGTTGGTGGGACTACTTCTAGGTGAAGGCTGTCCAAAGGGTGGTGAAAGTATTTGTAATTTTATGTAACATCCTTGCAAGGTAATAAAATTTAAATACTTTCAAAATCTCAATTGGAAACAATTGGGTAGTGGTCTGACTCCCTTAGTTTTTGCTAAGGGTGGAACCACTCTAAACACCTTGTGTGGCATCCAACTCACAAAAACATGATTAACTAATGCGGAAGCGATCACTAAGCAACAGATTTACCGAAAATCACTAAAAATTAAAACCTTTTTACCAAGAGATCCATCAAAGGAAAACTTTCTCACATAGAACCAAAGTAACACATTTACATTCTAGTTTAAAGGTACATGTCATGTATCATCTTCTTCTGTGAATTACAAGCATCAGCTGCCCTGTTAAACTAAACACATGAAGTATAAAATCTCGAGGCACTGAGCCAAAATCTCTTAAAACTAACTACTACTCCGAGGACCTGAGATTACAGAGACGACACATATGACTCTATATACATCTATACAAGGCATAACAGCCAGTGTCTCCACCTGAGACTTCACTTCTGTCCCTGTTGTTGTTGCTGTAGTTTGCAAAATGACCATGTCATAGTATAAGATGACTATCTCACAGTATGAGATGACTACCTCATGAAAAAAATGACCGTATGGGTGTTCTAGACAACTATTTCATGATTCCCAGGTTGTAAAAATTCAATATCTTTTGGTCCCTTCCACTCATGCACAATCTTGTACATATTGGGAACCCTGACCCTAACCCCGCCTATAAAAGGAGGGGTACTGGGGGATTCCTAGAACACAACAAAGACAACTGAGAATATGTTCCTCTGACAATTGTTGTCCTCTCTAGTTGTAGTTATCGCGAGCCCAAGCAAGTCCTACCCGACAAGGGAGGTATAGCTATGAGAGAGAACAACTGACAGTTGTCGTTGTGGGAGAGCAAGTTGGTGAGTAGCACACCAATTGGAGGGACAACTCCTTCCTGTGTATTCTTATTGAATGAAAAGAGTTCTATTTGGTCCATGTGTACTCTTCTACAGGCAGGAGTCCTTTGGCTGCTGCTAGGAGGACAATTGGAGCCTATAGTCGGTGGTGAGACAACATAGGCATTGCAGAAGATGTCATGTTCTATTCGTTGTGAAAACCAGGTGATGTACAACCACGTCTAAGGGCAACTTTTTCACAGTTGCATTGAAGTGATTTGTGTCGTTCGACATGCTCCTAGATAAGGTATAACCAACCTTCATGTTTCATAGTAGTTGACGCAATCTTGCTGTTGTGGGAATACAGATAGATAAATTTTGTTTCTGTTGCTATACTCTGTGCTTGTATCTCCCAATAGTGGTATTAGAGCCATGTCAATTTATTATGATTTAGAATAATCGATATGATCAGATTTTGATTTAATCATTTATTAATTGCATACGATGTGATTATTTAAAGTGTCTCATATGTGTTTCTGATCAAAACCCACATAATCCCAAACTAATATATAAATAAATAAATATATATATGCAATTTACATGTGTCGCCCTAAAAGTAGTTTTATGGTGGATATGTAGCGTGGCTATGGCCAATACCTAATATCTCTATGTGGTTTTATGGTTTGGTTTATCCAGTTTATCTCATTCTACATATCGAGCCTCTACCTCTATCTTCCCAGTGTATATTCAATTCTTTCCTACCTTTTCTCCCCTTGAATGTAACTCAAGGTTTCTCTTTACAATGTAATAATAAAGTAGTAATATGATAGTTTATTTTCTTACAACGACGAAGAAGATGATCATCGCTAGATGAGACGACCAATTTGTGAGACGAGCCAACCGTCTGGAGGAATATGGAGGATAGAATGACGGAGCTAGATGGCCACTTGATGAACCCAATCTAGCCGTTTAGAAGGAGTTCAAACATCAGTTGGAAAGGTGGCTAGATGACCTTTAGTGATGACCAACCGATTAGCCAAGAGGTGAGATGGCCAGTTCAAGGGTTGAACTGATCGACCCAGATTGGCAAGAATAGGTGTACACCAACAGAAGGTTCTTACATGTGATGTGAAAATTGACCTAGGTGGTAGTAATTCCTTGTGGATCCAAGGAATTATAAGTAGACATTGCCATAACCATCACTTTTCGTTTTATATTGCATGTTTACATTTTGGGATATAACATGTATATGATACATACTATATATGTGGTGATTGGATATAGTATATGTATATATATGATTTATATATATAAATCCCTCAATCAAATATATGAAGTATAAGATGCTTTCCAATAGTAATAGACATGAAAATTTTTATCGACCAAGCATCTATTTGCACAAAGCATGGTGTGTCATCTATATCGTAGAAGTGTGATGGTAGATATGTAGATTTGCACAAAGCATGGTGCATATCTATCGTATTGGCTATTCAGTCAGGCTTAACTAGTGACTTGGAGAGCCCAATCCCAAAAGCATGGAGATAATTATGGAAAGGAGTTGTGCATATCATCTATCCAAGCATTCCATATGATGCAATTGGCATGATGGCCTAGCTAAATAATCAAGTTGTGGGCGATCGACAAAAGTTGACACATGATTTGATGAAATATGCATCTTGGCTCATTAGAAAATTGTTCACTATAGTTTTCTAAATGGATAATGGATGGTTGTTAATTTGAAAAAAATAATGAGAATGATAATGAATTAAAGACCTAATTATTCTCACACAAATTTAATCAAATCAAATCAAAGATAGGTTTTTGAAAAAATTGCAAATTCTTTTGTAGAATCAAATGGCAACTAACTACAATCACTTTTCTCTGTGATCAGTCCTTGAGAAGGACAAACTAACTGGGAATAACTTCCATGACTATTTTAGGATGTTAAAAATTATTCTCACATAGGAGTGCAAGCTCTATGTCCTGGAAATGCCAGAACCAGAGGAACCACCTCAGAATTCTCCAAGGGCTGACAGGGATGCGTACAAGAAGCACACTGAAGATATTGTGGATGTCAAGTGTCTGATGTTATGCTCCATGAACTTTGAGTTGTAGAGACAGCATGAGAACATGGTATGATTAAGATGGTCACACATCTCAAGAACATATTCCATGACCAAGTAAGATAAGAGAGATACGATGTCTCCAAGGAATTGTTCAAATGTAACATGGAAGAGGGAGACCCAATAACTCCTCATGTACTCAAGTTCATTGGGTATGTGGAAAACCTAGCTAGATTGGGAATTCCCTTAGGTTAGGAGTTTTCCACTGACATGATTTTCTATAGTCCCTACCAAAGTCTTATAGTCAGTTTGTCATGAAATACAACATGAACGACTTTGTAAAGCCATTGACAGAGTTGTTGGGCATGTTGAGAACAGCTGAGACACAAATGAAGAAAGGCAAGCCCAAGTCTATGATGATGATCAACAAGACAAAGGGGAAGTGTGGAAACCTAGATTTTCTCTCTCCTCCTTTGTACCTTTCTCTACTTCAAGTGAAAAATTACACAAGTTAATGATAACTTGATAGTTGAAGTTTGGATTACCCCTTCTTGGCGACATCTATGATCAATTTTTTAGTGTATGACTTAAATTGCAAATAGTGAAGCCAAAGTCATTCTTTAATGATTTATCATATTATAACAAAATTTTGACCTCGTTAATGTGATCCCCTTACTTGTTAATTTATCGCATATTGTAGAGATTTTAATTTCGAATCTAATAGCTCAAAAACCACCCCAATCAAACTTACACTCCACAAGTTCTGTCCATTTTATTGTTTTTCCTTGCTTAGTCTTTTTATGGCAAAACTTCAACACCTTGGGGCTTTGAATTGACCCACTTTAGCTGAAATCTAGGAGACCCATCCATTTCTCCCCCTTCCCATTCCTCTTCAGGGTACGATCAAAGGGTTGGGACCTTCTATTCTTCTCCATTCCCTGACCAGGGAATGGAGGGAACCCATATAAACCCCTCATGGTCTATACCTAGCCCCCTATTTTCCCTTCACTTCTTTGATGTTTCTTTACCCTCCAATTACTTTTTTTCCTTCTCCCTTCTCCCTCCTTTCCCCCCCACTCGTTCCAATCTGAGTACTTGTTCAACAACTCCTCCAGGAAGAGTGGAAATGCCAGGGAGGTTTCCAAGAAGACTCTGTTGGGTTTTTAGGGGAGACAGAGAAGGCAGCGGAAACAAAAAAAATTTCTCCCCAAACCCATACCGAGGAAACGCGTCAACGTCTATATAATAGGAAAGGATGGTTTGCGGAATCATACCTTGTCTCAAGGCTTGCTCGGCGACAATACCTCGCGCAGTGCGCGGTCTTCAACTCCGGACTTCGACGGTGTCTGTGCAGCTCCTGGTCGCACCGGGACTGACAACTCCTACTCGAACCGGACTGTCGGATGACAGTTGTCCTCCTAAGCGGCAGTGTCCTCCCGCCTCTGTAGTAGTCCACACGGACCACCTGGAACTCCACTCTCCTTGTCCCACAAGGAAGTGGAAGGAGTCGCACCCTCCTGTTGACGTACTAGTCGCCAACACGCTCTCCTGCCTCCTATTGCAACTGCAGTTGTCCTTCCCTAGCTGCACCTCCCTTTTGCGGGAAGCACTTGCTCGGGCTCTCTCACGGTTACCAAAACCAGAGAGAACGACAACTTGTAGAGCAACTGGTTGCACTGAGTTGTACTTTGAGAAGCCCCCAATACCCCTATATATATAGGAGAGTCATGGGACAGGGTTTTCCATCCCGGGCAATGCGGGACTAAAGCAGGAGTAGAAGGGTTCGAGAATTTTCCACAAAAAGCAACCGGTTCGCAACTTGAAATGATCGGTTCACAACTGAACCGATCGGTTCGGCCATTGAGCCGATCAGTTGGACCTGAGCCGATCATTTGGGGCACTCCAACCGATCGGTTGGTGCCCTAAACCAATCGGTTCGTGGTCCTAATCTGGCTCAAAAGGACTTTCCTTGTTTCTTTCCCAATTGGTATCGAATACCAATATTATTCCCAATCGGTATCGAATACCAATATTATTCCCAATCGAATTGGGCAATTTGAAACCAAAGGAAAATTCTTTCCGACATGACTTTTCCCAACTGGTCGGTTGCACCAGTTGCGCCGATCGGTTCAACCCTTGAACCAGTCGTTTCAACCTGGGCATGAGCCGATCAGCCTGGACACTCCAGCCGATCAGTTCAGCAACCTCATCCGATCGGTTCATCACATGAACCGATCGGTTGGGAGCACATGTTGGGCAAAATCAGTCAATTGCAATTTCAATCAATTCGATACTCCAATCAATGCGTCCAACACCTTGAACCATATGATATTGAGCCATCGACTGATTGAGTTTTTAATTGAACTACTAAACTCCTTTAGTAATCAATCTAAACATTGCTTTGTGGACAAAACTCCTCTTCCAGGTTAAATCCTATGTGTGTGACCCTGCAGGTCCATTTCACGTTGGCAGTGAAAGTCCATAACACTTATGACTTCACAAGCAAAGAGCGGTGCCTAGTCACACATCATTGCTACCCAAGTGAAAGTAGAAAGTTGGAGAACATCTTTCATCCTACAATCCGTGAATGGTGTTACAGCGAATGTATAATTCCTTTGTCACTGATATCCCGAATGAACTCGAGGCATGGAACAGTCATCCTGTCAACATTCAATCACTTCCTTGATCTCAGAGTAGACAGGAAGAGATATGTATGACATCAGTATCATATACTGATTCACACATGCGTGCACGCCTTTCTCAATCCTACTCATCAAGTGGCCATGGATATCAAACTCCCTCAGGAGGGACAAATCCCATATCTATCACTCACCCCTCAAAAGCCCCATGTGTCAAAGCCACCCAATCATCACCTTTATAACAACCCATGTTTCAAGACTGCGTTTGATGATGTCAAAGTGTGCCCAACGACATGTGTTGAGTGCAGTGATTTCAGGTCTAAGAATCACACTCACCACCATCACTATGAGTATTGACTGTGACTACCATCTCATGGTTCCATGTGTCAAACTCACGGTGGGTCTGTCCGGTACCTTGTTCTCTAACAAGTACCTATGTGTTTGGTTTGATATCTCTATATCATGACTAATGAGATTCTGTCATCAACCAACACCACAATCTAGTCTTGTGTGTCATTGTTGTCTATCTACCTTCCACAATGACATCCGACTAGGGACATAACAACAATGTACAAACTCTTAGCATTTGTATGATCTCATCGTTCAGGTCATGAACCTGAAGGCATACGTCATTGAGTATTGTCATTCTCTAGACATTCAATCTGTTCTATCACTATCTCATATGACTGAACCAGAAAGAATTGGAAGCTCGCCTTTGATGTTTATCAAATCAATCTTAATGTATCCCACCAATCATCACATGATTGGCTCTCAGGGCATACATACCAACAGACTCCACCCCTTCAAGCCCTTGAGAGCGAGGAGTGGCACACGAATCAGCCACAACTACCCTAGGGCCTAGGAGCTGTGGTTCTTAGGCATAGGCCCTAACAATGACACCTGCTAACTTTTCCCTCCTACTTTCACCCACACCAGAACAACAGGGAAGAGTGTTGCCGCTCCTCACCTTGAGAGCACCAGTAGATGGTGCCAGGAAGCTATTCGGGTCCACGTGCCACAGAAGCTCAGGTGGCGACCAAGGTGGCAGCATCAGTCCCTTCTCTCCTGCTCACCTTAGAACTGCAGAGGTAGAGGGGTGGTTTTCTAGGGGAGGTTGATGTTGGGGAGATGGTGGTTCCCCGCTAGGGGGCTGTTATAGGTGGGTCGCCTCCGCCATCGTGCCAGACTGCTAGCTACAGAGCTCGAGCTCCAGGAAGTGTGCACTGGTGTTTTGGGGAGGGGATGACTCCCCTGTTCACCCTTTGTTCTAAATAGAGGTTCTGATGGATGTCGAGCAAGGAAGAGGCAGCGATGTATTGGGATCGGGCCAGCCAAGTCGGAGGCCCAATGAGGAGATTCGTGGGTGGCCATGGCCCAATCCTAGCTTAAATAAGGTATAAACCTCCTTTCTCCCTAAGTTCAAAATGAATTTTATAAAAGGTGAGAAATTTGCAACCCTTGGGTCAAAATCAACATTTTATATATGAAAATGTATCTACTCGATGATATATATTTGGTGAGATTAGTTTTAGACCTCAAATCCACATATAGTTCTTCTAGTTTGATAAAACATGCAACTCTGACCATGTTTAATCACAAGCAGTGTAGGACTATGTTCAATATTGGGACCTTGATGCTTGTCCTATCCACCAATCATAATAGTAGCTAGTAACTTAGGGTTACTTTTGAGCCTTATGAATGTCCTAATCATCATCTTCAATCTATGGTTAATGCAATTTTCATCACATAACTTGTTATTGGACATCAATGATGTAATGTCCCTAAGTTTCTAACCTTTATCTTAAACAAAATTAGATATCTAACCAACTTCATATTCAATATCATGTCTCTCTTCATGATAATTTGAATCCCCTAATTGCTTTTTTTTCTCAATTGGGCACCTAGTGGATACATATGACTTGAATCCTCTGGCCACAACCTAGTTTGCTCCTATATAGCTTGCTTTGTGTTTCTTGTGCTCTTATAATGCCATGAATCATAAACTTATGTTCCATCATCATGTTGATCTCTAATGGCTTAAGTAGATCATGTGGATGCTAGCTTGTAGATTGTTAAGATTGGACTAGTATGCCTAGTTTCTAATGGACTTCCAATCATGTGGGTATATGTTTCCAAATATCCATACCTTGTTGATCTAAATCATTATTTATGCGTGCTCTTATACCTTGAGGATTACTTGAACTTGATTGCCCTATTTGTGAGCCTTTTGACCTTGTTATGTGCATCAGTGACCCAAGTCTTGGGATGCACAATAAGACACATGGATCCTCATAATGACATGAGACATAAACCACATCCTCAATATGACCCCTAGACCTCTCACAAGATCAACCCATGGAATAATAAGCAACTTGACCCTAATCATGACCTAAACCCTAATATGAAGCTAATAAGAGTTAAGGGTGAGAATCTAATATATATGTAATCTTGTTGTTAATCAGGTGGTTTCTTATGGATATTTGGGCATGAAGTTAAGTTAAAAATCTTTGAATCAGGTACTGGTCTTATCCAATTATACGATTACCGCTTTCTTTCTTGAAATGACATGTATTGTATGCTTGATTGATTGCTTGATCTATATTGCCATGTAGTATTTCTATGTAGTACTCAATGTTTTCCTCATGTTTTTATAACCTTAATCACATATTTCAAGTTAGAAACGCCATTATACACTTTGTTGATAAAAGAGTTTGCTCAATTGACTTTGGTCATTGAGGTCCCTTACACACGAGAAGGGTAGTTGTTCATGAGCACCCTAAAGGACCTTTCCAATGGGAAGCTGGTACCTTATAGACCCTTCTAAAAGAATGCAGGTCAAAGTCTTTAATATGACGATATCAATAGTGATGATGTGTGGTATAATGCAGTAAATTGGAGTCAATATGAGTTTTGTATTGCTAAATAACATTGATTGCACCTTTGTTTATTTTTACAGTTTATTTTCAAAATATTAGAGCATATGCACACACACATATTATATATATATATATATATATATATATATATATATATATGTCCCATACTCAACACCTCATGTGTTGATTTGTTTTAGGTTCACAGCTAGCTTGGAAAGTTGTGGTTGATGAGATTTGTAGGTGTACCTTTTGTTAAAAGATCCATGTTTAGTATACAGGTTGAGACTTGTACCTTGACTCTCATAAAATGTAATTGAATTCACGAGTATAATGCATGTTGTGTAATTTATATCTTGTTCCATGTTGAGATTTGTATGTTGGTGTAAGCATCTAGTTTAATATATATGTATGGTAAGCTTTTGTGCTTCCACATTCGTGTTTTGTTAATACCATGCTAGGGATGGATGCCTAAGCCCTATCGCCATTGACTTTGTAGTCAATTGGAGTTAGGATTTGGGTAACAAATGGTTCCATGACTTGAAGTCTAAAGTCAAATGCAAAGCTAAGAAGGGTTTGAAAGCTAGCTAGAAGCCCAACTCTTCAGATCTCAAAGCAAAGGGATGTCTAAAGAAAGTATGAGGCGATTGCCACCATCACACTGGCCTGGACATTGGAAAAGAAATTGCCTACTCTGCTTAGAGGATTTAAAGAAGAAGAAGGAAGGCACAGTGGCCTCCACTTCAGGTATAAACGTTATAAGATAAATTTGATTCTTCTTCAAACCGGTATGTGATACCAAATAGATATATGATATATTGATGTGCAATATGTGACAAGAAGTAAAGGCCTTCATGGAAGGACAAAGAAGGGCAAGGTGGAGAAAGATTTATGGAAGTTGTAGTCTAAATCTAAATTTATCTTAGCCCAATAGGCATGTAATAGAGTTAGTAGAACTGCTGACGAATGCTACCCGGACAAGGAGAGGTTTCACTAGAGACGATAGATGTCCTAGATGCGGCAACATCAGCTAGACAACCATCCATATTCTGATAGAATGTATGTATGCTCAAGAGGTGCGAGCTGGTATTACCAAGATCTATAAGGTGACATTTGAACCAGGCAACTCTCTGCTGGAGTGGTTCTCCCATAACCTAAAGCACAAAATGGTGAGCAGGTCCCGATCAACCTGGTTCGCCATGATGGCGGAACATCTGTGGAGGCAAAGGAATGATTTCATCTTCAAGGGCATCCAATGTCCCACAAGTGCCCTTATAAGTAACATCTCGTCCCTTGTCAACTGTATTATGGAAGCCTTTAGACCTGCAACTCCGATACACCAATGTACAACAAAAGAAGGGTGTCCTCCAATATTGAAGAACACTATCAGAATCAATGTCAATGGCTCCGTTCGAAAACATTCAGGTACGGAGGCAACAAGCTTCTTTGTAAGGAATGCACACCAGCAGTGGCTACTGGGCGGCACTCAACCGGCAAGCGGCCTTCAGATCCTAGAAGTGGAGCTATTAGCAATATGTAGAGGCCTCAAAGTTGTAATCCATAGACCAGAACATGTAATGTTGGAAACCGACAACAAACTAGCATGGTCAATTCTGAACTCCTGGGAAATCGACATGCCCAAGTACAAGATTTTTGTCACTAGATTTGAGAACCTCAAGGCACAAAAACCCGATATTCAAATCCTCTTTGTCAAAAGGGAATCGAATGTAATGGCTGATTTTCTTGCCAAATGGGCAGTCCGTTATGCAACAGAATCGGTAACCTGGAGTCAATGCCCCGAGTTCATACCAGCTGAGATCTGGGAGGAACAACGAGCATGTTATGTATCTGTAAGGTCTGCTATTTTAGCCTACAACCCTAGAGCAGGATGAATAAAGCTTCTCGGTAATTCCCAAAAAAAATATGATCTTTCATGGAATTGCCCAAACATCTATATGGTCTTTGTAAGAAATATTTTGAGATGAATGTTTATAACATTAATACCAAAGGATTATAATTCATAACTCAATATTATCATAAGCAATAGTTACCTTGGATGTACACGTAAGAAATGCATATCTAGAATACATATTGATATTAATATAGATTACCTTGGCTATTGAACTTGAGGAAATATGCAAGTCTTAGTTACGCACAACATGAAATAACATCCTTCACTAGATGTAGTGGGAGGATAAGATTTCCATTAGACCTCATACATGTGATGCATGAAAATTTTATGGAGTAAATACTATAGATAATTACAAATGCTTCATCACATTTACTAGTAATATGATGATATGTACTCTGTAAAAAAGAAACGTAAATCTCTTGAAGTGTTCAATGAGATTATAAGTGAAGTATGACTTTGGTGAAAGTATTAAGAAACTTTGATGAGATCAAATGTTGAAATAATGTGTATCAATATCTTGAGAACCTTCAAAGAATGAATTGTGATAATATATCACAAGTCAAATCCATCTGAACATGATTTTGTGTCAGAATGAAGGAATTATACCATGATGAGTCATGATATGATTATCAATTAGTCTAATCTTGTTATCCTCATAAATATATACCTACTAGTTTATGAACGTGCTTTGCACATCTTCTATTTAAAATATTGAAGCTAATACTCGAGCTTGATACCTTTACTTATACATCTACATAATAATTTCTTGACACCAAATGTTTAAATTATCAATAATTAAACCTTTATGGAAAATGTAACTATAATTAATCAACAATAGAGTTTGTTACTTATAAAATACATGTTTCTTTACATCATATCAACTTTTTAATGTATATTAAATAAGGAAAATAATGTTTATAGACAACACATCTTACGTCCAACTTTTATAGAGTAGATTGATATAATAACCTAATATGAAACAAGAAAGTCATACAATTAGTTTTTAATTAACTATTTCATGTTATTAACTTCATTAAAATAGTGTTTAAACAAAGAATAAGGAATCTAAACTTTTTCAATTTATGACTTCTTTGTATGACATAGACAACATGATTTTTCAAAAAACATTAATATAATTTATTGGCAATCACTACAATGGTGGATTCTTAATAGTCGAGGTTCAAGTTTACTTCATGAAAAGTATATCAATATAATTTAACAAAAGTTCTTAGTGACTTTTATATTTTTTCTTGAGGAAACATGTAACAAATTTCTAAATTTAACTGACTGTGATATTGAAAAATTTAATTTTGTTGTTTGAGATCAATTATCATCTAAACAAATTTGCAAACATATATGCTAATATAAGGAAAATAAATTTGAACATAAGTGGGGTTCATCTATATTAATAAATATGCAAAACTATGATAGACTTTTACATTTAAATTAGTTGATAACACCTAGAAATATCCTTTAGATCAATTATACTAAATCAAAGTGACAAGAAAATGACTTGCATAGACCTATAAACCATTTTTAAGAATACACAATCATCAGAATTTGGGTTCATGATTTTATACAATGTTTCCCACCAATTAGATGTATGTTTTCAAACATATTTCATTAATTATACCCACAAGAATAGTAAAAATATAGTTCATTACATAGTTATTGTGAATGTTTCAGTGTTATAGGATTCTACTAAGTCATATTTGCTCCACATTTGGGAAAGACAATTGTACTTATTACATTCAACTCTTCATCTTCCATAAATTTATATAATAACTTATTTTATTCATGTCTATATACATAAAAATTTCTACTAACGACTTATACTAAATTGAGAATCATTGTGCACAAAAATTACATTATGAATATAAGGGGACCGTTCGTGGGAGAGAATGAATGATATCTTGAGGGAGGGTGTCAATTTATATTTGTATGTATATTGACCAATTTCGCTAATATCATAGTGATCATTGAACCATGACTAAGACACTTACCTACATGGATGTTATGTAGATCTGTGGATGATCACTAAAGATGTTGGTCATGATAATAGTTTGTTATTACAAACATGGGAAAATCACATATTCATAATATCATATAATTTACATTATTCAATCTCAATTTTATATTTTATAATTTATTTTCACATAAATAATAAATAGTGAATACTTATAATTGATCATAAAATATATATATATGATAAACTAATACATATAATGTATTAACCTTATAATTTTTAATTTGTAAAACACTCCGATTTCAACAATTCCTAATATCATTTGATATAACAATACTAAATTATTGGAGATAAAAATATATTTATAAAATTTGAGATGTCATATATTGGTTGATTGTTGAGACAATTTCTATTTGTTAATAATATGGGAAAGGGTTAGTTGAAATATATGGACAAATAGATTATCTATGTATCATAAAGAAGCTTTTTCACCTCTATATATCTTGGAGTCAAGTATCATTTTCTCAAAGTTAATCCTAATGACATTATAATGGAAGCTTATAATTGGATGATATTTTTCCTTTTTTTGAAATGAAATTATTATTAATAACATATTTTAGATTGAGACTTCCATTTATTTGAAAAGACACTTTTGACTTGCATATAAATTTAAATATTTTGAATCATGCCTTTAATTTTACAAACATTTGGATTACCAAACTCATGACATTTTTGTTCCATTATTACAATTTGTAGTAAGCATATAATTAATTTCTAATATTAAATATGGGTAATGATATTAGTTCAAGTTTAGAGGAAACTATAATATGATATTCCAAAATAAAACATTAGATTTTTAAATTCTTAAATACACAAAGATAATGTTCTTTTACAATTCATTCTCATATCATCTTTTTTGTCATTTTCATGTCTGAATAACCATACCATGAAAATATAATATCGTAGTTATAATACATCATAAAATTAGAATATAATAGAATAGTTTACATATGTGTAAAGCCTAATAGATATATAATGTTGGCAAGAAATTTGTAGAAATATTTGTGGAAGTCTGCATATATGTGATATGTAAGTTTATGATGCATTTGGCACTTGAAAGGATTCCACGAAGTGTTGAAGCATGAAGAAGTTGTACATATCTTCTATAATGTTTATTATGACTATAGTGGTCAATGATATTTTTCATGCACACATACTAAATATGTAACATAATTTTTTTTTTTGATGACTGAGAGAACCCATCTCGGGCGAAGCCGACATGGTAAACTCTCGAGGCATGAGAGGGTGTGGTCTGGTCACCCCCCTCCCGCGCCTAATCAGCGTGAATTGTCGTTCGCAAAGTGCCTTCAGTGATGTTCGAACCCAGGTCCTTCATTGGGACTCACTAAGCTCTTACCACCCGGGCTACTATGGTCGGACCATAAATATTAAAATAAGGAAACCTTTGTTTGGTTGTCTTAAAGTGGATGAGTAAACTACATAAGATAGGTAGTTAGTACACATATATTGGAAGTATTCTTAATAAGTATGCATATATTTGTGACATTAATTCAATGTTATTATTTTATATTGTATGTGAGGATCCTCAAAGGTTTATAGGATAAATATAGTGTGCTTGTCATTTTAAACTAATATTATATTAGTGCCTTTTTTCAAGCCCGTAATTCTAAATGTCAGAAAAATAATACAAAAAGAAGAATGTCTTCTGTTTTATATGAATAGAGAACATGCCTAAATTGGTTCTCTCTATGTTCATTCATGTATCAATTTTAAAAGATATCCAATATAATTCTATGGTTCGTAATTTAGTAGTATTCCCATTGGTTCTCTCTATGGTCATGCATATATGAATTTTAAAAGATATCCAATATAATTCTATGATTTATAGTCCAGTGGTGTTGCATTTATAATTTATATTGGTTTGACTATAATAAATCTTTTTTTTAATATTTCTATGATGGTGAACTTTATGTTCCACGTCATATGTAGTTGAAATTGTCAAAGTAACAGTACACTTATGTTCATTAGGATATGAGAATGTGAGGAAGTAGGATTATTTATTGAAGGAATATTTCTTTTTAAATTATCCCATATTATTAATATTGTTTAAAATAAAAGGTATTGGTGACAATGTACGCCTCTTCAATAGACTGTATTAAGGAAACACTCACTTCTTATATTTGACATATGATGTTTTTGGGAAAAAATTGTACTATGACCAAAAGAATTTATATGAAAGAAAAAGTTAAAAGCTTTTTATATCTCTACTAATCATGTATTTTCTAATGATAAGTCAACATATAATCTATAATATAAAAAACAAAAAGGTCACCACATTAACTACACATATTGGATTTCCTTAGAAATATTACAATCGCTTATTTTTCATGTGAAATATGTATACATGGTTTAACAATACTTTTTTCAAATTTATATAGATGACCATTTACTGAAAATAATGAAAAGCAAACAGTAGATTATTTTGAAACAATTTTGTACATTAATTTACTAATATTTTAAATATTACATCACTAATAGAGTCTACATGAATCTGAACGATCATATATATATATATATATATATATATATATATATATATATATATATATATATATATATATATAATCCAGTAAAATACACATTTTAAACTTGAAGAATATCTTCAAAAATAATGATCATTTTAATCAACAACTAATTTTATCATTGTCATGTAAGCCTCATTAACAAACATGTTTGGCAGCATGGATGCTTGATTATGATTTAATTCTATTATTCATCATACCATACCAAGATGTTGATTTTCAAATATTACCCTATAAGCTATCTCCAACTGAATTTTGTCACGTCTTTTACTCTTTTGATTATGTTCTAATCAATAGTTTTTTTTAGTTGTTGCATTTTCTTGTCTATTTGTATAATATGAGAAGACATAGCTTGTCGTTCATACTTATCACACCCTTGTATAGTTTCTTTCTTATAATATCTTTGTTTTGATCCCATACATGCATAGTATCATCTTCATTTCTTCTCGTTCATATTTTGTAAATATTGTTACTTCATTGTAATACATGAGAAAGTCAAACAAGGTCCACTATTTTTCTAGATTCCAACTCGCATTCTTCCTTACTGGTTCCTTGGTTTGAAATTTCTTATATACTTTCATAATCGACTATAAACAATACAATTGACTTCAAAGGAGTGACTTATTATTTGTATTTAACTTTAACTTTTATGTTTGGCACATATTAGTTTGTAAGTTAACACTACTAATTTCTTAATAAAATCATTGTGATGAAATACTTACATATTATACCGTGATTAGATTTTTACCAACACAATCTATTATCTACAACTATTGCTTGGCATTGAGTTTCTATATCTGAAACGAACAATAAGGATCATATAAAGCAGTAACACTATAAATTTGTAATGCAATGTAAGCAAGACTGCAAGCTAAAATTCAAAATCTTAAAATACTCACTATTTTGCAGCATGCGTCATGCACATCTATATCACCTATTTCATCTTTAGATACGCCAATGATAAGATAGAACCAAGGAAACATATGTAGAAAATCTCCAACCTGTCGAAGTATAATCTACATATTTGGTACCTTTATAGCCTCATAGTCTTAGCCATGATCAATTGAATGATTTGTTCGATAGCTATGGCATCCTCCATAGTTGTTGGTTTTCCTTTACAACGGTTGAGCAACCATTGCACCCTATAATCCTACGTTGGGTATACAAAAAGAGAGAGTAGTGCAGCCATTTAGACTATTTGATCACATACCAATCCTAGATTAAATTGAGGTAAAATATAGTACCTAACCCTGGTTCTCGTGTGGATATTGATGTTCCAATTCATCCTCTGTTGGGTCTTATATCATTTCTAAAGTGTCTTTTCCTGCATTGAGAAAGAGAGTGCACGTATTGTATTTCTTTGATATGTTAAAACTATAATAGTTAATACGTGGCTATTGCCATCACACGTATTGAAGATGACAGGTTTGAAGTAAGTCTGGGAGAAGAAGTTAAATCACGCTATGAAGTGGTTCAGCCCCTTGACAATTGACATATATAAGCGAGCCCTTTAATCTAAATTGTACGAACCATTACGGGCCATCTCTTTGTTTAATACCTAGTCCAAAGTTGCATATCATCCAGGATGAGACAAGAGGCTACACGAGGAAAGACCGAGTATATCGACGCAGGAGTCGGTCTTTGTGTCACTTGAATGAATCAGTGTGGAGGAGAGACAATGAGCGGATAAGGACGCATTGCCTCGAAGCTATTTACGATAGCTATGCTCGACAAAGGGGTAGCCTCCGAACTGTTGGTCATTCGCCCCTAATTATCACCAGGTAGATCATGCGCAATTCAAAATATGTATTAAGGGAACGCTACCCATGACCGCAATGAGAAAATAGAGTACAAAACAAGAGATCCATGATTTCGTTGAAACGATATGCAGGAAATCATGGGTGTTCTCCTCATGCATCGATGTGTTAGTAGTTGGAAAAGACATCTTGACCGCATCCACCCCGCTGCATCATTGCTCTATTGATCGACATTGTCATAGTATCAACCGGTATGGTTAATACCCGAGACTGCTACAATTGAAATTTTGTACTTCCTCTTCGGTGGTGTGAGATACTTTGTTAGGTTGGGTGCAGCGGCAAAGAGCCAAATAGAAGTTTCTCAATTTAGTGAAAGAACACATAGAAGATCGTTGCAGTCATGGCCATCTAGTCCCATTGCCGTGATTGATTCTGGTTATCGTAACCCATCCAATTGGTTATGTGAGATCGAGGAAAGTAAGAAACGGCCATTGGAGACAGCAAGGAGGGATAGTCGTCTCCTCCATACGAGTCTCAAAGAGATGGTTACATAATAATTGAAGGATGGAAACACAGAAAAGGAAAAGATAATAAGGGATCTCGTTAATGTGATTACAAAGCAGGAGATCAGTTATCAACAGGATCACGGGGGACGGATGACATATTATGAGGCAGGTGTCCGATTAGTCGTGGGAAAGGGTGGAGGAGGGAGACGAGTCTTGGCGTTTCGTAGAGTACAATAGTAGATCACTAACTAATGTACTATGTGAATGGTTTACAAGACATCATATATGATATGATTTGGGAATGTCCCAATATGTTTATAGGACTGAAACCTAAATTGAGAAAGTTGTTTCTTGAAAAAAGTTTATCCATAAACTATGATTGTAGAATGTAACTATTAATCCCAATCCAATAACAGAAGTGTTATGTTGATAGGATAACCGAGTTCATAAAAAATTAGTGGGAGTAAAAGTAGAACTCAAAATGTTTAAGGTCAACAAAGAGGTACAATGAGAACTAAGAGAATCACAAGTTGTGGAATCTCAAGTTCGACATTTAATACAAAATAAAATAGTTCTAGTAGAACACATCTGACATTGTAGGATTGTGAATCCAACAATTCAGATGGGTTGTCATAATAGGACGAGCCAACTAGTCAACTACAAGCTATTTCTAAGTAATATGGAATCCATGCAAGCTAACAAGGTAGGACCTTGATAGCACCACTCAAAGGGGTAATACCTAAAGGGTGCAGTAAGATCTTGTAACAAAGATCTACATGGACAACACAAAAGGACAGATTGGTTGAATAGGTTTTCAAATCAGTTCAAGTTATTGAAAATTATATAAATTCCTTGACCAATTTTCAAGCTTGTTGTTATAGTTAAAATAGACTAAGAGATTTGGAAATGATGATAGAAAATGGATTCCTTAAATGGAATACATCAGAGGATGTGTACGTGACACAACCTAAAAGGTTTCATGACTTTAAGGAATGCAAATAAAGTCTATAAACTACAAGGTTCAATCTGATATTTAAACAGGCATCTCAGAAAGGGGATCTTTTGTTTTGATAAGATAGTCAAAGAGTTTAACTTGAACCAACATAAAAGTTGAAATATGTGATTACAAAAGATTTAGCGGGAGCGTATATGAATATTCCACATGTGATGTGGAATGACAACTCAATATTGTGAATATTTATAGTTTTCATGAAAAACCACTTCAAAATAATGAAGGACAAAGCGAAACGTCTTATGAGAGAAGGACCAATACCTATGGAATAGTTATTGAAAGTTTCATAATGGAAGTTTGAGCACAAGCTATAGTGATATGTTGAAAGAGTTCAACATAAAAGGATTCAATGAGAGAGAATCCAGATTAGTCTCTCATGAACCTAATATTCCAATTCTTATGAAGAATGGAAATAACATGATTTAGATTCCATAGGCTAGTA
Source organism: Alisma plantago-aquatica (assembly GCA_963693085.1). Classification (NCBI taxonomy): domain Eukaryota; kingdom Viridiplantae; phylum Streptophyta; class Magnoliopsida; order Alismatales; family Alismataceae; genus Alisma; species Alisma plantago-aquatica. The sequence goes on along the minus strand of OY856409.1, from coordinate 730,131,737 downwards.
CAACAACATATCTATCTAAATTGCTCTAAACATGCATATTCCATATAATATTGTATGTATTGGACATGAAAAGATGGTATTAAAATCTAGTAAGGGTAATTGGAATGTCATTAAAGATATCCATTAGTACTTGGGAAGTACTTAACGATAGATTGCTAGTCTATAAGGATAGCAATAAGAGGAAGAGTTGAGTGTAAAGGGTTCCACTGATGCAAGCTTCCAAATGAGCAAAAATAATCGCAATTAAAATATGTTTGAATATAAAGAAAAGTAAAAGTGATATTAGTTGGAAGGGTTCCAAACTAATAGCCATTAATTCTATTCTAAAATAGAAGCCGAGTATACTTGTGTTGTGAACACAAAGTGATACTATATGGGTCTAAAACTTCATATAATGAACTTATAGATGTTCCAACCATTAATGAATCAGTAGTGATATTTTGACAACAATGGAGCTACTTGTTAGGAAAGGAATATCTGACACAATATTATGGCGGTTTTACCTCAGAGTGAAGAGATAAGAAACATGCAATATATCGACTGAATAGCAAAGTGTTGCTAACCCCCTGGATTAGCACTAGCGCATCAGATGCATGGTGGACATGTTTGGGTCCTAAGAATATGATTTGTGGATGATTGACTCTAAGTATAAGTAAGAGTTTGCTGGTAAGGAATGCCCATACATCCAATCATGTGATGACTGACATGGCATATACCAGACAAATGATTTTATTAATTCTCATAAAGGCAAGATTCCAATTCATTATGTTTCAATCAATTATGAGAAAATGAGAAAACATTATCAATGTCTAAGGAATGACAATATTCAATGACATATGTCTTCAAGTACGTGATTTAGAAGTATGAGATCATAAGAATGTTAAGAGTATGTACATTCTTATTATGTCCCTAGTTGGTGGTTACTATGGAAGGTAGATAGACATCGGTAACACATAAGACTAGAGTGTGGGTTGGTTGATGACAAAATCTCATTAGTCATGATATGGTAATAGAAAACCTATCACACAGATACATGTTAGATAAAAATATATTCGAACATACCCACCTTGAGTGTGACACATGGAAACCATAATTGGTGGTCATAGTCATCTCTCATAGTGATGGTGGTGATTGTGATTGTTAGACTTAGAATCACTACACTCGTCACATGTTGTTGGGTATACTTTGACATCATCAAACGTAATCTTAAAACATGGGTTGTTATAAAGGTGATGATTGAGTGACTTTGACACTTGGGGATAGAATGTGAGTGATAGATATGAGATTTTCCCCTCCTATTGGAGTATGATATCTTGGCCACTTGATAAGAGAGACTGAGAAATGCATGTACATGCATATGTGAATCAATATATGCTATTGAGGTCACATTATCTCAGATAGTCTGCTCTTGGTTCAAGAAACATGAGATGAAAATTGAGAGGATGACGCGTACATGCCTCAAGATCACTCTAGATATCAAAGGAAAAGTAATTATACAATCACTACAACACCTTGCACAGATTGTAGGTTGAAGTTGTTCTCCAACTTTCCATTCACTTGGGTAGCACTGGTGTGTGACTAGGCACCACTCTCTACTTGTGATGTCATAAGTTAGTTATGGACATTCACTGCCAATGAGATATGGGGCCTATAGGATCAAACACATAAGAACTTATCTAGAAGAGGAGTTTATCTTGAATGATGATTGGATTGATTACTAAAAGTGTTTAGGTATTCAATTCATGTAACAGATTGACCGATTGGTTGTCTCCACTATTAGATGACCATCTCCTTGAGTGATATGGATGTTTGTGTATCCGGACGGCCGTCACAAGTGTTGAGACATCCATTTGGGTTGACAGGCTAATCAGAGTTCAAATTGGCAAAGTTTTGCCCTTGAACTGACTGGTTCAATATGATTGGACCGACCGACTCATCTCAGGTTCACTAGACGGTCGTTTGGGTGAATAAGAGGGGTGTCTCGCATGGTGAGATGGATCAGTTTGATCGAACAAATGTTCTGGATGTTTCCCAAACTAGTTTTGATTGCACATTACTTAGGGTGCAAGAAATTAATTTGTGATATTAATTGGAATCGAAATTGCCAAATTCTTATGCGATTGGGAAACTAAAAAATGACCGTCTTGCACACTAGACTATCATCTAGGTATTCCAAACAACTATCTTGTGGTTTGTAGGTTGTGTAAATTCAAAATCTTTTGGTCCCTTCCACTCCCACACAACCCCGTACAGAATGGGAACCCTGACCCTAAGCTTGCTTATAAAAGGAGGGGTACTGGGGGCTTCCCAGAACATAACACAGACAACTGAGAATCATTTTCTCTAACAATCATTTTCCTCTCTAGTTGTGGTGACCGAGAGAGCCCAAGCAAGTCCTACCCGATAAGGGAGGGATAGCTACGGGAGAGAACAACTGAGAGTGATTTTTGTGGGATAACAAGTTGATGACTAGTACACCAACGGGAGGGACAACTCCTTCCTATCCATTCTTATTGAACGACATCAGTTCTAGTTGGTCTTTGTGGACTACTCTAGAGGAAGGTGTCATTTGGCTACTACTAGGAGAATGATTGCAGCTTACAGTCTGTGATGAGACCACATAAGCATTCCAGAAGTAGTTGTGTTCTTTGTTCATGGTGAAGAACGGGAGGTACAACTCCTTCCAATCCATTCTTATTGAACGACATGAATTCTAGTTGGTCTATGTGGACTAGTCTAGAGGAAGGAGTCCTTTGGCTGCTACTAGGAGGATGATTGCAGCCTGCAGTCCATGGTGAGACCACAAAAGTGTTGTAGAAGTAGTCGTGTTCGTTGTTTGTGGTGAAGACCAGGAACTGCACAACCACTGTCCAAGGGCAACTTGTTCAAATTTGCATTGAACTGAGTTTTTTTGCTGGACTTGATCAGGTCCAAGTATAACTCGCTAAACCATCCTTCATATTTCACAGTAGTTGACATGATCTTGTTGTTATTGGAATATAGATAGATAAAAAATTTATTTACACTTTTATACTTTGTGCCCGTATTTCCCAACACGTCAAAGAGTTGGGAAAGTGCCCGGTTGGCATCAGCAGAGCACGATGGTTCCATTCATGGCTTGATCTCGAGCTTTGGTGGCTCATTGGAGAAAAGCTGAAGGTGAATCTAGGAGGTGGCGGTTATGGCTAGAGGAGAAGAAAAGAAGATGATGAGGGGGATCTAGCTCACTAGAAAGAGGGGAATAAAGGGGAAAAGACTGAGAGTAAAGTTTTATAGAACTTTGGCTAGCCAATTTAGTCAAAAAGCATAAAAAGGGTGCCATTGGTTTCTCCTAAAGCTATTGTATGGACAGAGGTAGGAGATGACCGACAACTACTGGATTACGGGGGAGATTCCATGGGTCACAATCTGAAGGTCAAGATTTTTTGACACATAATCATGGGTGTGGATTGTTGACATATCAATTGAAGGGGGGGAGCCCACTTTGAATGGGAAGCACACCCTATTTGGGCCCAAAAAGGATTAAATTCAATCTAAATCAGATTAAATCAAGGGAAAGAGAGTTAACTTGAAAGACCCATACTTTGGGCTATGAGTGTCCAATTGAGGTGATGTTTGTGTCATAGGAAAGATAATAAAAAGATATACAACATTAGACACATTAGGGATCGATATAATTACATTAATGAGGTTCATGTTCAAAAGTAAAAGAATGATGTACTAAAGTCATTAGAACATAGGTCAATGTTGATTTCAATGTCACACAAAGGGACAAAGGAGCAAGGTGACTACAATTTAGCATCAAATCACTAACAAAATATGATTGAAATCAAATTGAGTGATGTGGGTTCCATATTAGAGAGATAAATGACATATGGTAGATAGATAAACATCTAGGTTATCACATCCTTCCCAACTTAAAAGAAATTTTGTCCCCAAAATAAAACCAATTCATCAATCGAGATTTGAGATTTCATATTTTGTATCATAATCACTTGGCATTCCCTCAACCTTAACACTATTTCACAACTGAGAAATAAGTATCTAGATCAAAGTACAGTGTCATCGAACATTGAACTGGGAAGATCATCATATGAGTCACAAATCATGAGAGGTCATCTGATAGATCAAAATTTTGGAGAGATCACATTTTTAGGTCAAATGAATATAGATCTTTGAATCAAGATTCAAGAATGAATTTCATTCTTAACAATTAGGGTCCTAGATTCTACATTGGACTAGGTGAGATTATACATCGACATGATTGAGAATTCATATTTCAACTGCTCGAGACATACATCATATTTCAACATTGTAATTTCATGCTCAAAGTTAATGCAAGGTCCCACCCTAGTCCACATGGAGCTCACCCTTAAGTCATAAATGGAGTGAATCAACATAGTCACAATTTCAAATTTGAGGATTGGGAATATGAAAGTCTCCAGTCATATACTTAGGATTCAAACAGGGTGATCATAGGAGTCAAATCAAAATGAAGATCAATGATCAAGAGTGAAGATTTCATCCATCAATATCTAGAATCAATTCTGAACATCAAAGTCAAAATTCCAAAAATTTGAATCTAGGGTTTAAGTTCCTATTTAGACCTTATTGGTGACCATTCATCCATATATGTCAATCGATCAACAATCAAGCAACATTTTTAGCAACTTTTAAGATATGACAACATTTTGAGATATCAATGTTCAGTCCATTATCTTGGTATTCAAGGTTTATGAATGATCTAATCCTAGGTCTTTCTAGGAACTTAACCTCTAACAATAGTCAACTGTTGGTATGTATGCCCTAAGAGCCAATCATGGGATGATTGGTGGGATACATTAAGATTGATTTGATCAACATCAAAGGCAAGCTTCCAATTCATTCTGGTTCAGTCATATGAGATAGTGATAGAACAGATTGAATGTCTAGAGAATGACAGTACTCAATGACGTATGCTTTCAGGTTGAGGACCTGAACGATGAGATCATACGGATGCTAAGAGTTTGTACATTCTTGTTATGTCCCTAGTCAGATGTCATTGTGGAAGGTAAATAGACAGCAATGACACACAAGGCTAGATTGTGGTGTTGGTTGATGACAGAATCTCATTAGTCATGATATAGAGATATCAAACCAAACACATAGGTACTTGTTAGAGAACAAGTGTACCGGACAGACCCACCGTGAGTTTGACACATGGAACCATGAGATGGTAGTCACAGTCAGTACTCACAATGATGGTGGTGAGTGTGATTCTTAGACCTGAAATCACTACACTCAACACATGTCGTTGGGCACACTTTAACATCAACAAACGCAGTCCTGAAACATGGGTTGTTATAAAGGTGATGATTGGGTGGCTTTGACACATGGGGCTTTTGAGGGGTGAGTGATAGATATGGGATTTGTCCCTCCTGAGGGAGTTTGATATCCAAGGCCACTTGATGAGTAGGATTGAGATAGGCGTGCGCACGCATGTGTGAATCAGTATGTGATATTGATGTCATACATATCTCCTTCAGTCTACTCTGAGATCAAGAAAGTGAATGAACGTTGACAGGATGACAGTTCCATGCCTTGAGTTCATTCGGGATATCAGTGACAAAGGAATTATACATTTACTGTAACACCATTCACGGATTGTAGGATGAAAGTTGTTCTCCAACTTTCTACTTTCACTTGGGTAGCAATGATGTGTGACTAGGCACCGCTCTTTGCTTGTGAAGTCATAAGTGTTATGGACTTTCACTGCCAACGTGAAATGGACCTGCAGGGTCACACACATAGGATTTAACCTGGAAGAGGAGTTTTGTCCACAAAGCAATGTTTAGATTGATTACTAAAGGAGTTTAGTAGTTCGATTAAACACTCAATCAGTCGATAGCTCAATATCATATGGTTCAAGGTGTTGGATGCATTGATTGGAGTATCGGATTGATTGAAATTGCAACTGACTGATTTTGCCCAACCTGTGCTCCCAACCGATCGGCTCATGTGATGAACCGGTCGGCTGAGGTGCTGAACCGGTCGGCTGGAGTGTCCAGGCCGATCGGCTCATGCCCAGGTTGAAACGACCGGTTCAAGAGTTGAACCGATCGGCTCAACTGGTGCAACCGACCAGTTGGGAAAGACATGTCGGCAAGAATTTTCCTTTGGTTTCAAATTGCCCAATTTGATTGGGAATAACATTGGTATACGATACCAATTGAGAACGAAATAAGGAAAGTCTTTTTGAGCCGGATTAGGACCATGAACCGATCGGTTCAGGGCACCAACCGATCAGTTGGAGTGCCCCAAACGATCGGCTCAGGTCCAACCGATCGGCTCAATGGCCGAACCGATCGGTTCAGTTGTGAACCGATCATTTCAAGTTGCGAACCGGTTGCTTTTTGTGGAAAATTCTCAAACCCTTCTACTCATGCTTTTAGTCCCGTATTGCCGGGCACAGAGAACCCTGTCCCATGACCCGCCTATATATATAGGGGTATTGGGGGCTTCTCAAAGTACAACTCAATGCAAGCCGGTTGCTTTGCAAAGTTGTCGTTCTCTCTGGTTTTGGTAACCGTGAGAGATCCTGAGCAAGTTCTTCCCGCAAAAGGGAGGTGCAGCAAGGGAAGGACAACTGCAGTTGCAACTGGTAGCAGGAGAGTGTGTTGGCGACTAGTATGTCAACAGGAGGGTGTTACACCTTCCACTTCCTTGTGGGACAAGGAGAGTGGAGTTCCAGGTGGTCCGTGTGGACTACTACAGAGGCGGGAGGACACTGCCGCTTAGGAGGACAACTGTCATCCGACAGTCCGGTAGGAGGAGGAGTCGTCAGTCCTGGTGCGACCAGGAGCTGCACAGACGCCGTCCAAGACCGGAGTTGAAGACCGCGCATTGCGCGAGGTATTGTCGCCGAGCAAGCCTCGGGACAAGGTATGATTCCACAAACCATCCTTTCCTATTATATAGACGTTGACGCGTTTCCTCGGTATGGGTTGGGGGAGAATTTTTTTTTTGTTTCCGTTGCCTTCTCTGTCTCCCCTATAACCCAACAGTGGTATCAGAGCCACGTCAACTGCTCTATATTTTTTTTTGAATATCGATATGATCGATTTTGGTTTGTCGCCTTTATTTATTGCATGCGATGCGAATAATATTGGCTTTATGCATGTCCAATCCTAAATCCACAAATCCCAAATTACATATATGATATGTATCATTAATGCACTCGATATGCGTCGCCCTTAAACGAGTTTTGTGGTGGATGTGTGTAGCGTGATTATGGCCTATAAACCCCTATCTGTGTGTGGTTGTTTGTGGTTGCTTGCATCTCGGTCTGCGCACCGATCTTCCCTCTCTTATTCCTGATGTAACTCAAAATAATTCGAGATTCTTTCCTACCTTTGCTCCCCCCGAATGTAACTCGGGGTTTCCCTTTTAAGCAATGTAAAATAGGATAGATTTTATTTCCTGTTATGTCGAAGACCAGCGGACATCAAGACGACAGCTGAAATGATCGGTTCAAGGCGTGAACCGATCGGTTGACGTTCCATACGGTCGGTTCAAGGAGTGAACCGATCGGTTGATGACCGGTTCGAGGAGCGAGACGAGCGGGTGGAGGACATGACGAGATGCACGATGACCAGGTGAACTGATCGGTTGGAGGAGACAACCGATCGGCTGGTGGCACCCAGACGACCGGCTGGAGAGTACAGATCATTCATGTGATGAGTTGATCAACCCAGATGGCAAGGCACAAAGTTCATCTTGTACAGGTTGCATGTGATGTAGACCTAGATGACCGTGATTCCTCTTGGATCGAGGAATCACATTAGGATGGCCATAATCATCGCTTTTTATCATTTGTGCATGTTTTCTGTGGGATATAGCATGTATATGATACGTACTATGTATTGTGGTGATTGGATATGTATATGTATATAAAAACCAAATCCCTCATTAAAATATTAAGTTTTAGATGCCTTCCAAATGCGACACACGTGAAAAGCTAGTTCGACCAAGTGTGGGCACGTCCTAGCGTGGTGCACCGTCTACCTCATGGAAGCGTGAAGGATGAATGTGTGGGTCTGCCCAAGCAGGGTGCATATTCATCGTGTTTGCTTTGGGTCGGACTTAACAAGGTGACCTAGATAGGATCTAGCGCCTTGAGGCATGGAGATGATCATTGCAAGGAGTTGTAGATGACATCTTATCAAGAGTTGCATATGATGTAATTGGCAAAAGTTGCCTACCTGAGAGATCTATGTTGTGGGTGACAGCCCAAGCTGGTCCATGACTTAGAGGATTTCAGGATCTTGCCCACTAGAAGGTTGTACGCTGCAATCTTCCAAATTGATGGTGAGGGCTATCAATTTGAACTAAAATAGTGGGAGCGATAATTAATTAAAGGCCTAATTTTATCGTCAACTTTTCAAATCAATCAAACAAGTCAAAAATGCGTTTTTGGACTAAAATTGCATATATTTCCTTTTTGTTAATATAAATGGTTAATCAACAAATCACTTTATTTGCGATCAGTCTTTGAGACCAACAAATTAAATGGGAATAATTCTATGAATGGTTAGGATGATGATGAGAAGTGTTCTCAATCAAAGAGCGGAATCTCTAAGTCCTAGTTATACCAGAACCAGATGAACTCGATCCCACCACATCAATGGCTGAAAGTATGCTTCTGGAAGCATACTGAGGATGACATTGATGAGGAGTGCTTGATGTTGTGTTCTCTGAACTATGAGTTGCAGAGACAACATGAGACATATGATGTCTCCAAGATACTGTCCTAGTATGTCATGACAGAAGGAGATCCAGTAAGGTATTCACACACTCAATGTGATTGGGTTTGTGGAAAACCTAACTAAGAAGGATTCCCTCTGAGCCAAGAGTTGGCTATTGGTATGATACTGCAAGTGTTGCAAAATCATACAGATCATGATAAACTACAACATGAACAACTTTGACAAGCGTTGACAGAGTTGTTGGACATGTTGAGGATAGTAGAGGCAAAGATGAAGAAAGACAAACCACAGTCTTTGATATGATCAAAGAAAAGGTAAGTCTTAAGGGCAAGGATAAGGGCAAAGCAAAGAAGTGTTCTATTGCTAGCCGACAATCCAAGCCGTCTTCATCCTCAAGGCACATGGGGAAAGGGTGTATGAGGGATTGCCCTCTATATCTGGAAGAACAAAAGACGATGAAGGAGGGGATGGAGATCTCCACCTAAGGTATCATGAAATGAACCGCTTCTTTATCTGAGGTATATGATACCAAGATATGGATATGTCATATATGATATGCAATATCCACAAAGAAGTGATGGCCTTTGTGAAAGGACCAAGAAAGAAATACCCATCATTGGAGCAAGTGTTGCTGCCATAGATAGGAGTATCTTTCAGTTTATTTCAGCCTAAAGGGCACAAAATAGAGTTGAGAACTGCTATTTCATATATTGCCAATAGATAGAAACACTTTATTATTGCATATTGTATGACAATGATGGCAATTAATAAAGTTGATGTTTCAATCTTAAAGATATGATCTTTGTGGCAATGCCTTGTTTATCTTGTGATACATGGTATGCATAAGATAAAATGATACCTAAAGTTAATGATAACTCAAACAATCAAATTAGCATCAATCATGAGAAATTCATTTCTAGTTTCCATGTGATGGATAAATCTAGACTCTTTTGGTTAGAGAACCAATAAGAGACATGAATCTCTTGTACATGATTAATCAATCTTCACTAATGTAGTGGGAGAATGATTATCCTATTAGGTATAATACATGTGATGTATTTACATACCTATTGCAGTAAATGCTAATACTTCAAATGGTGTTTAGAGAAATACCAATATGAATATCTTGAAGTGTTCAAGATTATCATAGATGAAGTACAAATTTCGTAAAGTGTTAATTCTTGATGAGATCAATGAAAGAAACACTTGAACCAAATGTTTGAGATCCTTACGAGTGATTATGATAATGTATCATAGTGAACCCATGATTAAGGCATGGTGATGTCTAAATCAAGAAGGAATCATACTCTAAGGAGTTAGAGAATGATTATCAAATAACTGAATTCTTCTTAATAAAAGGATACCCCACACTAATAAAGGACATTAAGAATCACAAGGAGTTGTGAATTCTTATATTCTTGACAGATACACCTCAATTATCTATGTGATGAGTTGTTCATGTGATGAGTCAACTATCTAGATGAATATGAGGAATCAGATTTTGAGTTATGGTATAAAACCATTACATCCTAAATGACATCCGTGTGAACCATAAGGTATGACATTGATGGTAGCACTCATTGGATCATATCCATAAGTGCAAATAAGTCTTAAGTGTTAAGACACATGGATAACATTTTGAGAGGGATGATGCTTGTTGATTGCAACTTAATGACTATGACACTTGGCATATGGATACTAAAACCGCATTCCTTTGAGGAATAAAATCAGGATGTGTACGTGACACAGCCTATAAGGTTTATGAATCCATTAATGCAAACGAAGTCTATAAGTTACAATGGACTAATCAATGTGATTGATTGAGTACAAGCAACTCAAAATTGGATCTTTACTTTGATGATATAGTCAAAGGGTTTGACTGATATGTCAAAGATAAAGACGGGATCTGTGATTTAGTGGGAGCATATTCACATTCCACATATTGATGTGAAATGGAATTGTTCTAGAATGGAAATCCAAAAGTGGAAATTATCTTTAAGGAAGATAGAGATGTTTCCTATATGATAGGAATAGAGATCTATGGAGATAGTTCTCGACAAATCTCTTGACCTGGAAAAGAGAGAGCATACATTGGCAATCTATACTGAAGGGTTCAGTATGCACAGATTCAGTGGGAGAAAACTTGTCCATTTTATATGGATATTATTATCCCAAGTCCAAGTGTCCAATTCTTATGAAGAATGGGAACACTAAGAATAGATATCGATCTATCATGTATGTAATCATCACATTGTCTTGCATGTATGACATGGCAAGAATAAAATGTATTCATCATCTTGTATGTAAGACATGGCAATATGATGTGCTCATCCTGATAACTCGTATGTAGGACATGACGAGTGGATGTCTGTCTACTTTCAGTAAGGGTTACTAGAATACCATAAGAACTTGATAAGTACTTGGGATGTACTAGTTCTATGGAGATAAGGAAGAGTTCGATGTAAAGAGTTACATTGATGCGAACTTCTGAAAGGACAGAAAATTAATCGCAAAATATACATAGGATGTATAAAAGTGAAAGTTTGTTGATAATTGGAAGTGTTCCAATAAAACCATTTAAAAGGGAAATGTCGAGTATCTGTGTGTTAGAGAACAGCAGTGGATACTATATGGATCTAAAAGTTCATGAGATGAACTTATATTCCACTCATTGATGACAAGTCTGGAATCCTTGATCATGCAATGTGGCTAAAGGTTAGCAATGGAATACTAGATCGCATATTATGGCAACTCCATCTCATACGTGCGACGTACAACGAAGAGATGAGAGACATGTGATTTATACTGACTTTGGCAAGGTGTTGCCATTACTCACTATGATGGCACTAGAGCACAGTGACATGTGGGACATGTTTGAAGATCACTATGAATATGATTCAAGAGTGATTGGCTCGCAGTGCAAGTGGGAGTATGTTGGTATGTATGCCCTGAGAGCCAATCAAGGGATGATTGGTGGGATACATTAAGATTGATTTGATAAACATCAAAGGCAAGCTTCCAATTCATTCTGGTTCAGTCATATGAGATAGTGATAGAACAGATTGAATGTCTAGAGAATGACAGTACTCAATGACGTATGCTTTCAGGTTGAGGACCTAAACGATGAGATCATACGGATGCTAAGAGTTTGTACATTCTTGTTATGTCCCTAGTCGGATGTCATTGTGGAAGGTAAATAGACAGCAATGACACACAAGGCTAGATTTTGGTGTTGGTTGATGACAGAATCTCATTAGTCATGATATAGAGATATCAAACCAAACACATAGGTACTTGTTAGAGAACAAGTGTACCGGATAGACCCACCGTGAGTTTGACACATGGAACCATGAGATGGTAGTCACAGTCAGTACTCACAGTGATGGTGGTGAGTGTGATTCTTAGACCTGAAATCACTACACCCAACACATGTCGTTGGGCACACTTTAACATCATCAAACGCAGTCCTGAAACATGGGTTGTTATAAAGGTGATGATTGGGTGGCTTTGACACATGGGGCTTTTGAGGGGTGAGTGATAGATATGGGATTTGTCCCTCCTGAGGGAGTTTGATATCCAAGGCCACTTGATGAGTAGGATTGAGATAGGTGTGCGCACACATGTGTGAATCAGTATGTGATATTGATGTCATACATATCTCCTTCAGTCTACTCTGAGATCAAGAAAGTGAATGAACGTTGACAGGATGACAGTTCCATGCCTTGAGTTCATTTGGGATATCAGTGACAAAGGAATTATACATTCACTGTAACACCATTCACGGATTGTAGGATGAAAGTTATTCTCCAACTTTCTACTTTCACTTGGGTAGCAATGATGTGTGACTAGGCACCGCTCTTTGCTTGTGAAGTCATAAGTGTTATGGACTTTCACTGCCAACGTGAAATGGACCTGTAGGGTCACACACATAGGATTTAACCTGGAAGAGGAGTTTTGTCCACAAAGCAATGTTTAGATTGATTACTAAAGGAGTTTAGTAGTTAAATTAAACACTCAATCAGTCGATAGCTCAATATCATATGGTTCAAGGTGTTGGACGCATTGATTGGAGTATCGGATTGATTGAAATCACAATTGACTGATTTTGCACAACCTGTGCTCCCAACCGATCGGCTCATGTGATGAACCGGTTGGTTGAGGTGCTGAACCGGTCGGCTGGAGTGTCCAGGCCGATCGGCTCATGCCCAGGTTGAAACGACCGGTTCAAGAGTTGAACCGATCGGCTCAACTGGTGCAACCGACCAGTTGGGAAAGTCATGTCGGCAATAATTTTCCTTTGGTTTCAAATTGCCCAATTTGATAGGGAATAACATTGGTATACGATACCAATTGAGAACGAAACAAGGAAAGTCTTTTTGAGCTGGATTAGGACCATGAACCGATCGGTTCAGGGCACCAATCGATCGGTTGGAGTGCCCCAAACGATCGGCTCAGGTCCAACCGATCGGCTCAATGGCCGAACCGATCGGTTCAGTTGTGAACCGATCATTTCAAGTTGCGAACCGGTTGCTTTTTGTGGAAAATTCTTGAACCCTTCTACTCCTTCTTTTAGTCCCGTATTGCCGGGCACAGAGAACCCTGTCCCATGACCCGCCTATATATATAGGGGTATTGGGGGCTTCTCAAAGTACAACTCAATGCAAGGCGGTTGCTTTGCGAAGTTGTCGTTCTCTCTAGTTTTGGTAGTCGTGAGAGATCCCGAGCAAGTGCTTCCCGCAAAAGGGAGGTGCAGCAAGGGAAGGACAACTGTAGTTGCAACTGGTAGCAGGAGAGTGTGTTGGCGACTAGTACGTCAACAGGAGGGTGCGACACCTTCCACTTCCTTGTGGGACAAGGAGAGTGGAGTTCCAGGTGGTCCGTGTGGACTACTACAGAGGCGGGAGGACACTGCCGCTTAGGAGGACAACTTTCATCCGACAGTCCGGTAGGAGGAGGAGTCGTCAGTCCCGGTGCGACCAGGAGCTGCACAGACGCCGTCCAAGACTGGAGTTGAAGACCGCGCATTGCGCGAGGTATTGTCGCCGAGCAAGCCTTGGGACAAGGTATGATTCCACAAACCATCCTTTCCTATTATATAGACGTTGACGCGTTTCCTCGGTATGGGTTGGGGGAGAAATTTTTTTTTGTTTCCGCTGCCTTCTCTGTCTCCCCTATAACCCAACGTCAACCTCATCATATTTCAAGATCATCATCAAACGAGATTTAGAATCGAGTATCAATGTCATCATAGGTCTGACCTATTCGAGACCTAGGTCAAGAAATCATAATCAGGTTGAAGGGGTTACCTTTCCAAACTCTAAATATCAACAAGATGAAAATTTAGAGGCAGTCATAATGGGAATGTGACCTAGGTTAGGGGAGTCACAAATCAACTACCACCCTAATCTAGAACATGTGTCCATAATAATGATGAGTCGTCAAGCATATAAATAGGGTGAGTATCAACTATCAAATCGTATTTCACATGATCACAAGTCAAACATTAAGATCATAATAGAGAAATCATATTTCAATATTTTCCAAGATCAAGGTCGTAATAGAGAAACCATGTTTCAAGATTTTGCAACATTGAGGTCATAATTGTGAACCCTTCCTTTCATGGTCAAGGTAAAGGTATATTTTAGAAATTGAAAAGTCAAATTGAGCAGTCCAAGAGTTGGAGCATAATTAGGCAAGAGTGAGATCCATGTCCATCAAACTATTCAAAATAGAGATTACTAAGAGACATAGGAATCAATAGGGAAGATGCCTCTTGTATCAAGGTCTTTCATCATGATTTTAAGGGTCCAGGAGTATAATCATTCCAAAGTATAATCATCGTACATAATAAATAGGGGAAATTTGCTTAATCATGTTTGAGGCCTGGTCAAGAATAGGGCACCATGGATTCATCAAATAGGGGCCTCATCAACCATGAGGTATAATGTACAAATCCTTCTTATCTCATATTATCCTGATTTTTTCATTTAACCTCAAAATTAGAAAGCATGTATCTAGATTGGGTAAAGTTGAGTTAACATGATTTGATAGGTCATACATGATTACTTTACTCCAATATTACTTTCATTAGTCATAAGTGATTTTTAATTTATGGTTAGATTATGGCATCATCATCATTTTACTCAAATTTTACCAATTCATTCAATTTTTTTTTGTTTTCCCCATACATAAGCAACCCAAAATCGAGAGATCATGTGATTAATAGTCATGATTAGAGGAATCATGGGAAGAAATGAGAAGATAACTAATCATCGTATAATCAGTGGCTTAGGGTAGTCCTTAGAGAAGATATGAGATGTTAGATGGCTCTCTAAGGTAGGTGGAATTGGGTTATTAAACATGCATAGAGGATATGTGATTGCTCTGATACAATTTGTCACAGAGCCAGTTGTTACCCTAAGTTCACACTCTTGATGGCTACATAGCCAAAGGCAAGTGGACCTGGGTGTCTGTCCCTAGAAAGGACCTCAAAACATATGCATGAATAAAACCACAAACAAGAAAAAGGTTAGAGATAACAAGATTTTAAACATGGAAATAAGAGATATCTACCTATTTCTATATATAAGTATACCCATTGGTGATTCATTGTCAGATCATAGAGCCTTGAGTGCAACAAATCTTCATTTGGCAACTTAAAATTCAGTAAACACAATACATTAATGCTAAATAATTAAGTATGCTATGAAAAGGCATGTAAATAGTCTTAAGAGTAGTATAAAAGTTTCTTGTCTAGAAACATCATATAATAAAAAATTAGAAACAAGGAATGAAACACTTCACGACATTCTTTTATACAAAGTGTGTCTTAAGTATATTTCCATTATACTCAACAACATAATATTTCCATTGACCAGATTTTCATTGGAAGGGTACGTAAGGGTTCTCAATATTAGCCAACCCTTTTATTAATAGGGTCCACCTTATCTGGACATCTCCAGTAAGGTGCCCAACCTTGTTCCCTTACCCTGAGAATACAGGCAGGCACACAAGGTTTGTATAATGAATAAATTCAATTATGTCTGGGATTTGTTCAACATATTTCAAGCAAAACGAACATACTAATGATAGGGAACAAGTAGCTCAAACATGTAATTATCTAGACAAGAATCCATCCAGGCCTACATACAAGCAATCCAATATCATAGTAGGGTCAACTGATTAAGTGTACCTTGCGAGTAGAGTACAAGATTAACCATTAATTAGAAAACCATAAAATGCAACTTTGACTAGATCTTGGCAATAGTGTTAGTCAATTGATCCAGAGATTACACCAAAGTATAATTTCATTAATATCACAAGATTATGTCTTATTAATCATAATCATGGTGGTCGGATGTGTCACATAGATTTAGATGTCATTCACCATTGATATCAATATCTCAACTAAGTCATGAATATGCATTATTAAGAAACATAGTATGTCACAGTTTCATTAGTGTTTTGAGTGACTCATTACAATTAGATCAAGATATATGATTAGAGTTTCAATATCATAGCTAGAGCATTCATAATATTTGAACAAGCTTAGTCGACATAAGCATAAACTTTGACATAACTAGTCATCTTGTGTATAATCGTGCAAGATTTTCACCATTAGGGTATATATGGGATCTACTTGAGTAAGGAATAATAAACATCACCAATCTACTAATTTGAGATTATAATATACCATGGATTATCATTATGGAAAGATTTGCATAATATTGGAGACTTAGTTACCAATGTACATACTATATCATATTTCAACTCAAGATTAGGGCAGTTAATCATCTTAGGGAACATGCATGATTCACAAGGTATTTGTGTGCTCAAAGAATGATAAGTGATTGATTTAGGAGTTCGCATGATCATGTTAGACATAGAAGACCAACATGTGAGCTATAGTTTAGATTCAACATGAAAGTATCTATAAAAGGCATGTTTCAAGGTTCAAAGTACATCATCGAGTCATATTAGGATGATAGCATGGACAACTTTGAATATTAATTAAACAAGCATCAACATTTATGATTTAGGTCAAGCATGAGGATTTGAGGCACCTTCAACAAGGTTAAGCATAAATGAAGTAGTATTTTAACATTAAAAGCCCATTTTAGGTCATAAAAGAAACATTGGACCATTTAAGGGTGCAAGGATGGTTGAATATAGATATTGATGAATAAGTTTATTCAAGTTACTGATCCAAAGCTAACATCAATGTTTTAGGATATTAAAGATAACGAGCATGCATAACATAGGTTAAAACCACTTCAAAGAGCATCTAAATTTTTTTTGGCATATTAATGGAGATAAGAGCATAAACAGGATATGCAAGTATATGTATATGGTAAATCTCATTTTTATGATCAATATGGTATATTGGATGTCTACATTTGGAGCTAGCATGACCAAGATATATTTTTGTGTGTATATTTACCTAGATTTAGCTGCACTAGTTCATTGGATATAGATCTGAGGGTTGATGGAGGGGAGAGGAGGCACTCCTTTGTTTTTCAAACTTCATGGGCCAGCCTCCTAGATTCTACGTGCAGCCCACATGGTGTGGCCCACCATCCTAGACAAACCCTAGCCAAGGGTGGCGGCTGGTGGCATCAGTTGTGCTGATTCGTTGGATCTATGGCCCGGTCTCACCCATATGATGGTCGCAACCCTCTGTCTAGTGGACGCATGCCCACCAATAGTGTTTGTAGTGTCACGGATCTACAACAGAGTTTGCGGAAGACATGTGAAGGTAGAGAAAATGGGCTTCGAAGAGCTGGGAAAGTGGTTGGTTGACCTCGGTGAAGCACGACGGTTCCATTTGTGGCTTGATCACGTGCATTGGTGGCTCATCGGCAAAACACCCAAGGTGAATCTAGGAGGAAATGATTGTGGCTAGAGGAGAAGCAATGAAGATGAAAATGGGGATTTAGGGAATGAGAAAGAGGTAAACCAAGTGGAAAATACTGAGAATGAAGTTTTGTAGCACTCTGGCAAGCCAATTTCATCAAAAAGCATCAAAAAGAGGTGCCATTGGTTTCTCCTAAAGCTATTGTACAGATAGAGGTAGGAGATGTCCAACTTCCATTGGAGTAGGGGGGAAGAATATGTGGTTCACGATCCAAAGGTCAAGATTTGTAGAGACATAAACAAGATGTGGATTGCTAACATGTCAAGTGAAGGGGCACCCACTTTAACTGGCCCGTGTGCCCGAATTACGCTCAAAAAGATTAAATTTTACTAAAATTAGATTAAATCAAGGGAAAGAGGGGTAACTTGAAAGACCTATAACTTGGGATATAAGTGTTCAGTTGAGGTTATTCTTGCACCATTGGAAAGAAAATAAAAAGATCTACATCATTAGACACATTAGGGATCGAGATAATTACATTGATGAGGTTCATGTTCAAAAGTAAAAGCATGATGCACTAAAGTCATTAGAAAATAGGTCAATATTGATTATAATGTCACACAAAGGGACAAAGGAGCAAGGTTACTACAATTTAGCATCAAATCACTCACAAAATATGATTGAAATCCAATAGTGTGATGTGAGTCACTAATTTGAGAGATAAAGGGCATATGGTAGTGAGATAAAGATCTAGGTTATCACAAAACGTCTTCTTGTATTATCTCTTAAATTACTAATGCCATTAATATCTCAAATATGGTACTTCAAGCTTCAAACATTTATGCTTGTATAAGTTCAGTGGTTATTAATGCACAAGGACCAAAGGTTCAAGTTTAATCACTATTTTGAACTCAACGGTGCATGTGGCCCTCTATTTTGATACTATGAACATGATGATAATGGATCTTAAACCATATTCTAAAAGTGAATTTTAATGAATCAAATCCTTCTAGAGACTCCAAATAAGTAAGATATGATACACATTGAGAAGTGAATCAAACCTATGCACACTTATGCTCTATTTAGACTTTATGATGTGAAATGATGAGTGGATGGTGATTTATGTGGACTTTGTGTATTGAATCTTGAACTTTGCTCAAATGTCGACTTAAATATACCCAAATCTCTTGTGTGACCTCCAAATCAGTAGAATTACATGCCTAGTATCCTAATTTCTATATGGATCTTCTCATATACTATTGTGGGTAATGGACATAAGCTTCACTTGAAATGGGATCTTGTATTCTTGTTGATAACTAAGACTCCAACCTTGTATGAACCTTGATCTAATGATGATCTTATGCTATATTACAACTTCAAATCAGTATCGTGGTTATGATTATGACACCTAACTCAAGTAGACCCCATCTATACTCTAATAGTGACAATCTTGCATGATTATAACTCAATATAACTAGTTATGCCAATGTTGATGCTTATGTTGACTAAACTTTCTCAAATCTTATGATTTCTCTATTTAACATCTTGTAACTCTTATAATATAAACATGATCTAGTTAATATGTGTCACTCCAAATTATAATGAACCCATGACGTACTATGTATCTTGATAATGCCTATGCATGACCTAGTTGAGATATTAAAATCAAAAGTGAAAGATATGATACCTAGACTTAGGTGATAGATCCAACTACCATTATATGATTAATGATACTTAATATTATTGATGTTAATATAGTTACACTCATATCTTATCCTAGGGTCACTTGGTTGACAATATTACCATGATCTAGTCAAGCTTGCTATTTAAGTGTTTTCTAAATCAAATTGTTAATCTTGTGCTCTACTCAAGATATTCTTTATCCTCCTATTTTCTAGACTAGTGGTATTAAACTTTATTGTATGTATGTATGCTTAAACTCCTTGTATTTATATACTTGATTGAGCTAGTTATTTCCTATGATTAGTATGTTCATTATGTTTGAAATATGTTAGACAAATATTGAACATAACTGAACTTGTCCATTATATGAATCTTGTGTACCTACATGTTGTCTTGGGGTAAGGGCATAAGGCATGTTGAAATAGAGTTATCTCATTGAATTACCCTTGAGGTCCCTCACATATAAAAAAGGTTAGCTAATCTTGAGCACCCTTACGGATCCTTCCTTTGAGGAAGTTGGTCAATGGTCATATATTGTTGTTTAAGTATAATGGAAATGTACCTAAAACACGATTGCATGTTAACAAGAAAGTCTTTAATGTTGTTGTTTTCTTTCTTTCTATTATATCAATTTTTTCTAAGAATAAATGTTTTCTAAAACCTATGTCTTTATGTTCTTTAAGTGCACCCATCACCGGTGTGCTAATGTGTACCCATTTTATGATTTTAGGTAACATGTACACTATGACTCCTGCTATGATCAATACTTCTGCTCTGATGTTATGTTTACATGCTCTTACTTTGGTGATGTCTAATGTCATGCAAATGGATTTCACATGGGTTGATATATGGTTTAAGATCTAATGTCAGGTACTAGTTTTGTTTTCCTTATGTGCCACATTGTATCTTATCTTGTTCTTATTTTTGGTTTTATTCATTCATATGTTAGTTGATATTTTTAGGGACGGATACCCATATCTGCTCGCCTTTGTGTATGTAGTCATTAGTAGTGTGGACTTACGGTAATAAATGGTTCCTTGACTGAATGCTACATGTGTATGAAGTTTAACAATTGCAATTATGTTGTTATTATTAGGAAGTTTCTTTCATAGTTGTATGTATATAAAATTTACTCAAAATATATAGAACTGATGGAACCAATTTTTAGTTTCATTTATATGTAGCATGTGCATTCAGATAGCTAATTTCTAAATTAATGTGTAGCCAGTTGCACATAAAAATACTACGAAAAAATTATATTAGAAAATTTTTGACGAAAATAATTTTCTCATACCACTCCCCAAAAATATATCCCAACCTAGCACACTTTGTATTGATTCGTCCAAATAAAGTATCTCTTTATAAATTTCAAGTCAGAAGGTGTCACATCTTATTTGACATATTTATATAAAATAACAATATAATTATTTTTTAAAAGTGTCACATTGTGTGGTGCTTTCCACCTGAACGTTTAGGTGGAAATCGCCATACAATGTGATTTATTTTTAAAAACATATTTTATTAAATAAAAATGCACAAATTTATGGCTTATTCTCAGCACAGACCTATAAAGCGCCACTTTAAGTGGCGCTAAAGTGATGCATTTTGAAAATATTTTTTAGGAGGTGCTACAAAGATAATTATTTTAACTATAGTGTGTCAATTTGTTTTTTTCTTCAAAATACTACTCTTTAATAAAAGGGAACATGTCAAACTAATATTACTAGTCTATTTGAATGAGTTAATTATTATTATTTGATATTATCATAATGATCCAAACATGGTTTAATAGTTTTCATTTGGTGATTTTGTCCTTGTTTGAAGGGAGTGAAAAGATGAAGACCAATTTTATACAAGATAAGAGTTGAATGTATATGTGCAATTAAAAGTTTGATAAACTCAATAATATGTATTTTTGTGAAGATGTGGAGTTCTTCCTTGACCTTAAATTTAAAGATAGTATGAATTCTAATGGACCTTCCCCATCAAAAAGTTATGGAAACTCATTTTTCCAACATCTAGAGGTTATTCGATATCATATTTTTTGCAATGGTTTCCTTGAATGATATACAATATTGAAATATCATGGAGAAAATGACATCGAACCTAGATCAATTAACATGAACAATAATGAGACAATGAATATATTAAATGATATGATGTGTAAGTATTAGTTTGATCAAATAAATGATTATAGTAATATAAAAAAAATTATGATTCTGGGATCAACATTTTTGAAGAGCTAATCGAAGATGCTAAGACTCGACATTGTGTCTTTTATTTTGGGTACTTTTATTTTCCTTCAATGATAGACATGACATTTTGGTCAAATGATAGACATGACATTATTTTCCATGGCATCCATGCTATTAATTGAGAAGAAGCTTGCAAGAATATGTAGATTCAATTGCATTATGTCTCAAAGTGTTCATCACCATGCAATTAGAAAAATGATAATGAGTTAGTTCTAGTTACACATGTAAAAAATACTTACTTTTTTCCATATTAGTTTAGTGAAATTTTATTTAAATAAGCTGGATGTATCAATCATATATAGTAGTAGTATGAGGTGGTTGTGTCCCTCGTCACTATATATGATAGTTTTGATGTTGTTCTAAAAATCATGTTTAGTAGGAAATGGTTATAGTGCCTTGAAATAAAGCTACATTCATTCTATAAAATAAATCAAGTTCTGAATGTTGATGTATTGCTACAAAGACATGCAAAACCTTTCTTGTCCTATTTTTCATTTGCTTTTTCAATAATATATAATTCAATTTAGGTAATATTTATAGGTCAAATAAATGATATCCTTTCATGCATAATTGTTTTCCTTTCACATACAATTATCTATCTAATCATTGTCAAGTAGAGTATCCTGAAACTTAGTTTAAAACTAGCTATTTTCATACTATGTTGTTTTTCTCAAATTGCAATGAGATCCTATAATTCATATATCAATGAGATACAATATCATTAGATTGAAATAAAATATATTTTATCATATGATATGCAAGACAAGTAGACTAATAGTAGGAATAATTTGTTTTTGATAACTTTCAAGGCATACAACTATTAAATAGGAAATAGAAGACATTACAGGAAAGGGAAATTTATACATGATCTATATGTACCATAATTTATCCCCTATTTTTATGTATTTAAATTTGAAGGTATTTTGCATTTATACATACCTTTGTGACCTCACTGCCATGATGTTAGTATATTCTTATTATAGAAGGCAGCCATACGAGCTTTACAACTCGACATAAGTTATACTCTATGATACGAAAACATATCAACCAATGTGATTAATTGTATTACTTTAATTACAATTTTTTAGCATATTTATTTTAAAAGTGAAATTTCTAAAATTTTTAAATCTACAACATATTTTCCTCAATTACGAACAAAATAGTTTAATTGATCCTAATTTTACGCGACATATATATACCTTTTTCAACAATGTAGATTATATAAAAAAATTAATTTCCTTGAGTTTTATAGTTCCCATTTAATTTTCATATTGAGATATCAATACAATATATTCCCCTATAATTGAACACAAAATCATATTTTATTTAAATATTAAGAAAATGTAACTATTTTTATGTATAGAGAATGCATCAAAAATTATTATCAATAATTTAGCACAATGATAATGTGATTGGAGATACCTTTTTTTCCATGATTGTAATACAATTGACTTTATCATATTTACTTTTGCAAAAATACTAACAACTTTGAATATTCACCCACAATCAAACATATGCACATATTATAGAGTTTTCAAGTATCAAAACATCCACAACATACACACACCCCAAAATAACTTACAAGAGATGAATACATATTAAACAAATCATGGATGATAAAAGTCAAATATAGATAGGAAATGTCAATTCAAATATAAGATTACTTGGCATACGGCATATCCATAGGTTCCATAATTCTTTTTATAATAGAGTAGGGACATATTTTTCTTGTAGCAAAATCTCAATTATGAACATTTTTCTTGAAATGTATCCTTTCAATATTCATCATTGATCACATACTTAATTTTATAATCATAGGCTTATGGTATGTGAATAGTAAATTCCACTCCCTTACTTTAGGTCTATGGTATAAAAAAGCAAATCAATAATATCCATTGATTTATCGACATCAATCAAGTCACTATTGTGAAAATATTTTCCAACTTTGGAAATGGAAAAAAGAAAACTAAAAAGTGCCATATGAAGAAAAGAATCACTAATTCTTTTTCCTACTCACTACATCCAACATCATGTCTTTAAAATAGAAAAATAAACAAACTTTTCTAGATATGTATGTAGAGACAATCCTATGAAGCCTCCATAGGTTCCACTGGTCGACATTGTATGTGAAAATATATATAATACATCCAATCCATTCAGTAAAAGATTATTTTCAAATACCCAATTAGACGGAACACATCTTATCATATTTTAAAATCAAGTTGTTGGATATATGCCTAAATTGTCACAATAGAAAAATAGGGTATTCAAAAAATGTGATAAATTGAATACTACCACAAAATAGAGAGCTACGCAATTGTTACTCTTATACCCACGATTGGTCAAAACTTTAGAGAGAAACTATGAAAGAACTCTCAGTATTTGACATGAACATAAAAGAGATATAGGGAAGGGACAAACTAATCTTAAGAAGACATGTTGTAGGTAGGACTTCCTTGAAACAAAATTGAAATTGTCTTTATAATTTTGCAACCAAGATAAACCAAAATATGTGTCTCATATTTGGAACTGAGTAATAGTAAGAAGGAAAGAACCAACATGAAAATTAATACTATATTCATCTATAGAGTGCATCTAGTCAAAATTTGCTAACATGCTACTTTACTGATATCGATTTCTTGAATATATGAGAGATTCATGTAACTATTGGTTCAGTGACACTTTTCCACAACATCATAACTACATCTTTAGATCATGTGGTATCATACAAGTTTATATAACACAAGTTCTAGACCTACATGTAAATTAACACCTATTATATCCTACATTATTGATATCTATGAAAAGGAAAATTATAGCATACACACATATAGAATTGCAAAATACTATGCATATATAAATCATTTTGGATACAAATAAACAATTAGTTTTGTTCATATTTATAAGTGAGCTAATAAGAGTTTGATTTAACTTGGAATACTATGTACTCATTAGATGATTGTATGTTTTAATTTAACTTTCTTCTTCATATACCTTCCATATATTAGAATAGGAAAAATGCTTTTCAATGAGATAGTTGTTGCAAAACACCATGCCTATAATTGAACATGGTAATTTTCAAGTGTCGTTTCCTAGTTACTTGTATGTTTGATCCAACATCTACTACCCTATAGATTGTGATTATTCAAACATGTTTTTTACAATTATTAGTATGCGATTTAGTATTGAGATAAAAAACAACCTAAAAATTATAACCCACCCATGTTGCATGTGCATAACTATTCTTCTTATTAGCGATAAAATGTCAATGTGTCATCTACTATGAAAGGTATGCACTTTTTGGTTGGGAAACTTGGAATGAAGATGCCCTGGTCATAAGCCTTATTTTAGTAAACATTTCCCCTATATGAAGACTAACATGGTGCTCAGATGACAAGATGAATTTGATTATCAATGAAAAATGTGATGAAATAGAAATTCATTTAGTGGTTGCAACATTCACATTCCAGCAATATGCATTAATCAAATCCAAATAGACAATATATTACAAATAGGATTCCATAAGTGGTTGAATAAAAGATAATCTCTTCATAAAGGGATAATAATCATATGGAAACTTAGATACATGCCAAATAAAAACATGAGCTTCTAGGGATTCATTATCTTCACCTATAGTTTTACCTTATGGTTCCCATTATATGAATTATTTACAGCATAATTCAAGGTACATCAGATGACACACATTCCACATTGAGATATTGTATGATATGAACAATTTATTTACACTTCCTTTAATATTACTATTGCATAGTTAAATATTTAGCATGTTATTTATCTTGTTTGTCAGTTCATCTTTTTTTGGGTGACCAAGAGAACCCATCGCGGGCGAGCCTGACATAGTACACTCTCGAGGTATGAGAGGGTGTGGTCCGCTCACCCCATCCCGCACCTAATCAGTGTGGATTGACATTCGCAAAGTGCCTTCGATGAGAGGTTCAAACTCAAGTCTTTCATTGGGACTTACGGAGCTCTTACCACCCAGGCTACTATGTTTGTGAGTTCATCATGGTGGCAAGAGTTGAAAATAAACATGTGGCAAGAGTTGAAAATAAACATGGTTTGCAATATGAAAGTTAAGTATGAAATGAGATTTTCATGGTAAGATTTTCATTGGGCCCTTGGCTACTATCATTGAAATACCAATTCATAATCGATAGTCAAATATTATCTAGAAGAGTAGAAGAGGTACTTAATTATTTTAATTTATCGAGTGGAAAAGAGTGGTCCTAGAAGTATTCTAAAAAGTGTATTTTCGATGACCATAGACTAATTGTGTGGCTTATGTGGGTGCATTTGCATAACACATGCAATTACTCTTTAAATGGAAGATATACCCTTATTATAAATATTTTTATTTTGAGAAGTAAATTGGAGACTACCTTATCACATTAAAAAAATTTTACAATTGTTAATATTATAAAAATGAATTACCGTTATTTTAATAGCATTGTTTTGTAAAAATTATAAGATTTTGGCATTTTTATATCGTGTTGAATGTTATGTGCTTGGAAAATCTTTATTGTTAACCACTTAAACAATTTTTTGTAAGTTTTTTTAATTGAGTTTGATGTCTAAATCCTTTATGAAGTCAAATAAATGATTTAGTGTTTTCTTCCTTTGAGGAGTTTTTGATTGTATAATACTATTAGAGGTTGAAGGTTAGCATATACATATGTATATATATTTATATGTTTTATATATTAGTGTGTATGTATCTGTGTGTGAATATATATGTTCTTGTATATTTTCTACAAATATATGTGTATGTGTGCATATTTTACACATA
The DNA here is from genome assembly GCA_963693085.1 of Alisma plantago-aquatica. Classification (NCBI taxonomy): domain Eukaryota; kingdom Viridiplantae; phylum Streptophyta; class Magnoliopsida; order Alismatales; family Alismataceae; genus Alisma; species Alisma plantago-aquatica. Next base: position 730,105,394 of record OY856409.1, on the reverse strand, counting down.
TTATTGTATGTCTATAGTTTGAACAAAGAAAAAATGACATACGTTATCGATTGTGAGGTATCCTTAATTCACGAATGAGAAAGTTAAAGTTGTTAGGTATTTAGTACTTTCATGAGAATAATGGCTAATGTATGCAAGTACATATTGTGCTACCACTTCTATAGGCCTATTGTTGATGTGGTGTGGGATTTAGCATCTCCAATGGTATTGAGGCACCAAAAATCAGTCTCAACTGACAACAGTGAAGCAAAGGTGAAAGTGGTGTTTACCCTCATTGAAAAATAATTATTGACAAAGTAGGGAGCAATGTTGTTGTTTAGGAGGAGTCTAGTTAGACAGACATGGACCAGCATGAAACTACCAATCATGAAATATGGAAAACAACACATAATATCCCATTGAAATTGTTTTCCTATTTTTGAAGACTTGAAAGAAAAACATTATTGGGATTTCTTTAACATGTTTGTTGCACCTAACTATTTGGAAGTAAAAAAAAGTTCCAAAAAAACTCTTAGTATAAACTGATAGGGCCAAACTTGATGCAAGATTATCTTTCGCTGCCACTCAAAGTATCTAAACAATTTAAAAGTAGAAGTTTACATTCCAAATGGCAAGGATGATAATTATTATAGGTTTACCATTAATTTAAGACTCAAACTTGTTTCAAATTTGTTAAAGGTGCATAAATTATAATTCATACACTTGTTGCACATAAGATTACAAGGTTGTTTGATGCAATGTTACATGTTGTATGTAAGATATTGTCAATTATAGCTCGTAATGGTGCCACATCATATAATACTAAAAAACAACATAGCAAGACACAATACTTGCATTTTTGGAATTTTAAGAAAGGTGATAACCAAAAAAATAACGTGGTATAACAATATACAATTGAAGAAACTAAATATGTGCAACTGACTATTTGCTAAGGTTTAATCCATCGAAATACATTTACAACAGTAAAAGTTATAACGGACTAAAAGTCCACTTTCATTATTAAGCCATGAAAAAGTAGGGTTTAACGTAATCTGGAATCAAAACTGAAATACATGAAAAGTATGGTTATTGACCTCATAAGTGCATTGAAATTTAGAATTATTTTCTCACAATAAGGCTCAAATAAATTTTCTTTAGTAAGTAGAATACTAAGAAACGATCATGTTTACCTCTTCACATTTACCAATATTTAAATAAAAAATCTATGGTCATGGTTTTTATATTAAAAACTTGAAATATGGGCTATAATGGTAGATTTTGAAACATAAATATGAATACTTTATACGTAAGGATATATTTGATATGAATAAAACAAATGATATTCATGGTTATAAAGAGTTTTTGTTACCTAATGGTTCATATGTGTCTACAAGAAGTACATAGCTAGGTGTTGATAACATCTTCATTACACCTCAACATATGCTAACCCATTGATAGTAACTTCAATATATGGTAACAATAAGGGTAATTACTAAAAGTAAAATCTAAATTGAAGTATATTAAAGAAACCAGGAAATATGATCATCAAAGACATGATCAGAGTCATAATTGTTATGAAATACATGATTCTATAGAATAAGATATTACCTCGTAAAGACTTTGTCATATGCATCAACCCAATGATCTTTAGTAACACAACTCTAAGGAGCATCATATCCTACACGGCGTTTTGTCCTACTTGTATCCATAGTTGTCTATCCTTGCATGGATAAGAATAAATCAATAGCAAATAATAATTTCATTCACCCAATTGGCATAACTAATCAAGTGCAAATGTAATCATGTAGTGCCTTGTACCGTAGAGCCATCTTCAGTGTCAGAACTTGCTGGATGGTGAAATGAGTATTCCTAAGGAAAACTCAGAGTGCATACTATTGAGTATGTGGGGATGACATGTTGAAGATATATCCTTGTCATCCACAATGTAGATTGTGGAGGTTGTCTATGGCCATGCCTCATATATCTGATGTGATTGAGAATGGCTGCGGTCGTGTCTCGATGATTATAACATGATGTGATTAGAGGACAATTGTGGTTGTACCTCAGTGATTGGGTTTGAATACCCTAGATGCTAGCACTGTGACCTTTACCAAGGTGGGCTAGTTACTGGACTATATGTCGTTGTGGTGGTAGCTTAGACTGATATGTCACTGCCTTTTACTCATACTGACCAAGGGGAAGAGATCTTAGGATACTGACACTCCTAGATCATGTACGGAACTTAATAGCCCTTCGCAGGGGTTGATTGGACTTTGAATGGTACGATTCAAATTCCCTAGGGCATAATAAAAGATGTAATACACTCGTGTAGAAAATTTGTTCAGGGTTATACATGATGTTTCACATTGGATGATAACCCTTGTTTGTTATATTTACATAAAGATGATGCTTAGTGCAATTAAGAAATAGTAGATATACTTAGGTTGTGGTTATGCTTAAGATTGTAGATGTGTATATATAGTAGCTATGCTTGTGTTGATAACTATATTGCTACTACTGATTATAATCATGATGTTAGCTATCTCATGTTGTTAGTTATGTTTAGCATGCTAACCATTCCTTTGTAACTAGAGATGCAACACTGCTAATCATTATTATCTAGATAGTTGTTCTTATGTTGTTTTCTCTTCTTATGATGTTGATATGTTCAACCAATTAGACATGCTCATGTTGTTAGTTGTGCTATGTTACTAGACTTGTTCATGATGCTAGATATGCATATGCTACTGAATTGCTTATATTATCAACAAGATAAAGGATGATAGTCTAGCTAATGATGATAGTTATTATCTACTCCTTTATGTATTTTGTTAATAATCAGCACTGCTAAGCTTATTTGTTATATCTGATTAGACTTCTTAACTATTTAATTACTTACAAATGGTGTAATCAATAAACGTTGTTGTAGGTTATATCTCTTGCTGGGACATGGGTCTCACCCTTGTGGTTCGCCACATGTTTTTAGGTAATCATAAGTGACGAAAACAAACATGTGGTAGCAAAGAGGACCTATAGTAATGAATCTTTGAGAAAGTTGATTAGATGTCTAGTGTGTCCTAGAGTCATCCATGTACTCTCAGGTTCGAGCAGGAAAAGTTTGTATATGGTGTTTCAAATGAATCGGAATTTTGTTAGCATGTTAATGCTCATTTGTGTGGTATATACAAATATTATTCTCCTCTGTATATATGTTGTGGCTAAGGCAATAGACCAATTTGCATCAAATTCTTGACATAGTATGGATACAAGAAAGATGTTGGGCTCTTATGCAAATGTTTTTGAGCGGATGTTGAAATCAGCTTTAATTTACCCATATTTTTGGGTATGTGATTAATTAATGATTGTTTTATGTTTGAGTAATCATGTTTAGTGTAATGGGTTCTCACAAGTTGGTATCATAGCTTTAGGTTCACTAAGTCTACAGGGACACTAGGACTTAGGACTAGGATGATGTCAAAATTAGGAATATGACATAAAAATATGGTGCATACTACCTAATCTCAGTATTTGGGTGCCCTGGCCATGTATTCAATTATTGAAGAAAAGGTAAGTATGGAACTCTTAGATTATTATCTTTCTGATTACTCTGATCAAGTTGTCATTTTGAGATAATCTAAAGAGCATAACGAATAAGAAATCATGGTGTGAATATCTCAATCCTACCTTAAAGAAAATTAGAATTGCATCATTATCTATCAAAACTTGAATGTTTGGTAACTATAAGAGAAAGATACAACACCATGAAATCTAAATATGAATACAAATAAGGAAAAGAGGAGTTCTTGAAGATGTGATTCAAGAAGAGAATAAAGTAAAAGACAGATAAGTCTATGCTTATGAAGTGATTCAAGATATGAGATCCACATAAGATGGAGAGAAATCTAATGATAAGTATAAAATGAGAAGATAAATGAGAACAATGACAAAGGAATAAGGTGGAACCTGAGTTAATCTCAAACCAACCTATGTGTGTAAGAAAGTGTTAATGTAAATTAAGCATGGCGTGTGAAATAAATTAAGGGAGACGACCCTTGTTTGACAAAGAAAATGAAGAATATGATGATTTACCTGTTGATAAGTGGTTGAAAAACATAATAAAATAAGATAACATACACTAGTGGGATAAATAGTCATCAAGGAAGGAGTAATTAGATATGTTAATCATGATGATTCCTATGCTAATGGCAAGGAACCTGAAATGAAAAAGGTAAAATGATACATAAGAAGTCGTAACTTGCATAATAAAAATAGAATTGGTTACCTTTTTGCTAGTGACCCTTGAAAAGTACTACTATGTTGTGGGAAGTGTGTTTCATTTTGTGCCTTTCCGTTCTAGGGCACAACTTTCAAGTGGATCATTACCACTTGGTATGTGTGGATTCATTATAAACATGAGGGTGGATAGCTTATTATAACATAAGGTTGTTAGGACTATGGTTCCAAGATCATAAAGTTTGTGATGATTTTACTTTTGAGCCTTCCAATAATTAGGAAAACTCCTCTTATATGTCTTGATATTTGTTATGTTGGTAAAAATAGATGATATAAGGATGTGATTTCCTTATAGCACATGAGGTGGATACCAAGATAATGAATCCTAGTATCCAATATGTATCAATAATATCAGAAATATGTGAAGGTTGGAGATGTTTATTAAATGAACATTCCAAGTATTCCTCTCCCGTAGAGAGAGAGAGAGAGTTGATGATGATACCATAAATGTTGTTTGGAAGGAAAAATAAAAGTGATTCTATAATGTTGTGTATGGTTCAATGATAGTTGGGAAAGACCACTATCAAGGATAGATGGTTGTTGGTCAATAGATATGTGATCTTGTGTTCCTTTAAGATAAAACTATGATCAAATATCAATTCATAAGAGTTAGATTGGATGACATAATTCATATGACCATGATGAGGTTAGAGTTATGTCCTTTAGACTAACCAATGTACAAATAGAATTTATGGATAGGAGGAACAAAGTGTTCCAGTCATGTCATGCAAATTATATCAAGCTTTGAATGATGACATGTCAAAGTATTTCAAATATGGTCAAAAATATGATCAATATTTCTTCAAAAACCTTAGGGTTGCTAAAGCAGCAATAGCTATGAGACAAGTTGAACAAGAGTGAGATGGGGTTGATTAAATGTCTTTATGGGATCATGATATGTCTTCTAAGTAGGTTGTGTAAATCCTAATAAGGTGAAGATAGTGTTGTTATTCACCCCTAACAAGGTTGACTAGGAATTATGCTTCCTTTTATGGAATGATAGGTGTCAGGGTCAGCATTTCTTTTGATGCTGAAAAAGAACTGACAAGAGTTCTAGAGTCAGTATATTAAAAAAAAGGGATGGATACATTGCCTTTTGTTATGCTTCAAGGAATGATATGGGGCACATGGAATGATTGGTAAAAAAGCTAAAAAGTATGACTTTTGAGTAATGTGTTGATACAATAGATATAATTTTAGGATGATAGCTAGAATTTAAAGTTGAACATTACTACTAGAATTGTACAGATGACACAACAAGTTTCTACATTCCATATTGAGAATGTCTTCTTAGGTGGGGGTTTTGTGCTGACCCAAGATGAGATATGTATGAATGATGTGACATTACCATGATATGTAAGTAACCATGTGAAGGTAATAGGATGAGGTGCAAAGGAAGTACCCATCTTTGTTTACCTTGGATTTTGTGGGTGAAATCCCTATTAGGGGTTTATAGTTGTAAGGCCCCTAAAGTTCCTTAATGAGTTGAATAAGCTTAATTATCATAATTGAATTATTATAACCCTAATATAAACTTTTTATATTCTTTAAAATCATAACACAAGCTTAATTTTCAAATTTGGTCCAATTTGAACACTATTTGAGCAAGTTATGCAATTTTATGCACATTTTGGACTTTTCTGTAATTTACCCAATTGAGAGGTTTTCTTTGCAATTTATCACTTTCATTATGTTCCTTGTATATTCTATCATCATTATGGAGCTTTTTGAGCCATGGGGATCCTATTTAAACCTTGGTTTGAAGGTATTTTTCTCAAGGGTATTTTAGGATTTACCCCTTCATGGATGAGTTACCTTTAGTAGCTATCAACTAATGAATTATTTGATTGGCTGGGAAATTCGACAAAGGAGATTTAATAATGTATATACATATGGTGGGGGATTTTCTTGTGTGTTTGTTTGTATATTATTAATAAATTAAGGCCATGGACACTTGGATAGATTCTAGAACTTCAACTTTTTCTTTTTCTTTATCTTAAAGTTTCACATACTTATCCCTAAGCACCAAAATGAGACATTTTATCTCCACCACTTCCCTCCTTCTCCAAACCTCATTCTCCTTCTATGCTTCTACGAACTTTCCTGTCCAAGGAAGAAGAAAGTGGGGACCTTCTTGGAAAAAGGATCTAGGGTTGCAATTGACTTCCTTTCGGGGTTCTTAAAGCTTCTTCCTAGTGATCTTGACCTAAAAGTGTAAGTATTACCTTCTTTCTTCCGTTTATTTCTTTTTTATCCTTCCTCCTACCTTTATCCAGGTCGGAACCTTGTTTTTCCATGGTATAAATTGCTCTAAATCTCTAGAACCCTACCTTTCTTGCTCCTAATGCTTAGGGCTTGCTCATTTGATGAAGAAATTAAAGGTGCTAGATGGACAAGTTCATAGCATATGCTTGGATTCTCAACCCTACTTTCTCAAGTTTTCTTCTATTTGGGATTTAATATTCTCATTAGAGTCAATTTTTATAACTTGCCCCACGTTTATTGTTTACCATAAGCTTTCTAGCTCATGTTCTTGCTTGAAAATGATGATCTGTGCACTAAAAAACTATGATTGACTTGGATTTCAATTTTTATAATGTTCCCTATTCTGATTTCAGTTCTAGATGAACCTGTGATGATGTGTACATTATTCCTAAGGTATAATATGACTTGGACCAGGTTGGTTTGGCAACTTATGGTGCTAAGAACCTATCAACCAATGGTAAACTTTAGGGTTTAAAGTTGATCTCTTCTATAAACCCATGACCCGATGATGGTACATTGCAACAACCCTATGGTGTTGTCTTCATGACAATTGATGGTCGGGATCAAAGGTTTCAGATGATGGAAGCCTATGGTCACCCCCTTAGGTCAGGTTTTGGATTAATTAAAAGTTTAATGATCAACCATTAAGTACCCTACTGATGTTATCAATCATTGATGACATTCACTTAATATTTGATGATGATTAATGAATATAGTGCTGATCCAACAACCTATGGTGAATTAATGGTCACTAATGATGGTGGATCAGGTCTCCAAAATTTATGGTGATTTAATCATATAGTTGTAGCATCAATTAAGCCTTAGACCAATGGTTTCTTGGGTCACTTGATGCAATGGTTGGACATATACTGTAATTGATGGCTTTAACATATGAACTTGACCCAGTGGTCAAGATCTAATGTTTATTCCTCCAATAAAGTAAAATTATGGATAATGTAATATGTTGGTCCTAATAATGTGATTTAGATGGTTTCCTTTATATGATCAACTTAAGGAGCTTACTTGTTGACAATGGATGGCTTGTTTTAAATGAACAGTTGATTGTGGGTTTTACCCTACTCTCAATGGAACTTTTTGTGTTGTTAATCAAGGCATGTCTAGGGTTAGATGGTGACTCTTTCTAGAGAACAAATCAAGGAATTCATAGGTAGTTTATCCAAGGTGTTTACTTATGTAAACAACCAATGGTCTTACTTTTTAAACATCCAATGGTTCTGGGTGACATTGTGGTATGGTGATATTGGTTGTATGATGATGGAACAAATGGAGGGTTACCATTAATAAGGTAGTCTTACCTATTCACTCATATGAATAGAAGGGATGATAACCATATTGTGTTGATATGTAACCCTAATTAGGTATAGCATGTTATACCTAGCTTTAATATAACTAAATGATGGTAATTGGGTATGAATAGTCCTTGAATGACTAATACAATCATGGAGTACTTTGTTACTATTGTTGAAACCCTAGTATGATATAACCTTATGGTTACACCTTGATTTATGTGTGGGTTCATACTTGAGAATACTATAGAATGTGATGGTGATGCTTCACCTTATGCATCTATGATCTAATGGGGATGTCGTGAGTTAGGGTTTGGGTATGAGTGTCGATTAGTAACATTAATATAATTTATCTTGTTGAACCTAACTCTAATGCAAATAGATAAAGATGAGTATTCATGTTTAACATTCTTATATGATGGCATGATGGTGAAATAACCTCCTTAATATGATCATAACCTTAATGTGTTAATTGGTGGTTATCATAGCCACATGGTTGATACTTTCTTATGCTAAACATGTGCATTATGAATATGATGAGGGTTAATCATATCTAGATTCCTTGCATGTTGATGTAATAAAGGAATGTTCTTAATGTTAATATAACCCTGCTATGATTGTTTATGAATATCTCCTAGCTCATTAATGCAATATTGTATTGATCCGTTGTATTATATGTCAGTGATGTTGTTGAGCCTTGTTGTAAGGCATGCAAAGATAATGATGATGTTGCAGGGAATAGTATGATGGTCTTAATGACCTTTGGGCATGGATGAGCCCTGGATGAAGTGTGATCCTCTTGTGTTGATAAGGGTTTATACCATGTGATATTGTGAAAAGGATTTATATCCATGGATAGTATGATGGTCTTAATGACCTTTGGGCATGGTTGAGCCCTAAATGAGGTGTAATCCTCTTATGTTGATAAGGGTTGATATCATGTGATATTGTGAAAAGGATTTATATTTGCGATAGTATGATGACTAGTGTTGTCTCACGAATGGCAAGTGAATAGTACCATGTGATGATGAGATGAGAAATTATGTTTCACACGTTTTATATCTTTTAAAAGTTGTGATATTTATATGATTTCTAGAAGTGAATTAGGGTTTGTATGTCCACTTGTTTGATGAAGCCTTAATTCACTCAATTGGCATAACTAATCAAGTGCAACTGTAATCATGTAGTATCTTGTGTCGTAGAGCCATCTTCAGTGTTAGAACTTGCTGGATGGTGAAACGAGTATTTCTAAGGGAAACTTGGAGCGCATACTCTTGAGCATGTGGGGGTGACAGGTTGAGGATATATCCTTGTAATCCACAATGCAGATTGTGCAGGTTCTCTATGGTCATGCCTCATAAATCTGATGTGATTGAGAACGACTGTGGTCGTGTCTCGGTGATTATAACATGATGTTATTAGAGGACAGTTGTGGTTGTACCTCAGTGATTGGGTTTGAATACCCCATATGCTAGCGTCGTGACTTGTACCAAGGTGGGCTAGTTACAGGACTATATGTTGATGTGGTGGGAGCTTTGACTGATATGTCACTGCCTTTTACTCATACTAACTGAGGGGAAGAGATCTTAGGATACTGGCACTCCTAGATCTTGTACGGGACCGAATAGCCCTTCGTAGGGGTCGGTTGGACTTTGAATGGTATGATTCAAATTTCCCAGGGAGTAATAAAAGATGTAATACAGCCGTGTAGCATATTTGTTTAAGATTATACATGACATTTCACATTGGATGATAACTCTTGTTTGTTATCTTTACATAAAGATGATGCTTAGTGCAATTAAGAGATAGTATATATACTTAGGTTGTGGATATGCTTAATATTGTAGATGCATACATATAGTATCTATGCTTGTGTAGATAACTATAATGCTGATTATAATCATGATGTTAGCTATCTCATGTTGTTAGTTATGTTTAGCATGCTAGCCATGCCTTTGTAACTAGAGATGCATATACTGCTAATCATGATTATCTAGATAGTTGTGCTTATGTTGCTTTCTCTTCTTATGATGTTGATATGTTAAACAAGTTAGACATGCTCATGTTGTTAGCTATGCTATGTTACTAGACTTGCTCATGATGCTAGATATGCATATGCTATTGAATTGCTTATATTGTCAACAAGATAAAGGATGATAGTCTGGATAAAGATGATTGTTATTATCTACTCCTTTATGTATTTTGTTAATCATCAGTACTGTTGAGATTATTCGTTATATCTGATTAAACTTCATAACTATTTAATTACTTTAAAATGTTGTAATCAATAAACATTATTGGAGGTTATATCTCTTGCTAGGACATGGGTCTCACCTTTGTGGTTCGCCACTTTTTTTAGGTAATCAGAAGTGACGAAAACAAACATGTGGCAGCAAAGAGGAGCTTTAATAATGAATCTTTGAGAAAGTTGATTAGATGTCTAGTGTGTCCTAGAGTCATCACTGTACTCTCAGGTGTGGGCAGGAAAAGTTTGTATATGGTGTTTCAAATGAATCGGAATTTTATTATCATGTTAATGGTCATTTGTATGGTATATAAAAATATTGTTCTCCTGTGTATATATGTTGTGGCTAAGGCAATAGACCAATTTGTATCAAATTCCTGGCATAGTATGGATACAAGAAGGATGTTGGGCTCTTATGCAAATTTTTTGAGCGGATGTTGAAATCGGTTTTAATTTACCCATATTTTTGGGTATGTGATTAATTAATGATTGATTGTGTTTTATGTTTTGAGTAATCTTGTTTAGTGTAATGGGTTCTCACAATAATTGCACTCTTTTACATGATGATAGATAAGTAGTGGGAACTAAAACAATGGTAGAAAGTGGTTGGGTAGGGAAGAACACAATTGTGACACCTCGTCACACTAAATGAGATTACTCAAAACACAAAACATGATCAACTACTGATAACACCTATTTTTGTGATGTTTTTGCCCTTTATTCTGTTATCGAAACTGCCCTTTTCTGCTATTTTCCTCTCTTTTATTAGCACTTTTGCAATAATTGGCCAAGCAATGCTCTTAATCCAATTTTTCCGTCTTTTGCAGAGTTTTCCCTCATTTTGGTACAATAAGGTCGTCCCGTCCCGGCCCACAAATAAGTCCAAGTCTGTTTCGGCCTTCCTGACCCAACGCCCGATACAACCTCTGCCCGACAGGGTGGAGGGACACAATGACGCACGACAAAGGGATGTCGCGCAAGAAGAAGCCGACGGACGACACGCCTTCTACTCGACAGGGAGCCAAGCTCGCCACGACAACCCAGCTTGTCGGGCGACACAGCCACCCACCGGTAGGCACGCCGCCCGTCACGTGACCGATAGCCGACACCCCTGCGCCGAGCGATACCCGTATCGGTCGTCCACCGACCCGCGGATAAGGAGGACACGTGGCACTTCGAGCACCATAACTTCCCCCAACCGCTGCCTATAAATAGAAGCTACAGGAAGTCGAAAAGACAAGTTCGGACAGTTGGGAACTTTGAGCGATCTTCGATGGAGAACTGTGAGAGTATCGTGCCGTAGTGCTCATGCCAGGCAACTCTAGGTGAGCTCTTCCTCATCCCGAGAGGGAGAGGATGGTTCACTTAGGACCGTCTCGGGCAACACCATGGGCCGATATCGGTCAACGTTGATGAGCAACACAAGTGCCCGACAATGGAACGCGTCGCTCCATGCCCGACAAGATATCGAACCTGATACGCTTCGCCCGTCATGCGTGCCGCCCGAGAGGGTTCGCCGCCTGACATGAGTGTATCAGATAGGGTCCTTGGGTGATACAGTTGGCCGTCATGTGCACCGCCCGAGAGGGTGTGCCACCCAACACTACTGTATCGAGCTAGGCTCCTGACCGGTATCGGGTTGGAGAGCCACAGTAGCCTGTCGACCTTCTACATCAAGAAGGTGAAATCTATCTTTAATTCTATTATTTAATTCCTTATTTACGCATTGTAATTAAGACCTTTAATGTTTATGGAAATGGAATAGCTTCTTTACTTGTTGCTCTATGCTTGGTGCAATTGTTGGATGAACTGCCATGTTTAATATCTGAACTCTAGCTTGCATGTTTGGATCGTGTTTCGCTTAGCTACCGAACCGTGTTTTCCCGTCACAACAACTTCGAGAGTTGTGTTGTGGCTCTAGTGTTTGGTCCGATTCCGGAGTATGAGAGTGCCTGGAACGGAGTTGTTTCAGTAACATTCCACTCTAACTTAAGTCTGACAACCTCGAGAGGGGTGTTGACGCTTGGTTAGAGGTACCCGCTCTGAGAGGAGGGGTGCAAGGTGTTACTGTTGCCGCTTGTTTTACTGTAGTCTTATCCTTCGTACCTTGCTCTAGCTCTAGTTTTACCTTTCTGTTTCTGTTGCATGAAAACCCCTAAAAATTGATAAATGCTTAAAACCCTTAATTATTTTTCTAGTAGCTCCAGTTGGAGATAGTTTTCTTGTTTTGTTTGTGGCGTCTTGTTGTTTCCCTTTTGGGGAATTATTATCTCTTTATACCTACTGGAGTGTAGCGTGTCGATTCTGGGTTCTCAACACTACCCCCCTTGTCCCTGTGTTCGACCTTGTATATCTACTTCGACCCCGTAAACAAAGTTGTGGGGGCCTAGAAGGATTCGGGTTTATAAATGTAAAAGCTCGACTACCTCAAATCCGCCCCCACTTTTGGACGCGCGATTTAGGCCGGTCAACTTTTTGGCGCCGTTGCCAGGGACAAGGCAAAAACGGTACTGTAGACAAATCCAAATCCACTAACTACACTCCTGTGCCTCAAGCTCAGAAATGAGTTTGACAGCACTCTTTTTCTTTTTTTTTCTTCTTATTGTTATTCTTTTAAAAGTAAAAATTTAACTTCCTAAACTCGATTTTTTGTGCCTTTTCAGGAACCCTGAAGAATAGTAGTCTGTTTCCCCAAGTTCCGAAGCCACTCAACGGTCCAATCAAGAAAAGTCATCAACACTATGCCTCCCTGAGTCAACCCACAACACTCTGAAGGGGAACGACAAGGAAGATCTGGGCATGAATCACCTCCACCAGATGGAAATGACCGCTATGACGGAAATAACCAGCTCGAAGATTAGGAATTAGAACACTCTGAAGAAGAACACCCTCGAGCTAGGCGTCGCCACCGCCACTGAAACTGGAGAATCAAGATCAGGGACATAACCGACGAGACGACAACAGTGACGACTCTGATGAGGAAGAAAAGATGTTGAGAGAGTTGGCATCAACAAAAGCCAACAACTCCAGATGTCCCGTCATCATCCTGTGATTCAACGTAGCCAATTTTGAGCTTAAGCCTTCTGTGATCTCTATGATTCAGAACAAAAGTTTCAGGGGAATTTCAAAAAATGACAACCCCTACCATCACCTCGATGCCTTCAAGAACATCTGCGACACGATAAAAATGTGGGGGGTCCCCCAGGAGGTTATATACTGCAAAGGATTCATCTTCTCACTGGAGGACAAAGCACTGTCCTCGTACCTCGGGTTACCCCACCGGTCCTTGAACGGATGGGGGGCATTAGCTGAAGCATTTGTAAATAAGTTTTACCCCACCGAGAGGACAGTCAGAACCCGGCAGAAAATAACCTCCTTCATGCAAAAGACAAATGAAAGCCTCCACGACGCCTAGGAGCGGTTCCAAGAGTACCTGATGGATTTCCCTCATCATAATTACAAGAAGGGCTTCCTCGTCACCACCTTCTACAATGGTCTGACTCCTGATGAACGGGTGTCACTGAATGCGGCAGCAGGAAGTGACTTCTTAGGGAAAAAGCTGAGCAAATCTGAAAGGATCATCAAAAATATGGCCGAGTTGCAAGACGACACTGAATATGATAGATCTGACAGAGGACAGGCGAAAAAGGTCGGTGAAGGGTCCTCTCTTGAGTCCAAGGCTCTAGAGACCATCACTTCTCAGATTCAGAAAATAGCCACGGATGTAAAGCAGCTGAGGGAATCTGGCGTGAAAGGGAAGAAGCAGGTGGAAAAAGTAATGAAATGTGTAACATGTGGAGAAGGTGGCCATGGGGTAGATAATTGCATCTACACCCGACCGGAAGCATCAAGCGACACTGAGTCTGAGGTCGAAGAGACTGAAAAAGTCTCTTTTGTAAATTTCAAAAGACCAGACCACCCTGGTTTCAGCTATGGCAACAAAGAGGCAGCTAAGAATTCTCATCAGCTGCATAACTCCACTAGGCCGCCCCAAGCTTTTGAGAAGAGGGGAGGGTCAAATCAATACATCAAAAACACCCCCTTCCAGCCGAACAAAGGAGGTTTCTAGGGGCAAGATAAGTATCAAGGATCAGCCAGAGAGCAAGGACAGGACAAGGCTTCGAACCAAGAAGATGTGGTGGGATAGTTGTTTGATTTTGTGAAAAGGCAGGACACAATTAACAACCAGTTGGCGCAGAACGCGTTATCAAGTTCAGGTGTTTTGAACTCATTGTAGGTTCAAATGGCGGATATGCAGACGCACCAATGCCAGATTGATCAGTAATTAGCTCAAATGGATGAATTAATGAAGAATCCCTCAGGCAAAATACCGTCCAACACCGAAACTGCAAGGAAGGCAGGGTTGTGATCAAGAGAAGGCGGAGATCGAGTTGCAAGAGATGGATGGATGATGTTCGTGGATAAGGAGTGAAAAGGCCGGAGCCGTCAAGCTGGAGACGAAAACTACAGCGCTTCTCGGGAGGCAGCCCGAGCTCATTTTTCTTTCCTAGAATAGCATGCAATTTACTTTCCTGCAAAACAAACATTACAAACATTTGGACTGTAATAAGGCCTGAGTTAGTGCATGCGCCACATACGCTGACTCTTGTGTTTTATGGGCCACTGCCCTAGTTTTATTAGTCGGGATGGGTAATACCATCTGAGGTCGGGAGCTTAGCCTTGGGCCAATGATGTTTTACCCATCATCCGTAGTTTGAACCATTTTGTTTTCATGATGAAGCGGGAGGCAACCCAACCGGCACTATGTGAGCACCCATATCGGGCAGTGGGACTTTGTGGAGCGCAACGGTCGAGCCGACGGTTGGACTTGCCGAATTACGTGTTGCCTTAACGGCCGACGCGCGCCCCAGTTTTACTGTTGAGTTTGTTATATAAAGAGGCGAGTTTTTACCGTGTCGGGCTCCTTGCCTTACTGTTTTCCACGCTCCCGTATCGTGCTAAAGAACTTGTTCTTCTTCTCCCGTATCGCGCAAGGCTACAAATCTCTCGTATCGTGTGGTAGTTCAGATCACAGCAAGGTATCGCCGGCAGACCGTGTCGCCCGACACGTTTCTTTCTTTAAGAAAGTAGCCTATCGGCCTTACGGTTTCTATGTTGAGTAGTTTTATATCGCCCGATATGGATGTCGCGCAACATACCTATGCCAGATACACCGTGTCGGGCGATAACCGTGTCGCCCATTTTTGCATCACCTCCCCTATTTTTTCTATCGGGCGACACACTACTTTTCTTTCAAGAGGACCATATCGGGCATTTTATCCTATCGCCCAACACGCCTGTTTTGAGCGATAGACCTAACGCGAGTTCATAGCCTTACCGCCCTGTCATTTTCACGTGCTTGATCTTTTGACGAAACGGGCGATACCCATCTCCTGTATCGGGCATAAGGCTTCACTTCTGAAACCAATGTGTCGCCCGATACGGGGGATGTCTACACAGTCAATAAAAGACATCTACCACTACTACAGAAATAGCATTCAGTGTCGCTTTTCTGGGCGTCGGTTATTAAGGAAAACCGACGCTTAACATATAAGGCGTCGGTTGTTTAATAAAACCGACGTCTATATTCGAAGACCAGCCAGACACGGGTACCGCTTTGTATTAAGCGTCGGTTTTTTTATAAACAACCGACGCTTACAGTCGCCCGCGAAATCCATTTTTCGATAAAAAAATAGTGTCATTTTCAGCGTCAGTTATCCCTCTCTAACCGACGCTGAAGGTGGTTCCCGCCAAAAATTTCCATGAAAATATCGTCCAATTGGACGTCGGTTGTTTCAACCAACCGACGCTAAAGCTGTTTAGGCGTCGGTGGTTGTAAACAACCGACGCTATTTGGGAACTTATAACCCCACGCGATCGCACGACTCTTCCCCTTTCTTCTATTTCATTGCTACCCTATTGCGGCGATTTTCCCTGTTGTGGCGACTTTCCGGCGCTTCTCTGCTACTGCTGCTCTCCGGCGCTTCTCTCCGGCGCCCCATCTCCGGCGTCCTTCTTCTCCGACGCCCTTCTTCTCCGCCGCCCCTGCTACTGCTGCTGTCCGCTCGTCGCCGCCGGTCGTTGCCCACCGCCCCTGCTCTCCTCTAGTCGTCGCCGCCAGTAGAAGCAGCTACGGTGCTGTCGTCGTCACCTCCGCCCCCGCCGGTAGAAGCAGCTTTACTCCTGCTGTCCTCGTGCAAGGTAACCCACAAACCCTCACCACCTTTTTTGTCCTCTGCCTTGCTTTTCTCTGCCGCCGCCAACGTAGAACTCACGCAGGCAGCGCCTAAGTAGGTGCCAGGGCACGCCTAGGGTCCCAAGCCCAGGTGCCCTGCCTAGATAGGCCTCTGGGCAGATGCTTGGGTGGCGCCAGGGCACGTCTAGGCTGCACGTCTAGTGGATTTTTTGCTAAAAGTTATTTACTGATTGTGTTTATTTAATAATGTACTGATTGCTAAAAGTTATTTTATTGTTGAGTATATTGAGAATCCTAATCACCCTTTTTGCTTAATGATGAACTGTAATGCACACATATGAATGCTTGGAATTTAAATGATGAACTTTTCCCTAAATTGCCAATCATGCTTTTAAAGACATCAATAATCACCCTAATTTGAAGAACTAGGATTTTAGGTATAAGAATGACAACACATTATTTGTTGGCCTAGAAACCCGTCCAAGATTTACTCATTAGGAGTAAATCTTGGATAGTCCCCGGTTTGGGACTGTTCTTGAACACCTAATCTCACTTAGGATGTAAGTGTATAATGTGTATTGAGTTTTCGAGAAAATTTTGGTAGCATTTCCCCGTTTGTTCTCTAAGTACATATGTACTTAGAGAACAGCGGGGAAATGTTGCCGAAATTTTCTTGAAAACCCAATACACATTATACACTTACTAGTGAGATTAGGTGTTCAAGGATGGGATAGGTGGTACACATTTATTATATATAAGAATGACATCACATGTGTTTGTTGGCTTAGAATGTGAATAATCATTGTTTTTTATATTACTTGTACATTGATATAAATTAGAATGAACAATCACTAAATTATATATTGTTTGTATGGAGTCCGGCTTCATTGTAGATATCTATTATTGTGTTTGTTGGCCTAGAAACCCGTCCAAGATTTACTCATTAGGAGTAAATCTTGGATAGTCCCCGGTTTGGGACTGTTCTTGAACACCTAATCTCACTTAGGATGTAAGTGTATAATGTGTATTGAGTTTTCGAGAAAATTTTGGTAGCATTTCCCCGTTTGTTCTCTAAGTACATATGTACTTAGAGAACAGCGGGGAAATGCTGCCGAAATTTTCTTGAAAACCCAATACACATTATACACTTACTAGTGAGATTAGGTGTTCAAGGATGGGATAGGTGGTACACATTTATTATATATAAGAATGACATCACATGTGTTTGTTGGCCTAGAATGTGAACAATCATTGTTTTTTATATTACTTGTACATTGATATAAATTAGAATGAACAATCACTAAATTATATACTGTTTGTATGGAGTCCGGCTTCATTGTAGATATCTATTATTGTGTTTGTTGGCCTAGAAACCCGTCCAAGATTTACTCATTAGGAGTAAATCTTGGATAGTCCCCGGTTTGGGACTGTTCTTGAACACCTAATCTCACTTAGGATGTAAGTGTATAATGTGTATTGAGTTTTCGAGAAAATTTTGGTAGCATTTCCCCGTTTGTTCTCTAAGTACATATGTACTTAGAGAACAGCGGGGAAATGCTGCCGAAATTTTCTTGAAAACCCAATACACATTATACACTTACTAGTGAGATTAGGTGTTCAAGGATGGGATAGGTGGTACACATTTATTATATATAAGAATGACATCACATGTGTTTGTTGGCCTAGAATGTGAACAATCATTGTTTTTTATATTACTTGTACATTGAAGGATTTCTAATTGATAAAAGATCACAATTTTAGAGACATGTATGTTTATACAAATGCTAAATGTTTTCCTTATTCTAGTTGATACAAATGCTAAATGTTTTCCTTTTTAATGAAATTTTCAGATGGCTCACCATGATGAGAATGATGTCCATGATGAGCATGAAGTCCATGATGAGCATGCTGTCCATGACGAGCATGACGAGGATACCAACGTAAGTTCTAAAAACATATCCCGTATTTCTATAAAATTCATTATCTTCTAGTTATGTCATATATCCTGTATTTCTATATTGGCTTAATTCGGTGTGTTTATTTTTGTCAAATTTTAGGTTGATGATGCACAGCTACCCACTGAAGCAATTGAGCAACTTGATGTGCAGCAACAAAAACTTAACAAGAAAAGGGGTATCACTCTGTTGAAAAAGTTACTTGCGCTGAGTGGCAGTGGATCCAAATTGGTTGTGGAGTTTGATAATGGAGGGAATGCAATTGGAGTGAACCGCAATAATTTTATAAACTATCTTGGGGTTGTCACTCGAAGCCATTGTGGTGTTAAATATGATAATTGGCATAAAGTTCCTCAGGCGAAGAAAGACTTGATATGGAAAGATTTATGCGTGAGTTATTATTATTTGCAATTCTATTTTGTAGATTACAAATTCTATTATTTGCAATTATATTTTTGGTACTAGTTAATAACATTTCTATTTTACAGAATCTATTTGCATTGGATGAGATGTTGCATCGTAAAAGTGTGATGCAACGCGCTGGAAAGATGCTTAGGAATTACAGGACAAATCTGAATAGAGAATACATAAGACAGGGTGATAAGAAGAAGAAGTCAGCCCTTGAACAATGGAACTTCTTGGACAAAGAAGATTGGGACAATTTTGTTGCTTCAAGAAAATCTGAAGAATTCAAGGTATTAGGCGTCACTCCCATTTTAATTAATATACATTGTATTCACCTATTCAAGATTAACATTTAGTGCTACTAACCTAATTATAAATGTGCATACTAACTAGGCCCTCAGTGACGCACAAAAAGCAAGGCGTGCACTGAATGTACATGACCATACTATGGGTCCAAAAGGCTATGCAAGCGTTCGCCAAAGACTACAGGCGGAGTCTGCGGCTACTCAGGAGTCTGCGACTACTCAGGAGTCTGCGGCCACACCCTTCCCTCGCCATGATATCTGGATAGCTGGCAGGAAAAACAAGAAGGGTGAAATAAAGAAGCCCAAAACTGCTGAGGCGGCTGCAAAAATGGTAAAATACAACTCTTAGAGCAATCATTTGAATATTGATTATTTGTGGTGTTAACTTACCAATTTTTGTTTATGGTGATTAGCGGGAGCTGCACGAGCAGAGAAAACAAGGCACGTTCATCCCTCAGGGCACAAGGGATGAATTGACAGTTGCTCTGGGTAACCCAGAGCATCCTGGACGTGTTAGAGGTGACGGCGCTGGTGTGGGCATCAAAGCATTCTTTGGGTCATCCCAGCGCAAACCCAGAGCGGGACTTTCTCAAGAAGAGGTAACATATATATTCTATTTTTATAATGTTACTGCAAAAGGAAATTCATTAATAAAAAGCTAATATTTGTTTTATCCATGTATAGGAGAATAAGAGAGTCGAGGATATAGTTGCTAAGAAGCTCAACGATGTGGTTGCTGAGAAGGTCAAGGAAGAATTGCTGCGGTGGCAGACATCTCAGGCTTCCAATCAGCCTATGTCGACCCACTCTTCTCCTAGTGCACAGACTGCAAGTAATCCTGGAGACCCATCACCTAACACGTCTGCTGTAAGTATTGTTTATGACATTGTAGCTAGTCTTTTCAAGATGATATGTTTTCAAGATGATATGTATATATGTATAACATTCTTTACGTAAATTTGTAGGCATTGAAGCCATGCCGCTTAAGAATGGAAAACTATGTTGTTGCATAGGCGCAAGCTTACCAGTCCCTTCCTGGGGCAACGTTTCATGGGACTCCAATGCCGCAGGGCTACATTCGTGTGAGCCCGATACATGTATTACCCGATTGGAGGGAAGTTGAGTTGCCATATGCCCACCCAGATATTGACACACTTGGTGAGGCAGAAAGCGGGGTCATATTGTGGCCCAAAGCAGATGTCCTCTACACGACTGAAATTGTAAGATAAATTTACATTGATTTAGACTGTTAATGTGTATATATGATGTCAACTGATCTGAAATTATATATACAGGTTAAAAAGAAGACACCAGGAGCACCTAGGCCTCCACCTCCAATTCCCGCATTACCAACTTGGGTTCCAACTGACCTACAATACCCGTTAGGTCCTGCTTGTAGGGGAATGGCATGTTGGCTACGGGCACATAATATACTTTACCCTATAATTATTTCTTTAGATGCAGATTATGCAGGTCAATCATACGACAGCTCTTTATTTATACAAGATATTATTGAGCTGTTTATGTATGATTGGTTGAATACATCAATGATAGAGACATGGATAAGGTGAGATCTTGTTTATACATCCATATACCTTGTGTAAGATCCGGTGATCTAGTTTCTTATATATTAATGCATACGTCTATATGTTTTGCAGCTACTTAATCGAAGATCATTGCAAACAATTTGCATATGATCATGTGGGATTTTTGATTCCATCATTGATTAGTATGGTAGCTAAAGACCCTGATAGTGTTCAACAATACTGTATAGATGCTTTTACAATTTTTGGTCATCAAATGAAGACGATAATAATAGCTCCATTCAATGTCAAGTAAGTTTGCTTTATTTATAATTTGGACTTAAGAAAATTCCATTATTATTTTGCATTTTGAGTTATTAATTGTTAACTTTTTACCTCTAGTGGTAGACATTGGGAGTTACTAGTTATTGTCCCCGGGACGTTCACTGTTTATTATCTAGATCCCGCAGGAAGTACATTAAACACTAAAATTGGACACGTAATGAGAATGGCATTATTCTGGTGAGAAATATTTCATTTTTTATATCCGTTAACATCTTTTATTACATTACTATTTACTTATGCAACTTAGTGTGTTATATTAACATGTAGGGGTTTAGATGCATTCAAAAATGCTGGAGGAAAGGTCCCAAGGAAAAAGAACCAGCCATTGTCTTGGGAGAACGTAAAAGTAAGTTCCCGACTCCCCGACTCCAATGTATATATTATTGATGTGTATTGTGCTTAGTTGTATTAATTTGTATGTTTCAATTTATAGTGCGCTACACAAGACAATGGCTGGGCATGCGTATACTATGTGATGCGATTTATGCAGATGATTATCAAACATGCCGCATTGGACATCGATACCATACATGAGGTATTATATATAGTCTCATTAGTTAGTATGAAATATATCAATCTTATTTTTATATTATTACTTATATATATACATCATTCTCTTTGCAGGTGTTTAAAACTGACCACACTATAGGCAAACGCTTAAAAAATGTACATGCTCCATATACGAGGGAATCATTAAATGAAGTAAGAGAAGAATGGGCAATAGCTGTACAAACAGTGGCAACTGTAAGATATAATTGGGATGTTGATAGTGATGATGAATGATACTTTGTAAATGAATGTTTCTGAATGTTAAAACATGTATTTGAATGATTCTATATGTGTGAACGTGACAATTGAATTGATGTCTGAATGTATCTACTTGTGTGAATCTTTTTATGTTAATTTTGCAGGTTTGTGGCCTGTTTGTAGGCTGATATCAATGGATGTCGTAAACCTGTAGTTCTAGAAAACTGAACTGCAGGTTCTCATCCTGCTGACCAGCCACAGCAGGCCTGCAAATAGATTTATAAAAAAAATAGAAATAGGCGTCGATTATTTACCGATAACCGTCAGCACAGACTTACAGCGTCGGTTTTTTGTTGAACACCGACGCCAAAAGTGTTCGCGCTACAGGAAATGGGAGTCATCTAGGACACTTTTTTGCGTCGGTGTTTTAGTATATAACCGACGCAGAAAGCGTCCTAGATGATGCCGTTTTCTGTGGCACGAACCCTTTTGGCGTCGGTGTTTTATAAAAAACCGACGCCTTTATATTAAATAGGCGTCGGTTTTTTAACCGACGCTGAAGTGTCCAACCTTTTAGCGGCGCCCACATAGGCGTCGTTCCGAAACCGACGCCAAAGGGGGTTAAACAACCGACACTAAAAGGCACTTCTGTAGTAGTGTACCCTGAGGGAGGCGCTCGATGGTGGACAGAGTTCGTGAGCCATCCGAGATACCCTCCTTCGAGATGGCCGATTTTGACAGACAAGCCATCGGATGCCTGACGATCATAGACCAGAAGCTTCTGAATAAAGTCTTACGATCGCAGGTGGATGAAGATGACGTCGTCTGGACCGACGGCTACCTTTCGGTGCGGCGGAAGGTTCTTCGTGGTATGTTCCGCACGCCGGCTGTGATCGGTAAAAGACTATTCAGGGTCCTGGAGAATGCGCTAATAGAGAGTATCAGCAGCAAGACAGGTCAGAGAGCAGTATACACAGCCACCCCGACCTTGGGAAGAAGGTTGATGAAGGGAGATCAAGACTCCCGTGTGGTGGCTGACATGCTGCAGCACATTGAAGAGCATCGGTCGAACCTAGTTTTGGCCCCTTACAAGCACTGGAATGTGTGGTTTCTATGCATAGTATACCTCAGAAACTGCGACGTCCGGTTGCTATGTTGTAGCAATGCCGAAGTGCCAAGCTCCAGGGGTGTTTTCTGCCGCCCGGAGGACGCAAAGCTGAGACTCTTGCCGCTGCGTCTGCTACGAGCCGTAAAGCGTGGAAACCAACGTCACCAAGGACCTTGGAACTTTTTCACTATTCGAGACCTCCCCGCACAGATAGAAGAGGGGAGTGTAAACAGTGTTATCGCCATCCTGGGTGCAATTGAGGCGCTCAACACAGTTGGAAACTTGGGAGTCCTCAAAGACACGTCCTTCTATCAACGCCGGAGCATTTACGCCATGTTTCTAATCAAGGACAAGCGCTATTTCCAGGACGCAGGGGTACCAGAGCAGCTGCTGGACAGTGACCTGGATGAAAACCCTTCTCAGTCCAGCAGCTCCTCAGAAAAAGAAGAGGAAGTGGCAACCGTCACGCATGGGGCAGGCAAGCAGTTGGCAGTCCTGAAGAAAGTGCACGGAACGGAGGACACTACTTTGCCTGAAGCTTCAGAAGGGTTGATCACAAATTTTGACCGCTTTTCGTGTGCAACTCTAACACAGGAGCAGGTCAAATTTATCCAGAAGAAGTTAGCTGATTCAACCCCATCGGTTGTTGCCTTTCAGGAAGGTGATGTCGTAGTCCCAGTTGATGATCTAAGGGACATGGTGAAGGAAGGAGGGTGCTTGGCTGTAACATTTGCAACTTCTTACATCCAGTATATACAGCCAAAGCTAGAACAAGCATACATTGCCCATCCTATGTTGTTCAACGACATATGCCTCGCCAATGAAACAGGAGCGAAGAAAGCATTTCTACAGAAGTTGGCGAGCGGAGTTCCCCGCGAGATCTTCCTCCCAGTTCTACATTACCACCACTGGACGCTCCTAGCAGTATACACCCAGGAACGAGAAGGAATTTTCTACAACAGCTCGGACGGCAACAAGAACCATCCCGTGCCATGTACTTCTGAACCTTTGTCATCCGTTGAGCGCTTGGTCTGAAAATACTATGACGAGGTGGCAAAGATGATCCAACCATTCCTGGATACGCAAGCAAGCAAGTGGCATGAACTCCAGTTCTGCCACCGTAGTCCGCAACAGCTTCCTTTATCCAACGACTGCGGCATCTACGTTCTGGAATAGATAGCAAACAAAGAAAAGCCTAACCAGCTCCACCACACCGTCTATCATAGCAAAAGGGGAGAATATGTGTGGGAGCTTCTATCTGACGTAGGTGTAACCTCACTGGAATAAAACATGACCTCACCTTATCTACTTCACAACTCTGGGACAGAGTGTGGAGTAAGTTTGGGGGGGTACCATGTACCAGTGAGGGAGGTACAAATTTTTGAAATTTCTACATTCTTTTGCCCCTTATTCGTTATCCTTTTGTGTAAATATTTACTTTCATACCAAAATTTTGAAAAATTCTATTTATATTATTCCCATACATATGTACAAAGTTGCTATAATAGTATGAAAACATGTTGCGACTTCTTGCAAAGTTAGTTTTCTTAGTGCTTAACGAGATACAAGTTCTGTTATATCTTTTTGATAATGCTGCTTCAAATGAACAAAAGAGTATGTTTTGCCATGCCAAAAATTTCGAGAAATATAATAATCTCACAAACAGCTAAGAGACGAGTATGGAGAAGGAAAAAGCTGCCCAAATAGCAGAAATCTCTTTGTTTCCCCTAATCCAACGAAAATCCCAAAAAGAGAGAGAAGCCTTATGAGTGTGAATAAAAGCATGAGAGTTGTGCTATATATATATATATATATATATATATATATATATATATATATATATACACACTTGTTTTCCAAAAGTACCCATCTTTAGGCATGGTAGATCCGGGGCAGTGGTACGTAGGATGTGAAATCTCTGCTCTAAAGCCAACTAGCTTGGACTGCAGGGACCACTTGCCCGCTAACGGACCCTTACCTGGATGGACCGATGGGAAACAAGAAAAACCCCAAAAAGCCGTAGCCTACCCGATACACAACTTTCTGCCTCAAAAATAAAGTTGTTTGGTGTGTAAGCTAACTTCGGAATCATACAACAAAGTCTCGTCGAAGCTGTAGAGAAAAATCTTACTTAAACAATAAGCAGGAAAAACTAAGTCTTTTGTTCGTAATGAGACAGCATTATCTTTAAGGCATTACGATTCTTGTTTCACCTTTTGAACAGAAAGCTATCCCGAGAAGAAGAAGCATCACTAAATATAGTTTAAATATTGATTGAGGACAATCAAAATGCTAAGTTTGGGGGAGTTTATAACACCTATTTTTGTGATGTTTTTGCCCTTTATTCTGTTATCGAAACTGCCCTTTTCTGCTATTTTCCTCTCTTTTATTAGCACTTTCGCAATAATTGGCCAAGCAATGCTCTTAATCCAATTTTTCTGTCTTTTGCAGAGTTTTCCCTCATTTTGGTATAATAAGGCCATCCCGTCCCGGCCCACAAATAAGTCCAAGTCTGTTTCGGCCTTCCTGACCCAACGCCCGATACAACCTCTGCCCGACAGGGTGGAGGGACACAATGACGCACGACAAAGGGATGTCGCGCAAGAAGAAGCCGACAGACGACACGCCTTCTACCCGACAGGGAGCCAAGCTCGCCACGACAACCCATCTTTTCAGGCGACACAGCCACCCACCGGCAGGCACGCCGCCCGTCACGTGACCGATAGCCGACACCCCTGCGTCGAGCGATACCCGTATCGGCCGTCCACCGACCTGCGGATAAGGAGGACACGTGGCACTTCGAGCACCATAACTTCCCCCAACCGCTGCCTATAAATAGTAGCTACAGGAAGTCGAAAAGACAGGTTCGGACAGTTGGGAACTTTGAGCGATCTTCGAGGGAGAACTGCGAGAGTATCGTGCCCCAGTGCTCGTGTCAGGCAACTCTAGGTGAGCTCTTCCTCATCCCGAGAGGGAGGGGATGGTTCACTTAGGACCATCCCGGGCGACACCGCGGGCCGATATCGGCCAATGTTGATGAGCGACACAAGTGCCCGACAGTGGAACGCGTCGCTCCATGCCTGACAAGATATCGAACCCGATACGCTTCTCCTGTCATGCGTTCCGCCCGAGAGGGTTCACCGCCTGACATGAGCATATCGGCCAAGGTCCTTGGGCGATACAGTTGGCCGTCATGCGCACCGCCCGAGAGGGTGTGCCGCCCGACACTACTATATCGGGCTAGGCTCCTGACTAGTATCGGGTTGGAGAGCCGCAGTATCCTGTTGATCTTCTTCATCAAGAAGGCGAAATATATATTTAATTCTGTTATTTAATTCCTTATTTACGCATTGTAATTAAGACCTTTAATGTTTATGGAAACGGAATAGCTTCTTTACTTGTTGCTCTATGCTTGGTGCAATTGTTGGATGAACTTCCATGTTTAATATCTGAACTCTAGCTTGCATGTTTGGATCGTGTTTCCCTTAGCTACCGAACCGTATTTTCCCATCGCAACAACTTCGAGAGTTGTGTTGTGGCTCTAGTGTTCGGTCCGATTCCAGAGTACGAGAGTGCCTGGAACGGAGTTGTTTCAGTAACATTCCACTCTAACTTAAGTCTGACAACCTCGAGAGGGGTGTTGATGCTTGGTTAGAGGTACCCGCTCTGAGAGGAGGGGTACAGGGTGTTACTACTGCCGCTTGTTTTACTATAGTCTTATCCTTCGTACCTTGCTCTAGCTCTAGTTTTATCTTTCTGTTTCTGTTGCATGAAAACCCCTAAAATTTGATAAATGCTTAAAACCCTTAATTATTTTTCTAGTAGCTCCAGTTGGAGATAGTTTTCTTGTTTTGTTTGTGGCGTCTTGCTGTTTCCCTTTTGGGGAATTTATTATCTCTTTATACATGTCGGAGTGTAGCATGTCGATTCTGGGTTCTCAACACTACCCCCCTTGTCCCTGTGTTTGACCCCGTATATCTACTTCGACCCCGTAAACAAAGTTGTGGGGGCCTAGAAGGATTTAGGTTTATAAATGTAAAAGCTCGACTACCTCAAATCCGCCTCCACTTTTGGACATGCGATTTAGGTCGGTCAACTACTAATTAATCACATCGTCAAAAATGCAGGATAATTAAAACCAATTCCAACAATGTAAATAAACTCTAGAACATTTACAAAAGGTCCATCATTCCATTCTCATATGTTGTAACAAGTATTTACATATGGGTCCAAAGACCTCAGCTACATCATGCATACAAAAGATATTTCACATGTACATGCCATATATTTACAAACATGTGCATACTACCAAAATCTCATGTCGATACGAGTATATCATCTAGAAAACACATCCCATACTTAGACTTGAGAGTACAGGGCGACACTAAGACTCTACCACTAACATCTACAACTAATCAACCATCTAAATCTATTGAGCACTAGGTTGGTTCTCTTCCACAACACGACCTCGACCTCATTGCCCGCAACCACCTAAAAAAATGTGGTGGCCCACGGGTGAGACCCAATCCCAGTGAGAGATATAACTCTCTCCAACATATATTGATTATAACATATTGATTGACAGTAAATGAACAGATCAAATATAGTAATGAATAAGCAATTTAAGCATATTGAATAGGTTAATCATACTAAGCCATTAAGCAAATTAACTTGACAAGAAGAATAATTACTCAAACGGCATATGATATCATCTTGTAAACATTGAATAGTATAAAGACAAGTTAAAGATTAATCAAATAATGTGAGACATATTTAACCATAGCCAGTATACTACATGGCTTATATATCCTCTTTTATTACATTGTCCTGAGGGATTTCAGAAATACCACTCAAGTCCCAACTGACCACTACTAAGTTGAAATCAGTGCCATACAAGATCTAGGAAGAGCCAGACTCCTAAGATCTTCTCCACCCCCAGTTAGTACGGGTCCACCACAACAACACATAAGGTCAACTGCTAACAGCCTAATTCGTTCTTGGTACAAGTCACGGCACTAGTGAAAGGAGGCAAGTACGCATACCCTACCATCTGAGGTACAACCATAGTTGTCCTCCAATCTCATCATCATATATATAATCATCGAGACAAGACCGTAGCCATTCTCAAACTGAGGGCTAGGTATTACCATTGTCATCATCCCTAACACTTGAATTCAGGATGACAAGCACCCCGCATACTCATCAATATGCGCTCTGAGTATCCCTTAGGAATACTCATTTCACTATCTGGAAATTTCTGACACTCAAATAGATCTATGGCATAGGGCACTACATGATTAGGGTTTCACTTAAACATTGTTTATTGATTTCATTCCTTTATCATATGTTGATTCCTCCTTTACTTTCAGATTTCCTTTTGATTGGTTGTTGAATTTACCACAAGAATCATAATGGATTTAGAAGGTTTCAAGCTTGAAGGTGACGATGTCATCTTAAGCACACACCTCAACATAGAACATGTGAAAACGGTTTTGCTTTTTGGTGATCAAACGGTCTGAAGACCGTTTGACACCAAACAGTCTCAAGACCGTTTTAGGGCAAACGGTCTCAAGACCGATTGAGGTCAAGAGGACTCAAACCGTTTGAAGGTCAAATGCTGATGTGGTTGGATGATAATCCAATGGTTCCAATTAATTGAATTTTAAAAGGTTCCATGTATGTATGATCCACCAATTGCAAGCCCTAATCGATTGAATTGATTGAAACCCTAGTTGAGGGAATCGATTTTGAGGTTGATTGACCGAAACGGTCTCAAGACCAGTTGGGTCTCAAATGGTCTCAACGATCTCAAGACCGTTTGGCGGTCAATGGTTGATTGTGGTGGATGGTTGGATATCCAAGGGCTACAATCTGATGTACTTTCAATAGTTCAAATGATGGATGGTTCAATGAGTACAAATCCTAAATTGATTTGATGTTGGAACCTTAATTGGTCCAATCGGTTTTGAGGTGGTTTGGACCAAACGGTCTCAAGACCGTTTGAGTCCAAACGGTCTTGAAACCTTTTAGAATCAAACGGTCTCAAAACCGTTTAAGATCAAACGGTCTCAAACCGTTTGAATTGTCCAATCGGTTTCAATATTCAATCAGTTTCAATCTTGGGTTGTCCATTCGGTTTCAATGATAATTTGTTCAAATGATTTCATGAGTTGAGTTTCCAAATGGTTTCAAAACCATTTGGAGGGAAAACGGTTTCAAAACCGTTTGGAGTACAAGAAGGTCAAAACCGTTTGAAGATTCAGGGTAACCAAATCGTTTGGAGACCTAAGGTTATGAAAGACCAATTAACCCCTTGATTGTTAATGGCATATATCAAAGTTAAATCCAGTGGTTGTACCTCTAAAGTACTTAGGTGATTAGTACCTTTAGAGTGGTTAATCTTTGATGCTTATGGAAGCAATGACCTAATACATTATGTCAACTCTTCATTCAAGTTGATTCAATCTAATCAAGATTAAAGTAATTAACCTCCTAGAGAGGATGAGAGAGAGGAACGTATACATGAGTGATAATCGTGTAGTGATTAATCCTCAACACTTTCAACACGAATAAAATATGTAATTAGGGTTTGATCCATGATAATGAGATTATGAAACCCTAATCGAGAAGGTTGATAA
This sequence comes from Alisma plantago-aquatica, assembly GCA_963693085.1. Lineage (NCBI taxonomy): Eukaryota > Viridiplantae > Streptophyta > Magnoliopsida > Alismatales > Alismataceae > Alisma > Alisma plantago-aquatica. The sequence goes on along the minus strand of OY856409.1, from coordinate 730,076,083 downwards.
GCTATAACCCTAATTTAAGGTAAATCTAGGTGAAACCCTAATCTAGGGTGATGATGTAACCCTAATTTAGGGTAATGATATGAGAAACCCTAATTTAGGGTATTTTAATGAAAAACCCTTATCTAAGGGAATGCTTCATAAAAACCCTAATTTTGGGTAAAGCAACATGAAACCCTAATTTTAGGGGAAATATTATAAGAAACTTTAATTCAAGGTAAGGATGTAATGTGAAACCTTGATACAGGGTAATGTGATATGAAACCCTAATCTAGGGTGATGGTGTAACCCTAATTTAGGGTAATGATATGAGAAACCCTGATTTAGGGTATTTTAATGAAAAACCCTAATTTAAGGGAATGCTTCATGAAAACCCTAATTTTGGGTAAAGCTACATAAAACCCTAATTTTAGGGGAAATGTTATACGAAACTTTAATTCAAGGTAAGGATGTAATGTGAAACCCTGATACAGGGTAATGTGATATGAAACCCTAATGCAGGGTGATGCTATGTATTATGAAACCCTGAATTTGAAAACCTAGCCCTAATTTGTGTAAGGGGATGAGTAACCCAGATTGATATGAATTGGGAAACCCTAACCCTAATAAGGGTATAAGTGGTGTTACTTTTTATAGCATGGTGCTAAAATATAATTGATATAACTTTTATCAAGTGTACTAACCATGCAGGTATCATGAGATGATGAGCATAGCCAAGTATGAGCTATGATGTTTCATTTATTATTATTAATGGGCCTTGTGAGTCATAACATGCTTTGTTCCCTAGTGAGAGGTAACAAGAGATGAAATGGGCTTTGTGAGCCATGTGAGATGCTTGTGTAGCAAGTATCATGTTTACCTTGGTCAGACGACCTAAAGGTATTAGTTACCTGATAAATGGTAACAATTGTTCTATGTTGAACTGAGGGTTTGAATTTTCTATAATCATAATGATGAGTTTATTAAGGGATGAGAATACCCCTGATGAGATGAGGGATTGAGATCCCAATGCTTTATTAAAGGTTTGAATAGTACTTGATGTAAGTATTACACATTCTTTCTAACAACTAATATAATAACTGATTGTTTGGAAATTTGTTGATGCTAAAAGAATATGGTAATACACTTAATTAATCAAGTGATATCATATAATGTAGTTTCCCTGACCATAGATCCATCAGTGTTAGAATTTGCTGAATGGTGAAATGAGTTAAACTCAGAGCGCATATTTATGAATATGTGGGGGTAATTGGGAAATTATATCATCATTCCCCATAGGAATGGTTGCAGGCTATATCCTATGTATGGGATTGGTTACGGACCATACCCCAGTATGAGTATGGCTACGGGCCATGACTCCATGATATGATACCAGGCATTGGCTACGGGCCATAACCCTGAAGAGAGTATATGTTGCGGGCTATAACTCTATAGCAAAGATGCCAATATACCCTGGAAAGCTAATTATAGTTTGACACGTGATGTCTCTGCTGAATAATATCGTACTGATCGAGAAGGATGAGGTCTTGGAGTCTGACTCTTCCATTGGCCTTGTGTGGTACTGATGCTTTCTGTAATCGTGGTCGGTTGGAGTATGAGCGGTATACCTCATCTTCTCAGGGCTTAAGTATGATTGTAAAATGTAATCAGTCGTGTAGCGTATTTGCTTAAGGTTGAAATACGAGAATCATTGGTTGATGTTATCTTGCTTAGCATATCCTAGATGGATAAATGTTATACATGTTCTTCATATTCCTTATTAAATAAATAATATGTTGTTGTATCAGTCATAGCTGAAATGCTTTGAAAATAAATATTGCTCTAATCTGTTTAGACAATGAATTATCTGATGTAAAACATTTATGATTCCTCTGTTCAATTTTATCTTATTAAACTGCAATAATAATGTTTTGGTGAAGAGTTATATCTCTCACTGGGACATGGCTCTCACTCCGTTGGTCACCAACATTTTTTAGGTAGACACGGAGGAAGAGGCAGAAACCTTACAGCAGGGGAAGAGCAACAACAGCAGCAGGGACAACAGTGAATTCTCAGGTGGAGACACTGGTTGTCATGTCTTATAGATAGAGTCATATGTGTCGTCTCTGTACTCTCAGGTCCTCGAAGTTAGTAGTTAGTTTAATGAATCGATCTGAGATTTTGGCTTGATGCCTCAATGTTTTTATGTTGCCTGTGTATAGTTTTAAACAGGGCAATTGATGCTTGTAATCCTCAAGAAGGAATGGTAAAAGATATGTACTTGTGAACCAGAATGTAATTGAATTACTTTGTTTCTTTTTGAAATAGTTTTCTAGTGTATGGATCACTTTGTAAATGGTTTTAATTTTTAGTGATTTTTAGTAATTCGCTGCTAATGATCGCTTCCGCCTAGTGAATGATGTTTTGTTCGATCGGTGTATCACACATATGAGATAATGATAGAATAGATTGAATTTCTAGAGAATGACAATACTCAATGATGTATGCTTTCAGGTTAAGGACCTGAATGGTGAGATCATACGGATGCTAAGAGTTTGTACATTCTTATTATGTCCCTAGTCGGATGTCATTGTGGAAGGTAGATAGACAACAATGACACACAAGACTAGATTGTGGTGTTGGTTGATGACAGAATCTCATTAGTCATGATATGGAGATATCAAACCAAACACATAGGTACTTGTTAGAGAACAAGTGTACCGGACAGACCCACCGTGAGTTTGACACATGGAACCATGACATGGTAGTCACAGTCAGTTCCCACAGTGATGGTGGTGAGTGTGATTCTTTGACCTGAAATCATTACACTCAACACATGTCGTTGGGTACACTTTGACATCATCAAACGTAGCCCTAAAACATGGGTTGTTATAAAGGTGATGATTGGGTGGCTTTGACACATGGGGCTTTTGAGGGGTGAGTGATAGATATGGGATTTGTCCCTCTTGAGGGAGTTTGATATATGTGGCCACTTGATGAGTAGGATTGAGATAGGCGTGCACACATGTGTGAATCAGTATGTGATATTGATGTCATACATATCTCCTCCAATCTACTCTGACATCAAGAAAGTGAATAAACGTTGACAGGATGACCGTTCCATGCCTCGAGTTCATTCGGGATATCAGTGACAAAGGAATTATACATTCACTGTAACACCATTCACGGATTGTAGGATTGAAAGTTGTTCTCCAACTTTCCTTTTCACTTGGGTAGCACTGATGTGTGACTAGTCACCGCGTTTTGCTTATGAATTCATAAGTGTTATGGACTTTCACTGCCAATGTGAAATGGACCTGTACGGTCACACACATAGGATTTAACCTGGAAGAGGAGTTTATCCAAAAACGATGTTTAGATTGATTACTAAAGGAGTTTAGTAGTTCAATTAAACACTCAATCAACTGATAGCTCAGTATCATACTGTTCAAGGTGTTAGACCGATTGATTAGAGTATCGGATTGATTAAAACTGCAAATGACTGATTTTACACAGTCTGCACTCCCAACCGATCGGCTCAGGTTGGTGAACCGATCAGCTCAGGACAGGTTGAATTGACCGGTTCAAGGGTTGAACCGATCGACTCAACTAGTCTAAACGAGTGAGTTGGGAAAGTCAGGTTGGCGACTCTTCATTTCACTTATCCAATTTGATTGAAACAAGGATTGGTATTTGGATCAATTCGAAACAAAAGAGGAAAAGTTAATCTGGAACTGACCAGGGCAGTGAACCGACCGGTTTAGAAATGAACTGATCGGCTCAGGTGCCCCAACCAATTGGTTGAGGTGTGAACCGATCGGCTCAGGTCCCCAACCGACCGTTTCATGCTTGAAACGATCGGTTCAGGTGGCGCAGTTGGTTGTTTTGTGGAAAATCTCAAACCCTTCTACTCCTACTTTAATCATGCATTGCCTAGGGTAGAGAACCATGTCCCATGACCCTCCTATATATAGGGGTATTGGGGGCTTCTCAGGTACAACAACTCAGAACACCAGTTGCTCTGTAAAGTTGTCGTTCTCTCTGGTTGTGGTAACCAAGAGAGCCCGAGCAAGTGCTACCCGATAAGGGAGGCATAGCAAGGGAAAGACAACTGCAAAAAAGCGACTGGTGGCAGGAGAGTGTGTCGGTGGCTAGTACGCCGACAGGAGCGTGTGACTCCTTTAGATTCCTTGTGGGACAAGGAGATCAGAGTTCTAGATGGTCAGTGTGGACTACTTCAGAGGCGGGAGACTTCTGCCGCTTGGAGGACAACTGTCAATCTTGACAGTCCCGGTGAGACCAGGAGCTGCACAAACACCGTCCAAGATCGGAGGTGAAAACTGTGCAAGCCGTGAGGTAACATCGTTGAGCAAGCCTCGGGACAAGGTATGTCTCTACAAACCATCCTTCCTATTATATAGACGTTGACGTGATTCCTTTATTCTGGGTTTGGGAGAAGAAAATTTTTGTTTCCTCTGTCTCCCATTAAAACCCAACAGTGGTATCAGAGCCACGTCAACTGCTATATACTTTAGGATTATCGATATGATCGATTTTGGTTTGTTGCCTTTATTTATTGCATACTATGCGAATAAAATTGGCTTTATGCATGTCCAATCCTAAATCCACAAATCTCAATATATTTATATATATATATGATATGTAAAATGAATGCACTCGATACGCGTCACCTTTAAACAAGTTTTGTGGTGGATGTATAGCGTGGTTATGGCCAATAAACCATATGTATGTGTGCTTGGTTGAATGTGGTTGCTTGCATCTCAGTCTGCGCATCGATTCCCTATCTCCTACTCCCTATGTAACTCGAGATAACTCAAGATTTCTTTCCTACCTTTTCTCTCCCTGAATGTAACTCGGGGTTTCCCTATTCAAATGTAAAATAGGATAGATCTTTTATTTCCTATTATGTCAAAGAACGGCGGACAACCTGACGACAACTAAGATGATCAGTTCAAGGCGTGAATCGATCGGTTGGTGATCCAGAAGACCGGTTCGAGGAGCGAGATGATCGGGTGGCGGCCATGAGGAGATGCACGACGAGCAGGCAAACTGATCAGTTGGAGGAGTCAACCGATCGGCTGGTGGCACCCAGACGATCGGCCAGGGCGAGCAAGTCATTCATGTGATGAGTTGATCAACTCAGACGGCTATAGCACTTCATCTTGGATAGGTTGCATGTGATGTAGACCTAGATGACCGTGATTCCTCTTGGCTTGAGGAATCACATTAGGATGGCCATAATCATCACTTTTATCATTTCGCTTGTTTTCTGTGGGATATAGCATGTATATGATATGTACTATGTATTGTGGTGATTGGATACGTATATGTACCTATAAAACCAAATCCCTCATTAAATATTAAAGTTTTAGATGCTTTCCAAATGTAACACACGTGAAAAGCTTGATCTGCCAAGTGTGGGCACGCCCTAGCATGGTGCACCATCTATCTCGTGGAAGCGTGAAGGATGAATATGTGGGTCTGCCCTAGCAGGGTGCATATCCATCATGTTGGCTTTGGTTCGGACTTAATAAGGTGACCTAGATAGGATCTAGCACCTTGAGGCATGGAGGTGATCATGGCAAGGAGTTTTGCATGACATCTTTCAAGAGTTGCATATGATGCAATTGGAAAGAGTTGCCTATATGGAAGATCTAAGTTGTGGGTGATAGCCCTAGCTGGTCCATGACTCAGAGGATTTCAGGATCTTGACCCACTAGAAGATTGTACACTGCAATCTTCCGAATTGATGGTGAGGGCTATCAATTTGAACAAAAATAGTGGGAGCGATAATTAACTAAAGTCCTAATTATATCGTCGATCATTCAAATCAATCAAATAAGTTAAAATTGAGTTTTGGACTAAACTGCATATATTTCCTTTTGTAGTACAAATGACAACAAACAACAATCACTTTTTGTTGTGATCGGTCCTTGAAAAGGACAAGCTGAATGGGACTAACTTCCATGACTGGTTTAGGACATTGAGAATTGTTCTCACTCAAGAGCGAAAGCTCTATGTCCTGGATACTCCAGTTCTAGAGGAACCTGCTCCTACCGCACCAAAGGCAGAAAGGGATGCTTATAAGAAGCATTCTGAAGATGCCATTGATGCAAAGTGCTTGATGTTGTTCTCCATGAACCACGAGTTGCAGAGACAACATGAGAACATGTGTGTCATTGAGATGATTCAGCATCTCAAGAACATGTATGAAGATCAAGCATAAAAAGAGAGATATGATGTCTCCATGGTGTTTTTCAAGTGTGTCATGACAGAAGGAGATCGATTTGGTCCTCACACGCTCAAAATGATTGGGTATGTAGAGAACCTGACAAGACTGGGATTTCCCCTAAGCCAAGAGTTGGCTACTGACGTGATACTGCAATCGTTGCCAGAATCCTACAGTCAGTTTGTGATGAACTACAACATGAACAACTTTGACAAGCCGTTGACAGAGTTGTTGGGCATGTTGAGGATAGCCGAGGCACAGATGAAGAAGGACAAGCCTAATTCTGTGATGATGATCAGTAATAAGAAAGGCAAGTCCAATCGCAAGGGCAAGGGCAAGGCTAAGAAAGGTTCTAATGCTATCCAGCAGCCCAATTCATCTTCAACTCTCAAGGCCAAGGGAGGCGTGATCAAGAGAGGTAGTTGCCACCATTGTCAAAAGCCAGGACGTTGGAAAAGGAATTGTCCACTGTATCTGGATGAACTAAAGAATAAGGAGGCGACAGACGTCTCCACCTGAAGGTGTCATGAAATAAACTTGTAACACTTTTTTGAGGTATATGATACCAAGATATAAAGTGTAAAGCACCCAATAAATGGGGTAAGTGTTGCCGCCATAGATAGGAGTACTTTAGTTTATTTTCAGCCTTAAAGGCATATAATATAGTTATGAAGTGCTATTTCATATTTTCCAATAGAAAGAAACATATTATTTTTGCATATTGTATGACAATAATGGCAATTAATAAACTTGATGTTTCCTTATGGCAATGCCTTGTTTATCTTGTGATACTTGGTATGCATAAGATAAAATGATACCTAAAAGTTATTGATAACTCAAACAATCAAATTAGCATAAATCATGAGAAATTCATTTCTAGTTTCCATATGATGGATAAATCTAGACTCTTTTGGTTAGAGAACCAGTAAGAGACATGAATCTCTTAGACATGATTAATCAATCTTCACTAGTAGTAGTGGGAGATTGATTATCCTATTAGGTATAATACATGTGATGTATTTACATACCTATTAGAGTTAATGCTAGTACTTCAAATGGTGTTTAGAGAAATACCAATATGAATATCTTGAAGTGTTCAAGAATATCATAGATGAAGTACAAATTTGGTAAAAGTATTAGTTCTTGATGTGATCAAGGCATAAGGATACTTAAACCAAATGTTTGAGAACCTTGCGAGTGATTATGATAGTGTATCATAGTGAACTCATGATTAAGGCATGGTAATGTGTAAATCAAAAGAAGTCATATTCTAAGGAGTTAGAGGATGATTATCAAATAACTAATTTCTTCTTAAATAAAGAATACCCCACACTAATAAAGGACACTAAGAATCACAAAGGGTTGTGAGTTCTTATATCCTTGACAGATGCACCTCGATTATCTATGTGATGAGTTGGTCATGTGATGAGTCAACTATCTAGATGAATATGAGGAACCAGATTTTGAGTTATGGTTTATGATCGTTACATCCTAAATAACTTCCATGTGAACCTTAAGGTATGACCTTGATGGTATCACTCATTGGGATGAAATCCATAAGTGAAAATGAGTCTTAAGTGTTAAGACACATGGATAACATTTTTAGAAGGATGTTGATTGTTAATTGCAACTTAATGACTAAGAGATTTGGCATATGGATACTAAAACTGCATTTCTATGAGGAATAAAACAAGGATGTGTATGTGACACAACCTATAAGGTTTATGAATCCATTAATGCAAATGAAGTCTATAAGTTACAATGGACTAATCAATGTGATTGATTAAGTACAAGCAACTCAGAGTTGGATCTTTACTTTGATGATATAGTCAAAGGGTTTGACTGATATGACAAAGATAAAGAAGGGATTTGTGATCTAGTGGGAGCGTATTCACATTCCACATGTTGATGTGAAATGGAAATGTTCTAGAATGGAAATCCAAAGTGGAAATTATCTTTAAGGAAGATAGAGACATTTCCTATGTAATAAGAATAAGAAATCTATAGAGATAGTTCTCGAAAAACCTCTTGACCTGAAAAGAGAGAGCATACATTGGCAATCTATACTGAAGGGTTCAGTGTGCACAGATTCAGTGGAGAAAACTTGTCCATGTTACATGGAGTTAGTATCCCAAGGCCAAGTGTCCAATTCTTATGAAGAATGGGAACACTAAGAATAGATATGGATATCATGTATGTAATTATCCCATTATCTTGCATGTATGGACATAGAAAGAATAAAATGCATTCATCTTGTATGTAGGACATGACAATATGATATGCTCATCCTGATAACTCGTATGTGGGACATGACGAGTGGATGTCTGTCTAGTTCCAGTAAGGGTTACTGGAATACCATAAGAACTTGATAAATACTTGAGAAGTACTAGTTCTATGGAAATAAGGAAGGGTTCACTGTAAAGAGTTACACTGATGCGAACTTCCGAGAAGGATAGAAAATTAATCACAAAATATATATGGGATATATAAAAGTGAATGTTTGTTGATAAATGGAAACATTCCAATAAAGCTATTTTAAAAGGAAATGTCGAGTATCCGTGTGTTAGAGAACAGCAGTGGATACTATATGGATCTAGGAGTTTATAGAGATGAACTTATAGATATTCGGGTCATTGATGACAAGTAAGGAGTACTTGGTCATGCAATGTGGCTAAAGGTTAGTAAAGGAATACTGGATCACATATTACGACAACTCCATCTCATACGTGTGACGTACAACGAAGAGATGAGAGATATGCAGTTAATACCGACAATGGCAAGGTGTTTCCATAACTCACTATGTTAGCACTAGAGCATATTAACATGTGGGACGTGTTTGAAGATCACTATGAATATGATTCAAGGGTGATTGGCTCATAGTGTGGGAGTCTGTTGGTATGTATGCCCTGAGAGCCAATCATGGGATGATTGGTGGGATACATTAAGATTGATTTGATAAACATCAAAGGCAAGCTTCCAATTCTTTCTGGTTCAGTCATATGAGATAATGATAGAATAGATTGAATGTCTAGAGAATGACAGTACTCAATGACGTATGCTTTTACGTTAAGGACCTGAACGGTGAGATCATACGGATGCTAAGAGTTTGTACATTCATATTATGTCCCTAGTCAGATGTCATTGTGAAAGGTAGATAGACAACAATGACACACAAGACTAGATTGTGGTGTTGGTTACTGACAGAATTTCATTAGTCATGATATGGAGATATCAAACCAAACACATAGGTACTTGTTAGAGAAGAAGTGTACCGGACAGACCCACCATGAGTTTGACACATGGAACCATGACATGGTAGTCACAGTTAGTTCTCATAGTGATGGTGGTGAGTGTGATTCTTTGACCTGAAATCATTACACTCAACACATGTCATTGGGTACATTTTGACATCATCAAACGCAGCCCTGAAACATGGGTTGTTATAAAGGTGATGATTGGGTGGCTTTGACACATGGGGCTTTTGAGGGGTGATTGATAGATATGGGATTTGTCCCTCCTGAGGGAGTTTGATATCTGTGGCCACTTGATGAGTAGGATTGAGATAGGCATGCACACATGTGTGAATCAGTATGTGATATTGATGTCATACATATCTCCCCCAATGTACTCTGAGATCAAGAAAGTGAATGAACGTTGACAGGATGATTGTTCCATGCTTCGAGTTCATTCAGGATATCAGTGAAAAAGGAATTATACATTCACTGTAACACCATTCACGGATTGTAGGATTGAAAGTTGTTCTCCAGCTTTCCTTTTCACTTGGGTAGCATTGATGTGTGACTAGGCACCGCTCTTTTCTTGTGAAGTCATAAGTGTTATGGACTTTCACTGCCAACGTGAAATGGACCTGCAGGGTCACACACATAGGATTTAACCTGGAAGAGGAGTTTATCCACAAACGATGTTTAGATTGATTAATAAAGGAGTTTAATAGTTCAATTAAGCACTCAATCAATTGATAGCTCAGTATCATAGTGTTTAAGGTGTTGGACCGATTGATTAGAGTATCGGATTGATTGAAACTGCAATTGATTGATTTTGCACAGTTTGCACTCCCAACCGATCAGCTCAAGTTGGTGAACCGATCGGCTCATGTGATAAACCGATCGGCTTAGGACAGGCTGAATCGACCGGTTCAAGGGTTGAACCGATCAGCTCAACTAGTCCAAATAAGGGAGTTGGGAAAGTCAGGTTGGCGAGATATTTCTCTTCGTTTCACTTGTCCAATTTGATTGAAACAAGGATTGGTATTTGGATCAATTCGAAACAAAAGAGGAAAAGTCAATCTGGAACTAACCTGGGCAGTGAACCGACCAGTTCAAAAATTAACCGATCGGCTCAGGTGCCCCAACCGATTGGTTGAGGTGTGAACCGATCGGCTCAGGTCCCTAACCGATTGTTTCATGCTTGAAACGATCGGTTCAGGTGGCGCAGTTGGTTGTTTTATGGAAAATCTTGAACCCTTCTAATCCTACTTTAATCTCGCATTGCCCGGGGTAGAGAACCCTGTCCCATGACCCTCCTATATATAGGGGTATTGGGGGCTTCTCAAGTACAACAACTCAGAACACCATTTGCTCTATAAAGTTGTCATTCTCTCTAGTTGTGGTAACCGAGAGAGCCCGAGCAAGTGCTACCCAATAAGGGAGGCACAGCAAGGGAAAGACAACTGCATAAAAGCGACTGGTGGCAGGAGAGTGTGTCGGTGGCTAGTACGCCGACAGGAGGGTGCAACTCCTTCCGATTCCTTGAAGGATAAGGAGATCGAAGTTCCAGGTGGTCCGTGTGGACTACTTCAGAGGCGGGAGACTTCTGCTGCTCGGAAGACAATTGTCAATCCCGACAGTCCCGGTGAGACCAGGAGTTGCACAGACACCGTCCAAGACCAGAGGTGAAAACCACGCAAGCTGCGAGGTAATGTCACCGAGCAAGCCTCGGGATAAGGTATGTCTCTACAAACCATACTTCCTATTGTATAGACATTGACGTGATTCCTTTATTCTGGGTTTGGGAGAAGAAAATTTTTGTTTCCGCTGCCTTCTCTGTCTCCCATAAAACCCAATACCTCCAGTAGTAACCTGCCAAACCTAGGAAACTGTAGATCTTTGTTGGTGTCTTGGGTTGTTCACATTCTAGTATAGATTCCACTTTCTTGGGATCAACACAAACACCTTTTGCAGATATAACATGGCCCAGAAAAGACACTTCAGATAACCATAATTCACACTTGTTGAACTTAGCATATAGTTGATGCTTCCTCAACAAAGTCAATGCATGGAAAAGGTGTTGCTCATGTTGCTGACTATACTTAGAGTATATCAGTATATCATCTATGAACACAACCACACACTAATCAAGATAAGGTCTAAACACCCTATTCATCATATCCATAAAAGTTGCAGGTGCATTGGTTAGCCCAAATGGCATAACCACAAACTCATAATGACCATACCTAGTGCTAAAAGCTGACTTGGGTATGTCATCAGCCTTAATTCTCAACTGATGATAACATGACCTCATGTCTATCTTTGAAAACACAGTGGCACCTCTCAACTGATCAAAAAGATCATCAATCATCGGCAAAGGATATGTATTCTTTATTGTCACCTTGTTCAACTATCTGTAGTCTATATACAGCCTCATTGAACCATCCTTCTTTTTAACAAACAACACGGGAGCACCCCATGGGGAAGTGCTCGGCCTGATAAGACCCTTATCTAACAGTTCTTGTAATTGTTTCTTTAACTCCTGCATCTTTTTTGGTGCCATTCTGTATGCTGACTATGCTATGGGTTGTGTTCCAGTAACAAGATTGATCTCAAACTCAATCTCTCTAGGAGGGGGAATGCTAGGCAATTCCTCAGGAAAGACATCCTCAAATTCTCGCACCACTGGTACCTCCTGGATACTAGGACCTCCAACCTTGGTATCCACAACATGAGCTAAGAAAGCCTCACATCCTTGTATCATCAACCGCTCAGTTGTCATAGCTGACATCAAACATGTAGGAAGAATCTTCCTATCACCCTGGAAAATCCACTGTACATTTCCATCATGGAACATCACCACCTTAGTACTATAGTCCAAGACTACCTTGTATTTTTCCAAGGTATCCATTCCAGGAATACATCAAAACCATGCATGTCAAGTGGCAAAATATCCACTTGAATGTTTTGTCCATAAAAAGAAAGAACGCAAGAAGGGCACACTTCCCGCAACTCGGCAGAATCAACCAAAGGAGTCTCTAGCCGCAGGCTATCAGATCTAAGACTAACAGGCAGATAAAAGCTACCTATCACCTCTCTGGTGATAAAAGAGCGCTTCGTACCCAGATCTACTAACATAGATATGAAACAAGAAGTAGACAAATTAGAATGAAATAATTCCATCTGACCTGTCATGACTCGTGGATTGACCACTACTTCCGGTAGGGTCATGGCATAGAACTGTGTTGTTGCCTACTGCCGTCCATGTCCTCTGCTTGCTTGTCTAGAGGATCCTACATGGGACGCCTGACCACATCCTCTACCACTACCAGTATCAAACTGTCATTGTTGTAATCCATGTTGATTCTGCCTTGGCTGCTAAGTCACCTCCTCAACCTTAAATAGGGCAATTCCATCTAATATGCCTTGTCTGTCCACATTGATGACACACTCAGTTATCACTCTGTGGTCTAAACGGCCCTGTAACTGAGACTGATGATGAACTGCGAGCTCCTGTCAGTGGAAAATTGTGACCTCTACCCCTACTCAGGGTACACTGTGACGGTGCATGTGATCTTGGTTCAATGAAGGTTGACCTTGGTTGCGACAGTGGTGGGAAAAACCTTGGCTTCTTAAAACCTCAAGATTGCCCCTGAAACTGCATAGGTCCCTTCTTAGCATTAGCGTCACGCTTCTCTATGGTAGACCTCTCAATCCTCCTGACAGATTACACAAAGGTAGAAAACCTTTCCCTATTCTCTAAGGATGATGTAGTAGTAGTCAACTTCGTACTCAGACCCTTCTCAAATCTTTAGATCCTTTCCTTGTCCGTTGCTGCCATGTATGGGAAGAACCTCAGAAGTTCCATAAACTTTGATTCATACTCATTGATAGTCATAGCTCCCTGATGAATGTTCTCGAACTGTGAGATTTTCTCATCTAGGTAGGTCTCTGGAAAATATCAGCTAACAAATTCCCTCTCAAACTCCTCCCATCCTATCACAACTCCTGGCCTTTTCTCCTCTTCTATGGCCCACCAGTGGCCAACACTACCCTTCAATAAGTATACTGCATGCTTAACTTTGTCTTCTCAACGATGTTTAGGATTTTGAACACTTTTTCCAGCTCTATCAACCACATGTCAGCGTCTGCTGGATCAGAAGAACCTGCATATTCAATTTCCCCAACACGTCTAAGATATTCAAATGCCTTCCCGACACCTTAGGACTCCAAATTAGAGGTGGATGCCCTATCTTGAGGTGTTGGTGCTCTGTCTACGATATGTGTAATTGTGGCCATCATCTGTCTAAACATACACTGAAACTCAGGATTGGCCATCATTGTGGAGTCTAGATGAGGCATTGTGGGATGCTCTGGACCTTCTTCTGGCACTCTCTCATTGTGTGCCTACCTCCTAGCACCTCCTCCTGGTGCAACATAACTACTCTCAACGTGTTCTTCATGTACTCCAGACATATCTGCATAAGCATAAACTATGATCAAATATGTTGGATTCATAAGAATAGACTCAAACCTAAGTCCTATGTCCATGTAGACTCATTAAACCTAGAGCTCTGATACCAACTTAACTGTGACACCTCATCATGCTAAATGAGATTATTCAAAACACAAAACACGATCCACTACTAATTAATCACATATTCAAAAATGCGGGATAATTAAAACCAATTCCAACAATGTAAATAAACTCTAGAACATTTACAAAAATCCATCATTCCATTCTCATGTATTGGAACAAGTATTTACATATGGGTCCAAAGACCTCAGTCACATCTTGCATACAAAAGATATTTCACATGTACATGCCATATATTTACAAACATTGGCATACTACCAAAATCTTGTGTTGATACGAGTATATCATCTAGAAAACACATCCCATACCCAGACTTGAGAGTACAGCAACGACACTAGGACTCTACTACTAACATCTACAACTAACCAACCTTCTAAATCTATTGATCGCCAGGTTGGTTCTCTTCCACAGCGTGACCTCGACCTCATTGCCCGTGACTGCCTAAAAAAATGTGGTGACCCACAGGTGAGACCCAGTCCCAGTGAGAGATATAACTCTCTCCAACATATATTGATTATAACATATTGATTGACAATAAATGAACTGAGTAGATATAGTAATGAATAAGCAATTTAAGCATATTGAATAGGTTAAGCATACTAAGCCATTAAGCAAATTAACCTGACAAGAAGTATAATTACTCAAAGGTCATATGATATCATCTTGTAAACACTGAATAGTAAAAAATCAAGTTAAAGACTAATCAAATAATGTGAGACATATTTAACCATAGCCAGTATACTACACGGCTTATTTACTTCTTTTATTACATTTCCCTGAGGGATTTGAAAAATACCACTCAAGTCCCAACTGACCATTACTAAGTCAAAATCAGTTCCAAACAAGATCTAGGAAGATTCAGACTCCTAAGATCTTCTCTGACCCCGGTCAGTTTGGGTCTGCCACAGCAACACATAAGTTCAAGCTGCTATCAGCCTAGTCTATCCTTAGTACAAGTCATGGCACTAGTGAAAGGAGGCAGGTACACATATCCTACCATCCAAGGTACAACCACAGTTGTCCTCCTATCTCATCATCATATATATAATCACTGAGACATGACCATAGCCATTCTCAAACTGAGGGCTAGGTATGACCACTATCATCCTCTCTAACACTTGAATTTAGGATGACAAGCACCCTGCATACTCATCAGTATGTGCTCCGAGTATCCCGTAGGAATACTCGTTTCACTATCTGGCAATTTCTGACACTCAGATAGATCTATGGCACAGGGCACTACATGATTAGGGTTTCACTTAATTAGCTATGCCAATTGGGTGAATTAAGGCTAAATCATACAAATGGACATTCAAACTCTAATTCTTTTCTAATAAGAGTATATGTATAACAACTTCAAAAGATATAAAATATTTGAGATATAAATCTTGATCACATTACCACATGATATCATTCATTGCAAATTAATGGACCACACTTATCATCGTACTTTTACAAGATACCAATATCTTATCACAAGTTCTAGGGTTTTAACCCTTATTGGAACATGAAGAGGATTTAACCTCAATCATGGCTTCAAACATGACAAAAGTTCATTAAGACCATCACATTATTCATAGTAAGGTTATCATCATCATTCCATGCCTTAAACAAGGCTCAAAAGATCATTAACACATATATGTCCATAGATATTAACATGGCAAGGCACTATGATATTCAAATAGTACTACAATGTGGTTTCAACACAAGAAGAGTGTAATTCATTATCATATTAATCATTCAAGATGTCTTATTATAACCAATCAACATCATATAATTACATTAAGTTTAGGTATAACAAGCTAGATCACATGGGAGTTATGCATCCACTTATTATAGTGATTTATCAAATATAACTATATATTGGCAAAGGTAAGACTACAAATTAATGGTATTCAACCATTGAAATATCATCACTAGGACCCACAAATAATACCATGTGATTTATTCTAATATATTGGATGTTAAAGCATCCAATATTATTCATTGGATCAGGTTCATTGTTCAAGGTTATCAATCGAAGTATATGTCTAACCATTAGATCAATTGAACCAAGGAATCATTGGTTCAAGGTTTATTCAAATCTACAATTACATTATTAACTCATCATATATGGTGATGACCTGATCCACCATTAATTGTGATCATTAGGTCATAGTTGGTTGTTCGATCAGTAATACATTCAGTTAACACCATCAAATATTAAGCTAATGTCATCATCGATTGATAACATTATTAGAATACTTAGTAGATGATAATTAAACTTCTAATTGAGCCAAAACCTGACCTAAGGGGGTGACCATCGGTTGTCACCATAAATTTGACACCCTTGATCATGAACCTCAGTTGCCAAGATAGCAACACCATTGGTTGTTGAATGGTATGACCATCGGTTGTGTGATAGGGAAGGAAATAGCTTGAAAACCTTAATTTGAACCATCAATTATTTAGTGCTTAGCACCATAGGTTGATGCTATCAACCTGTATTAGATCATGTTACACCTTGTAAAGGCCGTACACATGTTTACAAGTTCATATAGAACTGGAACAAAATAGGGAACACCGCAAAAAATCGTAATTCTAAACAAGCATGGTTTCTTTATACTTAGATGATCACATTAAAGCATAAACATGAACTAACAAGCTTCTAGTAAGAAATATAAGTGAAGAATGTTATATAACTCACCTCTATAGAGTAGGTCAGATCCCAAACAGTAAGAATGAGAAAACATGGCAAGAAAACCTTGGATTAAGATCTGAACTTGGCCAAATAGGCACTTCTCTCCACAAAGAAGTAAAACCCTAGAAAAAGAAACAAGAAGGATAGATTTTTTTAGTTCTAGAGCCACTTTCACCATGGAATAGCAAGGTTTTGACCTGGAGGAAGGTATAAGAAAGGAGAAGAGCAAAATAAATGGAGAAGGAAGGAAGAAAACAACTTGCCTTGGTCAAAATCCCTAAAAGATAATCTTGGAAACCCTAGGTAGGGCTAGATGGAGCTCTAGGAGACCTTCTCCAAAAAGAGGTTGTATTCTACCTTAGAGCACTTGGTTCCACAATAAAATAGAGTGGAGTAGTTGCTCCAGGTTAGAGGAAAGAGAAAGCAAGCATAGTTTCATACTTGGGCAAGGAAGAGGTAAATATAGCCCATGGATAAGGATGGAAGCAAGCATGAGGTGTAAAAGTAGCTTCCCAATGTGTCTATGACCTTAAACTATTAAGAATATACAAGAACACACATGATCAGCTCCCCCACCATTCATATAGACCTTATTAGCTTTCCTTTTTCGAATTTCCTACCCAATCACATAATTCATTAGTTGGTAGCTACTAAAGGTAGCTCATCCATGAAGGGGTAAACCCTAAAATACCCTTGAGGAAAACACCTTCAAACCATGGATCAACTAGGAGCCCCATGGTTCAAAAACTCAAGAATGATAATATAACATCTAAAGAATATAATGTATGTGACAAATTGCAAAGAAAACCCCTCAATTGGCTAAATTGCAGAAAAGTCCAAAATGTACAAAAAATTGCATAACTTGCTCAAACAGTGTCCAAATTGGACCAAATTTGAAACTTAAGCTTGTATTATGATTTCAAAACATATAAAAAGGTTATATTAGGGTTATAGGAATTCAATTATGGTGATTAAGCTTATTCAACTCATTAAGAAAGTTCAGGGGCCTTACAACAATAACAATGGAACAAGAATCCAAACCCATATATATGTCACAAAAAGTGGTTGGGGTTGGAAAGAAGGAAACACTAGCGTAAGAAAGCATCAGATCACATATTTATGCCTAAAAACCCCTACTTATAATCCATTGCTAAAACTATGAGGAATACTCACATGTGCATTAAAATATGTCGTTTTCATATTTATCTTTGTTGTAACTATTACATTATGAACAAAACACATTATAGAGTAACATTCATATACTGAAATGCACTCATACATGTTAATTTATGACAAAAGAGTGTCATATTAAATTACTTGAGTAGTAATAAAGAGACAATTTATTGGCAGATTATGACACATAGATATCAAAAACAAACCTCTCTGAAAGACAAATAATTTGTTAAGACATGGTAGAGTGAATATTGAAAGGAAACAAATGATCGATGATAACTCATTTATGTTACCCATGTGCGGTTCTAATATGAGATTTTGGGATGATATATGGAGAAGAGAAGGCATCAAACTACATGACCAAGCTATCCATGATATCCCATCTGACATTGATGGTCTCTTTGTGAATATACTGGTATAGGAAAATGGAGGATGGGATGTGGAATTCCTTAATGCATTGTTGCATAAGGAATTGGTGAATGGGATCTTCAATAATTCTTGCCATGTGATTTCTATAACACTTCCAATCTAAATGATTGGATCAGTATATAACCTCGGGAACAATACAAGTTTGATGTGGTTCATGTGTGGGTGTTGGTATATATGACAATACATAAATTTTATTATGTTTGAAGGAAATGAGATGCATACAAGTCACCAAGTGAACTACATTCTAAAAGAGGTCAATTACATCCAAGTAACATGGAGTACCTCAATGGGAGGTGGTCGAGACAATAGGTCTATTTATTGGAATCGACATGAACCTAGATGGGTGAAGATTCACCCTTATGCGGCTACCAAGAG
Organism: Alisma plantago-aquatica; assembly: GCA_963693085.1. Lineage (NCBI taxonomy): Eukaryota > Viridiplantae > Streptophyta > Magnoliopsida > Alismatales > Alismataceae > Alisma > Alisma plantago-aquatica. The sequence continues at coordinate 730,057,376 of OY856409.1, read as the reverse complement.
GAAGAAGTGGGGATTGTTGCAGTAGATCCCGACTCCAATGGCCTTTGGGTGACCAGCCAGAGCAACACCAAGTAGGTGGGGTGTGTGGGAAGCTGAGATCTCAACCATCACCCTAGCTATCCAAATGGCCTCTGACTTGCAACTAGATAAGGTTGTAGTTTAATCTAACAACGATCTGGCAATGAAGATGTTCAACGAGGATGCCAAGAAGAACATGAAGTTTACCATATAAATATTACGGGAAAATAAGAAGATTAGATGTAATTGGTACATTATGTACGATAATAGGGGAAGTAACCATCAGATGACTACCTGGATAAGTACCACCAAAAAGCCTTTCATGATCCCCATGTTCGCACTAGGCTCCATGAGGGAAGGATTAACATCCTCTCAAATGATTTTAATGGGAGTAGCACTGTCATGTTTCATCCATAAGTAATGATGTAATATGCAGTCCAAATTATTTTTTCTTGCAAGAGAAGGGTCAGATGAATAATAGAGCCTTCTGACTTCCTACAAAAAAACAAGGGTACATTGGACTTTTGTTCAATAGTTAAAGTTTAAGGTTTAAACCTAGTTCTTGGACTCCCTCAATCAAATTCAAGTTTAATTAGCCTAACCTATTTTGACCTCCAACTCAGACTTAATAATGATCATTTTTTAATCTAGTTATTGCACCTTAGGTAATCTAAGAGTCCTTGTCATATATACCATTTTAATAATGTTCATCCAGACTTCATCAAATGACAATTTAAATGTAGATGTGTATGGTAAAATTGTAGTTTGATGAACTAGCAATATCCCAAATATAAGTCATGTCTTACACACCTATCAGATAGGTTGGATTGGTCGAGTCGGATAGGACCAACTAGTCAACCACTTTCCTATGTCTAAAGAATACATATCAATGTGTTAAGATGGATATTTGAACCGAGGTATTTCAAAAACTATTATGAGAACTTAACTTTTACACAAATAGTCATGTCAAATATCAGATGGATTATGTGCATGTATATCAATGAAGGTATTGTAATTTGGCATAACACAACTAAATTTGATATTATTTGATAGTAAAATATATTATTAATATTATTATTGGTGTCATATATATATAGTCACACACACATGTGCACACGTGCACACACACAAACACAAGTGTGCACACACATATATATAGAAACACATACATAAATACAAATACATATATACACACACATAAATATACATACACACACATATTGTGTGTATACCTACACATATGTATGTACACACACACAGATATATATATATATATTTATATATATATATAGAGAGAGAGAGAGAGAGTCAGAGTAGAATACACTCAAGTGTACAAATCGTACCCTACACTCAAGTAGTGTTTGCATATTTTGACTTTTTTTATAATTACAAACCATGGATATCCATTATTATAACAAATACAAGCTACATGCAAAATTTGAGCTCTTTTGGAATTTTCTAAGTCACTCTTATATGACCAACAAAAGAGACGCACGAAAAAAATTGAATTGTATAATTTTTGTCGCCTTTAGATGCATGCCTTTAAGTGTCCAGATGAGCTCAAATTTTATATGTAATATGTTTGCATGATATTTAAGAAGGCACTTTCCAGCTAACTCAGCTGGTCAAGCCTGCTGCTTGTAAAGCAGGTTATGGGATTGAATCTCAGTGGATCATGTTGTGGCATTACAGGAAGGGAATAAAGGCCAAAGGCGTACGTTATTGGTTGTTCTCTCTCTCATGATATCTTGGATAGGGGTGAAACTCCCCACTATCCAAAAAAATCATATTTAAGAAGATCAATGGTTTAGATGTTCAAAATAAGTATTGCATGATGGAAAATAATTTGATTGTATTCAGTCTCTGATACACTTGATTGTATTCTAATATGAATATATATATATATATATATATATATATATATAGAGAGAGAGAGAGAGAGAGTCAGGCTAGAATACATTCGAGTCTATCCGGAGCAGAATACACTCAAGTAGTTTTTCATGATGCAAATTTTTTTTTGAAAATCTAATCCATTGATCTTCTTAAACATCTCGTGAACAACTCATACACAAAATTTGAGCACATTTGGATATGTATAGCTCATATTATGAAGACCGCAAAAATTATGCATTTCAAATTAGTTTCATGCGTCGATTTTGTTGCCGTTGGATGAGTGACTTACACTCATCCAAATGGGCTCAAAATTTGTATGTATCCTAGTTATAGTATGACGGTGAAGATCAACGGTTTACATTTTGCAAAAAATAGTCTTGATATACAAACACACTTGATTGTATTCGTGTGATCCGTACACTCGAGTGTATTCTAGCCTGACTATATATATATATATATATATATATATATATATATATATATATATATATATATATATATATATATATATATATATATATATACCCGCACTGGTAGCCTGGATTTCGCTACCCGTCAATCCCGAATGTAACTATATGGTCCAAAAAGTAACATGCATGGACCAAAAAGTAACTATGTTGATAATAAAGTAACTATACGACTAAAAAAGTAAAACCGGGCAGAATATATATATATATATATATATATATATATATATATATATATATATATATAATTGTATTTTGAAATCTGCTATTGCAAACGGAACTATCTATGCATGAAACTTAACAGTTTACAAGGTAAAGTAACCATCTACATATCGAAAGTAAGAAACTTGAAAAAGAAAGTAACCAAAATGGGGGGCGGGTAGCTACCCGTGCGGGTATTAAACATGAGCTATATATATATATATATATATATATATATATATATATATATAGAGAGAGAGAGAGAGAGAGAGAGAGAGAGAGAGAGTCACGCTAGAATACACTCGAGTGTACGGATCACACGAATACACTCAAGTGTGTTTTCATATCAAGACTATTTTTTGCAAAATGTAAACCGTTGATCTTCACCGTCATATTATAACTAGGCTATATAAAAATTTTGAGCCCATTTGGATGAGTGTAAGTCACTCATCCAAGGGCAACAAAATCGACGCGCGAAACTAATTTGAAATGCATAATTTTTGAGGTCTTCATAACATGAGCTATACATATCCAAATGTGCTCAAATTTTTCGTATGAGTTGTTCACGAGATGTTTAAGAAGATCAACGGATTAGATTTTCAAAAATAATATTGCATCATGAAAAACTACTTGAGTGTATTCCGCTCCGGATACACTCGAGTGTATTCTAGCTTGAATATATATATATATATATATATATATATATATATATATATATATATATATATATATATATATATATATATATATATATATATATATATAGAGAGAGAGAGAGAGAGAGGGGGGGGGGGTGAGTGAGTGAGTGAGTGAGTGAGTTTAGAATACACTTCCAACCACAATATAACCAACTTTTCCACCATTGGATGTACTCATTAGATGAGGACAACCCCCTCCGCTTGCCCATGACGTAACGTCCCAGCTAAACTTAATATCGGCTCCACCCAAGTCACACCCACATTTTTTTCTCATGATCTCTCTCTCTCTCTCCCTCTGTCTCTTCTATTTCCTCCTCTCCCATCCTCTACTGTCGCTTCTCCTTTCCATTGGATCTCTTTCCGCGATGAGCAAAGAGATATTGAACTTGCAAGCAGGATCCCTGGCTCTTCTTTCCTCACCAGATCTCCCTCTCACCGTCTCACCCCTCACCGAGATTTCTGACTCTCCCTCTTGCCGACGTGTTGTTTGGATATTGAGTCAGCTGCATCACATCTCTACGGTAGCGTCCCTCTACTGCCACCCATATCCTAATCCCTGCCCGACTGTTGCGAACAAGCGATCATCGATCATCGAACTGAATTCCTAGATTGGGGTCTCTTACGCTTGTGTTGGAACTTATGTCCAACCTCCTTCCCGGTTGATGTGTGGCCGTATCTGTTGTTGGTGGGTCCTGATCCCACCGGACGACCTACTCTCTATCACTATTGTATTGCGTCTCTGGTGATTAAGATTCATGGACTATATTAGGAGGATAGACCACCCCACTTACGTCATGTACGTATCATCATTACATGTTCTATGTATGCTATTCATGCATGCCAATCTCATGAAGTTACAATGATTCCGACAAGAGAAACGCAATTTCTTTAGTGTGGTTGTGAATCAACTGTTTCCTCATCAAGCGCATACACATACTAGCTTCATCTACGGTCAGGGAGGGAGCTATATGAAGGCAAGGGAGGGCACATGCCCTACCCTTCCTCCCTTGTTTTATGTTAATTTCTGTAGTTGACTGAAAATTTTTTGTGTATAACTGAGCTTAATGCCCTATCTGGTTTATAACTTTGATACTGATATAGTTCGGTGCCCACCCAAGCCATAAAAGTTGGCTCTGCCACTGTCTACGGTGGCACATGGATGAACCTCCCGCACAATGGCCTAAACTCGCCATCTCATTCATAATTATTTTTAGTCTTATCAAAATTCTGGTTTTCAACAATCTACAACGATATCCTAAAAGAAAACAAAAGGAGCAACAAAACTTTAGCATACTTGTTTTTATTCATGCAATACAATTCTTGATGTCTTTTGTATACTACTCAAAGACCATCGATCATCCGTCCATTAATTAGATAACTAAACTAAAAAACGAAATCAATATACAATTCTAACAGATTAAGAACCACCGCCAATCACGACTCTGATCTGTAACAACCTCAACATAATTTGTTGATGTTTGTTATCACCCATATGTATATAAATATCTATGGTAACTACAGAATAATCAAGGATTAGTATTTACAGTTTTCCTCTTGTGCTCCCTCTCTTTTAGTATCTCCTCAAATTATTTATTTGTCTAATCTCCTTGGCTGGAGGCGGCAGCAAGTGCGACTGTTGGTACGCGTGGATGCATCTCAATACCTGCCAGTACTGCTGTGCTCCATTGGTGTCATCACAAGCCAATGTTGGCCGTCAATGGTTTACCTCAGAGGAAACACATGTTCGCAGTGAATATTGTGATAATTATACTAGAATTAGGCCATATTCTCCTCCAGTGCTCACGTTCTCCTCGGATAATAGTTTGCATCTCTCTTTTCTCAGGCTTCACTTTGATCAGGGAGTGACTCAAGTGGTCAAGCACGGTGTCCCCTAATAAAGAGACTCGGGTTCAAATCTCAGTTGCCGTCTTGATTTATCACCCTCCCGGGCGTTCAGTCTCTACCACGGGCATGGGAGAGGGAGGGAGAAATCTTTCTCCCTTAATCCCTCTTTGATCAGGGCTATGTGTAGACTTGATAGTCACTGCCGCATGTAGAGCTGCTCATGCTCCATGAAAGGAGGTTGTTGGACTGGTGCTGCTCATGCTCCATGAAAGGAGTTGTTGGACTGGAACAACCTACAGCAGTTGCACAGAAACGTTACTCGTTACCATTTATTGCATATGATGCCTTTTACCATCACTTGAGTGCCCAGGCATCAACAATTAGGGGTCAGGGTAAACTCATTTTAGTTGTGAATGATCATTATTTGGGTATACTCAATTGACTTCCTTGCCATCAGATATTAGCATTGTGTTTTGGTTAACATGGCAACACAACCTACTGTCAGTTCGTTCATTGATTACAACTCATTCATTGAATTCATTTCCAATGTGACGGCCAATATGTAATATATAGTATTTGAGATGTTCCTTCAATTTATTAATCCTTTAATTCATTCATTCGTTGAATAAATTACGTTGAACAATTCACAACATTCATGCAGTCATTTGTTTATAAGTACACAGGTCACAATCCAGTCAGTAATCCAACAAAGTTACAGCTTGTTCATTCACTTCCACAGTTTTCATTTTGAGAAGCCATACCTTGGGATAGCTACACAAACACAACAGAAAGAACATATGATAGTCGACCAGCGGGAATGGTAGAAAACAACCAATCAGAAATAAGAATAGCAAGCCAGGGAAAATGGAAGGAAGAGATAAAATTAGAACAAAAGAGAGGAGATGTAGAGAAATAGAAGAAGAAATGAGGCCAACAAAATATTGTTCCAAGCCACCACGGCATGATGCTTTTACTACTTGTTTTTAGAGCAACAGCAGAGAGGCCAATGTGGGTCGACAAAGAGGCTTAACTTGATGCTTGGTTCCCCTATCGCCAACCCTTGTTGGCTGCTTTCTTGTAAGCAGTTGTGGCAACCCTAGCAACCCCGACGAGGAGTTAGGATGACAGGGCGAGGGGAAGAGACGGTGTGAGGGAGAGCAGCTATCTTGTTTGATATGGCAATCCTTCTAACAACGGCTCCTTGCTGGCTCACTATGAAAGGTGAGTCAGACGAGAGGAGAAGCAGCGATGGGAGAATGGGCGAGAAGAGAAGGGAATGTGTAAACTCACACAAAGAGAGAGAGAGAGAGTGTGTTGCATGCGTGCACAGAGAGAGAGAGGTAGGGAGATCACAGTTTAGTATGTGTGAGATGGGAGGGGAGAGTGGCGCAGACATTTACTTCCAACTATGATGACTGGGTTGTGACTGGGATGAGCACGATCCTCTTCATATAAACCAGCAGCTGATCTAACACCTAAAAACTTGATTATATCCATTGCAGAATACACTTGAGTGTATTCTAGCCTCAATATATATATATATATATATATATATATATATATATATATATATATATATATATATATATAGACTATAAAAAGAGAGAGTTCTCCAACCAGTTCAAATAAATCCGCCCAAACTCATCCTTGACCAATCACACAGCAACATTTTGCCAACATGTCAAAAAGTTGCACTCTCCTTCACTCAATCTGTTCTCACATTTTTTCATCTTTTTCTACTTTAAAAAAATGATTTAATAAGGAAGAGCAACTTCCGAACCTCACTCTCTCCTATTTGTCTCACATTTGAATTTAAATTTCCTGCACCCTCCTCTCTCTCACATATTTGAAACCCATACCCATCGGTCAAACAAAATTCCCGTCAACGCAAAATCTTCTCATTAGATAATTCAAACTAAAAACATATTTTCACTCACAGATAATTCAAATACATTCCGAGTTTGTTACAATGAATTAAAGAATCTTTACAGATAATTCATATATATAACTAAGTTTGTTACAACAACTACGTCCAACACCACGTCTAAAGCCACGTCAAACACGATGCCCAATATTACCGCCCACTCCTTTTAACTCTCAAAGCGACGCCACCGCTACATAACCCTAATAGCACCACACAGACTTTGTTGTTTCTCGAGTTCCCAAGCATGTTTCCCAAGCTTTAGCTCGCCGCAGCCAGAAGGAAACACCAGCTCTATAGAAATCACCGCTACAGAAACTAGATACTAGCAGATAACCTTTGTTGTTCCTGGAGTTCCGAAGTATGTTTCCCAAGCTTTAGCTCACTGCAGCCAGAAGAAAAAAAAACCAGCATGTGAGATATTTTGTTATTAGTACACATATATTGTGCGTACACAAGGTTTCTCATCTCCTAGAACAATCATAGGCCTAATCAGGAGCTCCTACCATTTACTCCATGTGTTTCTCACCTCCTGATTTCTTACGCAGTCGGTGGATAGCCTTTGTTGTTCCTCGAGTTCCCAAGCATGTTTCACAAGGTTTAACTTACTGCAGCCAGAAGCAAACACCAACAGGTGAGATATTTTGTTATGAGTACACATATATTGTGCATACACAAGGTTTCTCATCTCCTAGAACAGTCATAGGCCTAATCAGGAGCTCCTACCATTTACTCCATGTGTTTCTCACCTCCTGATTTCTTACGCAGTAATCTAAATAATTGAGATAGCATCGCAGCTAAAGAGTTCCTACTACGGTTTAAATGCAAAGATTTAGATTCTCTAATGCAATCTAGAAAGGCAACTTTTAGAAGAAAAAAAATTCGAGGTGAGATTTAGTATGAACAAATATATTTTGTCAATACTCTTCAGACATAATGTATATTAGAGTTCTAATTTTTTCAAACCTAATGCAGTGACCTAAACAGCATATACAACTGCAACGGATTCATAGAGTCGGCGATCATATTGATATGAGGGATTCATGGTTAACAACAATCAATATTAGTTGTTGGATTCGATTATCTTTTTGTTGCTGCTCTTCAAGAGCCTACTACTGAGGAAACACTTCCAGGTGTGATTTTATTCAACAAATAGGTTTACTTCATTTATAAAGTATTCGATGTCTTATTCTTGCAAAAAGCCATAGCTTTCTATTTTCAATTATATACTATCATTTAATCAGAGAAAAAAACAATGATACTTAAGAACATGATGCAAATAATGATTTTACTGCACACAGCTTTACCAAACATAGATTCCAATATGCTTATATAATACATCCGTATTAAGTGGTATATATTAACATGATATTAACACTAAGAGAAGACTCTAAAAGTCTTATATATTTCATAGACAGAATTAAGACATCGAACATGAGGTCTGAGAAACATAGCACAAAATAGTCAACAAGGTCTACATAAACTGCGCCATTAGGTTCTCATGAGTTCTAAACAATATCTAAGATGTAATAGTCTACAGGAAAATACACAAAAGAATACCCCAATTTTCATTCAAACATATGGTAGTATGTAATATATGCATGTAGATCTAATGCCACAATATTCAGATAAACACAAGCAGCACCTCAAAACCAAAAGGAACACACTAAATCGATAGATAGAGTACTTGCAGATTGGTTCATGAGATCAATTTCAAATATAGATATTAACATGATATTAACCAAGAGAAAATTGTAAAAGTCTTATATATTTCATAGACAGAATTAAGCGTCAAACACGAAGTCTGAGAAACATAGCACAAAATAGTCAACAAGGTCTGCATAAACTATGCCATCAGGCTCTAATGAGTTCTAAGAAATATCTAAGATGTAATATTCTACAAGAAAATACACAAAAAAACACCTCATTTTTCACTCAAGCATATGGTAGTATGTAATATATGCATGTAAATCTGATGCAGAGTCTATGAGGGTTGCATTTAATATTCCACTAACATCCTTTTTGAATTGAAATGACTATAATATTCATTCCAGAAAGAAATTAATATAAAACAGTAACGACCAGGTCAAATAAGTAGTTGATGATATAACCAATTCAAAATACCAAAAAATCAAATTAGCCAAATGAGTTTGTTGAAATAGGACTTATCTTTCTTTGCAACTTGGTATAGCTCCCTTTTCAGCCTTTTCAACAATCACCTATCACAAGGAAGATACATTAAGGAAAATAAGTAGTTGATGATATAGCCAATTCAAAATACCAAAAAACCAAATTGGCCAGATGAGTTTGTTGAAATAGGACTTATCTTTCTTTGCAACTTGGTATATCTCGCTTTTCAGCCTTTTCAACAATCACATGTCACAAGGAAGATACATTAAGGAAATTATCAATAGAGATCCAAAGGCCGCCCTGACATTATATATATGAACGGACCCATTACCTACATCAATAGGGAGTCCACACTAATCAGATGTATACACTACTTATAAGTAATAGAATGTGGTCATCTAAATTACCTTCATGTATTTGTTGATATGCCATTCACAACACAGTTGATAATCTTAGATCAATTTACTAAATCCAGATCTCACATAACATACATGTGTTGCCCTACATGATGGGACCTATACCTGCAACAAGATAGAGGCCACATGTACCATATGTAATCAATGGCCAAGTAGAACCTAAACCTTGAAAAGTAAACACATCATGTAAAGGACCCATAAGCAGAATCATACCTCATGGAAATTATCAATAGAGACCCAAAGGCCGCCCTGATGTTATATATATGAATGGACCTATTACCTACATCAATAGGGAGGCCACACTAATCAGGTGTATAAACTACTTATAAGTAATAGAATGTGGTCTTCTAAATTACCTTCATGTATTTGTTGATATGCCAATCAGAACACAGTTGATAATCTTAGATCAATTCACTGAAGCCAGATGTCACATAACATACATGTGTTGCCCTACATGATGGGACTTGTACCTGCAACAAGATAGAGGCCACATGTACCAAATGTAATCAACGGCCAAGTAGAACATGCAACAAGATAGAGGCCACAAGTACCAAATGTAATCAATGACCAAGTAGAACCTAAACCTTGAAAAGTAAACACACCATGTAAAGGACCCCTAAGCAGAATCATACCTCATGGAAATTATCAATAGAGACCCAAAGGCCACCCTGACATTATATATATGAATGGAACCATTACCTACATTAATAGGGAGTCCACACTAATCAGATGTATACACTACTTATAAGTAATATAATGCGGTCATCTAAATTACTTTCATGTATTTGTTGATATGCCATTCAGAACACAGTTGATAATCTTAGATCAATTCACTAAAGCTAGGTCTCACATAACATACATGTGTTGCCCTACATGATGGGACCTATACCTGCAACAAGATAGAGGCCACAGGTACCATATGTAATCAATGGCCAAGTAGAACCTAAACCTTGAAAAGTTAACACACCATGTAAAGGACCCATAAGCAGAGTCATACCTCATGAGAAATGGCACGGTTTGGCCCATTCCTTAAAAGACATTTTTATAGGATCCCTATCCACCACAATTTTCAAAAATTATCAGTAGAGACCCAAAGGCCGCCCTGACATTATATATATGAATGGACCTATTACCTACATCAATAGGGAGTCCACACTAATCAGATGTATAAACTATTTATAAGTAATAGAATGCAGTCATCTAAATTACCTTCATGTATTTGTTCATATGCCAATCCGAATACAGATGATAATCTTAGATCAATTCACTGAAGCCAGATGTCGCATAACATACATGTGTTTCCCTACATGATGGGACCTGTATCTGCAACAAGATAGAGGCCACATGTACCAAATGTAATCAACGGCAAAGTATAACCTAAAACTTGAAAAGTAAACACACTATGTAAAGGACCCCTAAGCAGAATCATGCCTCATGGAAATTATCAATAGAGACCCAAAGGCCACCCTGACATTATATATATGAATGGACCCATTACCTACATCAATAGGGAGTCAACACTAATCAAATTTATACACTACTTATAAGTAATAGAATGCAGCCTAAACCTTGAAAAGTAAACACACCATGTAAAGGACCCCTAAGCAGAATCATACCTCATGGAAATTATCAATAGAGACCCAAAGGCTGCCCTGACATTATATATATGAATGGACCCATTACCTACATCAATAGGGAGTCAACACTAATCAGATGTATACACTACTTATAAGTAATAGAATGTGGTCATCTAATTTACCTTCATGTATTTGTTGATATGCCAATCATAACATAGTTGACAATCTTAGATCAATTCACTGAAGCCAGATCTCACATAACATACATGTGATGTAGAGAGATGGGACATGTACCTACAACAAGATAGAGGCCACGGGTACCAAATGTAATCAACTACAAATTAGAACCTAAACCTTAAAAAGTAAACATACCATGTAAAGGGCCCCTAGGTAGAATCACACCTCATGGAAATTATCATTAGAGACCCAAAGGCCAGCCTGACATTATATATATGAATGGACCCATTACCTACATCAATAGGGAGTCCACACTAATCATATGTATACACTACTTATAAGTAATAGAATGTGGTCATCTAAATTACCTTCATGTATTTGTTGATATGCCAATCAGAACACAGTTGATAATCTTAGATCAATTCACTGAAGCCAGATGTCGCATAACATACATGTGCTGCCCTACATGATGGGACATGTACCTGTAACAAGATAGAGACCACGGGTACGAAATGTAATCAACTTCCAATTAGAACCTAAACCTTGAAAAGTAAACACACCATGTAAAGGGCCCCTAAGCAGAATCATACCTCATGGAAATTATCAATAGAGACCCAAAGGGCGCCCTGACATTATATATATGAATGGACCCATTACCTACATCAATAGGGAGTCCACACTAATTAGATGTATACACTACTTATAAGTAATAGAATGTGGTCATCTAAATTACCTTCATCTATTTATTGATATGTCGATCAGGAATATGTAGACAAACCCAGATCAAGTCACTGAAGCTAGATCTCGCATAGCATACATATGTATGCAAGAAGATAAGGCCACATCAATCAAATGTATTCAGCAACCAATTATAAAGTAATTAAACCTTTAAAATTAAACACAACATATAAAGCACTTCTAAGGCCGACGCATACCTCATGGAATCTATTAGTAAAGACCTTTATCAAAAATATTATTAAAGGCTTATATAATCATCAAGTTGTTACCTTCATTAATTTTAAAGTTGTTACCTTCATTAATTTTAATGTCAAAGACTACTGTCGAGATTACAAACAAAGCATAACAATGCATACTATCATACAGTAGATTAAGTGCAAACTTAAATAAGCCCTGGAACAGTATGACATTGCCCACACAAGCTCATACCAAATTAGACAATATTTTTATATGTGTAATAAAATTACTACAATTATTTCTAATCACCTTGCTTATTATAGGGTAGGTATAACATAAGCATGATCAAGTTTATAACAAATAAAAACTATAGCAATGTTTTATATGAAGGACGTCTTACATGTATTGGTCAAGTAGACATTGGATTGTGTTAAAGATGAATTTGCATATACAATATTAGTGTAATAAATGAATTTTTGCTCACAGTTTCATATAATATGGCATTAATGAGAAAAAACCAATAAATTGTATTGATCCAGTTACGTCTAAACATGCAATTAGAGAACCTTACTTACGTCTAAAGTCAGATACTAGCCAGTGACCAAAAAATGTGAACGATTGATCAGTTTTGTACAAAAATATCAGTAGATACGCGAGCACCAACAAACCATAAGATCATATAATTAGGGCTATGTCGGTGAATGAGAAGGAGTGAGATACATGATGTGCATGCAACAGATGTGATGACATCTGAAGAAATTCATTGTCGGAAACAGGCATGGAATCGAAGGGAGGAAAGGGATGATTCTACTATCGGGTTAGGTGATACCTTGCACAGATTTCTGACATCATAATCACCTGATTCTTGTGGGAAGCAGACATGGAACCAGAGTGATCAATATTGACTTGATTGTTGTGGTCCCTTCTTCTGGCCTAGCTTAGATGAAAGGAGGAGGTGAGCTGCTGGAAATCTTTCCCTAAAACATGTGAATGAGCGATTAGTTTTCTAGAAAAACATCAGTAGATGTGCGAGTATCAACCAAACAGAAGATCAAATAATTAGGGCTAGGTCGGGGAATGAGGAGGAGTGAGATATTGGCTATGCATGCAGCAGATCTGACGAGATCAATACTGACATGATTGGTGTGGTCCCTTCTTCTGGCCTAGTGTGGATGAAAGGAGGAGGTGAGCTGCTGGAGTTCTTTCACTAAAACATGTGAAAGAGTGATCATTTTCTACAAAAACATTAGTAGATATGCAAGCATCAACCAACCAGAACATCAAATAATTAGGGCTAGGTCGGGGAATGAGAAGGAGTGATACATTGGCTGTGCATGCAGCAGATCTGAAGAAATCTGAAGAAATCTGTTGTCAGAAACACGAATGGGACTAGAGGGAGGAAAGGGATGACTCTTCTCTCGGGTTAGGGCACCAGAGCAAGTTAAATCACTGATATGTAATCTAGATTGGGATGAGATAAAAACAGAGTTATTCCCTAGACAACTTGCTCAAAACAGACCCAATTTAATAGCTAGGGTTTTCAGAGCAAAATTGGAGGATCTAAAGGACCAACTATTTAAGAAAAATATATTTGGCATCGTAGCGGCACATGTTCATGTTATTGAATTTCGGAAAAGAGGACTTCCTCATGCACACATTCTTATCATCATGAAACGTGACTATAAGATTATCAATCCAGATCAATATGATAACATAGTTTGTGCTGAAATTCCATATCCTAAACGAAATCCTTTATTACACGCATTGGTTGTCAAACACATGTTGTATGGATCGTGTGGTGTCCTAAATCCTAAAAATGCTTGCATGGTAAACAGGGAGTGTCACTTCCGATATCCAAGAAATTTTTGTTCCAATACCATGCAAGGCAGAGATTTATATCCAATTTATAGGAGAAGAGACAATGGAGTCATTATTGATGTAAGAGGATCCACACTAGATAATAGATGGGTGGTGCCATATGATCTATATTTGTTATAAAGATATAGGTGTCATATTAACGTAGAGGTATGTTCGAGCATCAAAGCAGTCAAATAAGTCTTCAAGTATATATATAAGGGGCATGATAAGGCTTCAGTCAACATAGCTCCAGATATTGCAGACCAGACCATCAATGAGGTGAATCAATTTAGATATGCTCGATGGATATCTCCACCGGAGGCAATGTGGAGGATATTTGAGTTCAAACTTAGCGAAATACAACCATCAATAGTTTCCTTGCAATTGCATCTACCTAACATGCATAGTGTCACATTCTTAGAAGATGATAACTTGCAAAATGTTATGGAACGAGATGGTGTTTGCAGGACAATGCTCACTGAGTATTTTGTGACAAACTCACACGATGAAGAATCTCATCAATATCTTTATAAACAATTCCATGAGCATTATGTGTGGAATAACTCTGGAAAATTTTAGAAGAAAAGAAAGCAAAGAGAGGTTATTGGTCATATCGTTACTGTAAATATTTTTGAAGGTGAGAGGTATTATTTGAGGATATTACTAAATCATGTAAAGGGTTCAACTTCATTTGAGAGTTTGAGAACTATCAATGGTGTTATCCAACCAATAGTCAAACTTTTAGTTGAACATCGAGGTCTTATTGAGAGTGACGATACAATTTCAGAATATTTAAGTGAGGAAACACATTTTAAATTCTCAGATTCGCTACGGAGATTATTTGCTACAATATTAGTTTATTGTGAACCAACAAATGTAAGAGCTTTGTGGGATCCAAGCCTCAATGATATGTCGGAAGACTTTTGTAGGACCGGAATCATTGATGAGCATCAGTTGGAGCAGAGAGTGCTACAAAATATTAAATCTATTCTTGAGAGCATGGGGAAGGATATAGAGGATTATGACTTGCCAATTGTTGATAGTGATTTTTCAATAAATACTGGATAAAACATGTCACGTGAAATTGTTGAAGAGATGAATATACAAGTAAGAAAAGAGGATCTATCATTCATTTCATCACTAAACAATGACCAACAACATGCATTCAATGAGATATTCAACTACATAATGGGAAACCAGCCTGGTGTATTCTTTGTCGATGGTCCTGGTGGAACTAGAAAGACATTTCTATACAAGGCATTGTTAGCAAAAGTAAGGTCTATGGGTTTCATAGCAATCACAACAGTGACATCTGGGATTGCAGCATCGATCTTACCTGGGGGAGAACTACTCATAGTAGATTCAAAATTTCAATTAAAGTTGAAAACAATTCAACTTGTAATGTAAACAAACAGAGTAGTCTAGCAGAACTTCTTAGATCGGAAAAATTAATTATATGGGACGAGGCATCCATGAAAAGGAGACAAGCCTTTGAAGCCTTAGATTGTACTTTGCAAGATATAACGGGATCGAGCCTACTATTTGGGGGGAAAGTGGTAGTTTTTGGTGGTGATTTCAGACAAGTTTTGCCTGTTGTTCGACGTGCAACTAGAGGTGAGACGATTGATGCAAGTCTTATAAAGTCATTTCTTTGGCAGAAAATGCACAAACTAAAACTAAAGAAAAATATGAGAGCATTGTCAGATTCCACCTTCTCAAACTTTCTACTACGTATAGGACAAGGAACAGAACCAGTATTCGATGACGATTACATTCGCCGCCTACATGAAATGGTTCTTGAGTACATAGATGATGCGACCTCTAAGAAATGAGTCATACAACATGTCTTTCCATCTCCTGGTGATAATGCAACGTCAACTGACTACATGATGAATTGTGTAATATTATGCACAAAGAATGAGTATGTTGACAAAATGAATAATGATCTCATACAACAATTTCCTGGGGAGGAGATCATATATTATAGTTTGACAATGTTGTTGATGATGAAAATCATAACTACCCTGAAGAATTCCTCAATTCACTGGGTCCAAATGGTTTGCCCCCTCATGTATTGCAGCTAAAGAAAAACTATCCTATAATGTTGTTGCGAAATATTGATCCGGCAAATGGGTTATGCAATGGTACACAACTAGTTTGTAAAGGGTTTCAGAAAAATGTAATTGACGCAGAGGTTACAGTTGGTCAAGCACGGGGAAAAAGAGTTTTCATACCTAGAATACCTCTTATAACGTCTGACAATGATGGTCTTCCATTTGCTTTTAAACAGAAACAATTTCCTATGTGTTTGAGTTTTGCAATGACAATAAATAAGTCACAGGGTCAAACTATCCCTAATGTCGGAATTTATTTGCCCCGTCTTGTATTCTCTCATGGACAGTTGTATGTAGCACTATCAAGAGGGACATCCCAAAATACAACGAAGGTCTTGGTTAAACCAGGAGAGAAGAATTTCAATGGTGGAACATTTATAAAAAAAATAGTATACAAAGAAGTATTATCCTTTATTGATGGTATCCTTCTATCTTTAGTATTTCATGTTGATTATTTGTAAATACAACTTTGCTAAACCAACATTTTTACATGTTATAATAGGATGATGAAAGATAACTATACCCCCTTTCGACGTATACATCGATACCTACACTGGAATTTAAAGGTTTGCGTGGCCTTTAAATGGAAAGCACATGAAATATCAAGGGGAAGAATGAAGTAGAAATTGTTTTTATCGATGAAGAGGTATACTAGATTACAAAGTTCTTAATTTGTTCTTATTTAAAATACATTCATGTGTTTATGTAATGCCTCAATGTATCTTTTGTTTCTTCTAAGGGAGAGAGGATGGAAGCCAGTTTAGTTGGTGATGCGGTTAACCAATTCAGTAATACTTTTAATGAAGGAAAGTGTTATGTATTGAATAATTTCTGTGTCGAAGACATTCGCAATGACTGTAGAAATGCAAAGCGGAATGAAGAGTGCATAATTAACAAAAACTGTGTGGTTGTTGAAGCATCTGTGGATTGCGAAAAAATACTTATTTACTCATTCCAGTTTATTGAGTTTGATGACTTTCAGGGTCTTCAAGATAAGAACACATTTCTTATAGGTATTTTTACTTTAATTTCATTTATAATATCATTTTATAATATTCATAAAATCTTCTATGCCAATTACATATGTCATTAGAATGATTACTAATGTTGATGATATTCAAAGCATTACGAAGAAATCAGGTCAACATGTTGCCAAGTGCGACATCATATTAAAAAATGAAATGTAATCAATACATATAATTTTAATTACTCAATTACTAAAACAAAGTATTCATTTACTAACACTTATATATATTTATGGTATTTAGGCACACTATGGCTAAGTGCTCATTGTGGGGTGAAACAGTTGTGATGTCACATGACAACTTGAAAGCACAGTATGAAATGAGAAGTATAGTTGTTATTACTGGATTGCAAGTTTGATGCTTCCAAGGTAAGACACAATCAATAAATTTAATTATATTTGTGAGACTTATTTTATATTATTTTAATTTTAATTATGGGTTTATACATGTCAAGCACTTACACAACAAGACTTCTCTTTAACCCCCCATTTCCATGAGTTGAGGAAATGAAGTCAAGGTAGTCATTTTCATATTACACATTCAAACGGTAGTTCATATATATTTCTTTCTAAATTGAATTCTATAAATTTAATAGGTTGTCTGAAAGCGGTGTTGGTTCTTCATCACTTGTGAATGTGTCCATGCAAAAAGAGAATATAGAGGCAATAAGGATCAATCTTTCCATCTTGCATGAATCCTTACAGAGTGGGACACTACGCAAAGTATAAGTAATGGTAGTTTGTAATTTACACAAATACTTAAATGTATATACTATGAAAATAACATGTTGAATATTTTTAGGATAACATTTATGAAATTAAGACGGCAATTGTACAGATTTACCGTGATCGAACCCTTTGGTACAATGCATGTGTGAGGTGTACTAAGAAAGTATATGATGAAAATGGTCAAGGCAAGGTCTGTCCTAAATGTGGAGTAAAAGATAGTATCCTCAGACAATTTACCTTCTTTTATTATGTAATACATCTATATATTATAATTTGCTTGTAAATTTATATTTATTTTTGTTGATTATAGGTACATTATGAAAGTTGAAGTCATGGACGATTTTGATTCTATTAAATTAATATTATTTGACACAGTTGCGCATCATCTCCTTGGTTATACCGTTGTAGAGCTAAACAATATTCACTCACAGGTACTCCATATTTTTATACATATACATAGAATATTAATGAACTTTACATCTGTATTAATATTAAATTGGTCTAATAATATAGGAAAATGATGAAGATATGGTGGATATCATATTATCTAAGGTAAAATGGAATCAATTGATTTTTCATGTCAAATCACAAGATGCCCAACCGTTTTTTTCTTGAAGCACAAGGGACGCCAACAACAATGAAGCAAACGGCCAAAGTCTTAGATGTAGTTCCCTTAGATATTAAGCAAGAATGTATGAGTCTTTTATTTGACATCGAACACAACATTACTTTTTGATTTTCTTTTGTATCTATCTTAAAATCTGAATTGGTACTTTTATTTTCCATAAAAATTTATATTCCCAGTTGTGTTTTATGATGCAATCTTTTTATGATTTTTATTTGTATATACTTACAGCAAAAGTCATTCCGAAACTTTGTGTGATAACAAATATAAAATCATCAATAATTACAGTTGAAACACAACATTTTGCCAAAATAATCACTAGAACTGTAAGTATTTTGCTCCATATACTATTATATTATTAAATTGTGTGAATATTTACACTAATCATTTTTTCATATGTGAAAGGTTCGAAATCAAATTATAAAATCTTTAAGATTAAATCACCAAAAGGTGAGCACATGCATTGATAAAAAGTGAGATAGTATACTATAATATTTATTATTTATTTATTTCCTGATTCTTATTAAATTATTAAACTCATATTTTCTTCTCCAATCAGGTATTCATCTCTCTTTGATTGTTCGTATGAGGATGAGTTCATTAAACTTCAATTTTGGATGGGAAAACAGACGTCTCACATCACCTGCAGATTTTTGTCACATAATGAATATTCAGTTACAAAATAAATATGTATTTTTATTATTTATGAAAGCAAATTGTCAACATAAAACATACATTTATAAATTCATTTTTTTAATTTAACAATATTAACATTAAAGTATTTTTCTATTACAATTCAACAAATTTTATATGTCATGTGCATATGCATGTGTGCGTTCACTAGTATATATGTGTGTGTGTGTGTGAGAGAGAGAGAGAGAGAGATAAAGAGAGGCATTCTCTCCCCCTCTCCAATGTCAGTGGCAGTCTGGCAGAGACCGAACACCCGGTAGGGTGGTAAACCAAGGCGGCTATTGAGATTTGAACTCGGGTCTCTTTGATAGGGAGGTTGTGTTTGACCACTTGAGCCACTCTTTATATATATATATATATATATATATATATATATATATATATATATATATATATATATATATATATATATATATATATATATATATATATATATATATATATATATATGTGTGTGTGTGTGTGTGTGTGTGTGTGTGTAGATACATATATAATGTGTATATCTGAATGTGTGTGCGCGCACATGTGTGTGTGTCATAGTGTGCGCGCATATAGGTCTAACATGGCTCAAACTATTCTAATTCAATTATGGTCCAATACTAGGCTGGTAGACAGTGGCGTAGCTACCTTTAGACACGGGCAGGCACATGCCCTACCGGTCATTCAAAATAAGTTAATGATTGTAAAAATTTAAATAAAGATAAGCCATTTCCATCCGTCAAACAGCACTGTGTGCCTTACTTTTCTCAACATCGTCAAATGAATCGACGTCTTCTCCCATTCTACGTAGCCGAGGCGACCTTGAAATGATGCCACAGGAGTACAGAACAATTAATACGCTTTTCAAACAATTGAAGCATCCGTTATAAAGACGGCGAGGAATACAAAACAAATAAAAATCATACATTGATCCTTTAGTCTCTTGGTATATAAGTACATTACTTAAATCTGATCCACGACACCCAATGGTCTTCATCCAATGTCGCATCCATTTAACACTGCCTATTAGTTTCCGATGCATATTAATATCCTATTTTTTACTTGATGTCATAATTTTCAATTAAGTGGATGGTCACATGTCAAGCATAATTGCATGTAAAAGATGCACGCTATGTGGTCGTATTTTTGGACCATTTATGGAATTGTGTGTCATCCTTGTGCAGTATTCAGTTAATGTAAATGAAAGTCTTTTAGAAAATTAACAGCATTAGTAAAACAATTATCTATGTCACAGTCAATTATAAAAAAAAATTACCTATATCACAGTGTTGTCTTCATATTACTATGTTTTCTTTAACTTCATGGGTGATAATTGAAATTATTAAATATGTTCAATATGTTGACAAAAAGCTCGATTTAAATGGCTATTAATGATTTTCAAAGTTACCCATAGTTGTCAAGTAAACATAATTAAAAAGATGTTATTATCACAATAGGCCAAACAAATTACTTCTTAACATATTAAATATTATATTTTTAAAAGATTACTTAATTTAGGTATACTTCAAAAGATTTTTTAATTAAGTGTAGAGGGTAGACGTTGTTGAGATGCAATGTTCAAGATGTTGTTCATCGAAGTTATATGTAAAAGGAATATTTCAGCCCCATATTTGAGTTGGAGATAAAATTTGTCGGCTCACCCTTTTTGGTTCAATAAGTATTTTATTTGATACATAATACTTTAAATGCCTTTTTTATATTATGTAGTTTAGATACATAAATAACATGCTTACGTGATGTTCTTTTCTAAAACACAGTGATTGAAAATCCTAGCTCCACCACTGCTAGTGGACCATCATTTTTTAAATATACTTTGTCAAAATCACACTTTGTAATTCTACTACACTCTAACAAACATACCCTTAGCTCCTCCCTCATGGAATCATCTCTAGTTACTAGCATTTGTTATAGATAAAGCATTTGCATGATATTATGTAACGAGGAAATTTGAGGTAAGGAAGATAACGGTTTCCATTCCGATGTCCAAATGAATATGTGAAAAATTGATGGTGTAATAATTTCGGTGTACTCGCTTTGATGTCTTGTGTCCTTTGCTTTGCATATATTACGCGTGAACATCACGGTGAGCCATTGACACTGAGTTAAGTTTGTTTAATTACATTAGGGAGCGGATATATTCCGACAAAGAAATCATAGTTCCAGCAAACGACGCAAGTATGTGGCCCACGTGAGCTTCTTTTCATGAATTAGCTACATGTTAGACAAAGGGCTGGTCAAATAGTTAAACTCATCTGTTATTGCGACAGTTATTGTTAAAGAAGATGTGACGTAGATGTTATTGAGCTTGGGGAAGTTATACGTAAGTTTGATGAAGAATGGGGATGTAAATAGTTTACCAAGTTTACCTATTATACATACTATGTAATGTAGGATTAGGGTAAGTATATTTTTGCTCACCACCTACTTATTCTTTACTCGCTTTATTGGTACCTAAAATGGGTAAGATAAAAGGAGAAGTTTACCTATCCATTTTACTGATTTACCTATTAGTATAAGATTAAATTAACGGTCTAGGATTCTAACACATTTCTCAACTTCTACTAAAACTCCAACAAATCTCAATACCGCTAACTCAAATATGTACTGTTTGAAGAATTTGACAAAATAATAAGTAGCATGTCAAAGTTTCGTATCATGTACAAAAGAAAAAATAATAATAATAAATAATATGTTTAAGAAATAATTTTTCTAAAATAAATGTTGGGGTTAAATATTAATATTTTTAAGTGTGTATTACTAGAAATATAGCTTATCACTAATCTAAAGTCATCGTAGGAGTGTATTATATTTGATGTAGGCAATTTCAAATGAATTAGTTATCGAAAATGTTATATATCTACCTTTATGTTACTTACCCATTTCCCATATTATTCTATTCATATATCATGTGCGTAAGCAGATGCATGCAAGGATGGGGTAAAAGTTTTCAGGCAAAGCCGAATGCAGTGGCGGAGCGAGGCACGGCACCATGAGGCATCGTGCCTCGTCCGCATTTTCGAAATTAAATTGTGCTTGAAGGAGAGAAGAACAACTGACCTAGAAAAGCAGGGCTGGTGTCCCGCATGCACTCCAACCATACGATGTCAGTCCCAATTTGCTTCCGGGATGATAATGTCGCAGCATCACTGGCTCGCTACTCCTACATGACGTGGGTAGGTCTGGTGATATGATGACGGAAACTAATGACACGGAGAAGCGAGACACACTGTCTTTATTCAATGGATATATCTGTGTTTGTTCTATTTTCACGGTATCAGTTATCTTTTTTATTTTTATGAACTACCATCTGTCACTTTGATTTTTCTTTGTTCGTGTTAGTTTTATTAGTTTCAACGGATAATGGCAATCCATTCTGACTAACACTACAAAAAAAATCAGTGTTTTTTCGCGCTTTATGACATGGGTTTTCTGCGCTTAAAAGCATGAAAACACACATTGTCCACGCTAATTAAAAGTGGAAAAAATGAGTGTAAAAACTTAACCACGCTTTTAAATCCATATTATAATGTGTGGCCTTAAAATTTCCACACTTTTCGGTCACAGCATATGGTGTGGAAATTAAAATTTCCACACATTTTATATCACATCATATTGTGTGACATCTAAATTTTCACGCTTTTACATCCATGTTATATTGTGTGGCATCTGAATTTTCACACTTTTAAATCTTCATTATATTGTGTGACATCTAACTGTTCCACACTATTTAGTCCACATCGTATTGTGTGGGATCTATATTTCTACACATTTTAGTTCACATTACATGACGTGGCGTCTTAAGTTCCATGCTTTTTGTTAACATTATATTGTTTGGCATTTAAATTTCCACAGTTTTATTACGATATTTTTTCATATATTTTTGTGTGATATTTTATCATCCACACACTTTCGGTGTGGATGTATTCATGTTGATTTTGTATATAAATGTACTTATCCATGCTTCGCAGTGTGAAGAAATGCTTATGTTTATTAATGTGAATCAGATTTCTATTTGGTGGGAAACATTTAATCTACATTAGAAAGCATGAAAATGTTATTGATTTGGCGTGGATAAACAACTAAGAATTTTATGATACCATGGATTATGAGCACTAAGTGTGTACGCACATACATATACAAACATTTTTGTACACATTATACATATATCAAATTAAGGCTTTCATGGAACAATTTGTGCGAAAATGTGTCTTTAATTAAAAAAGGAGATATTCATTAACAAAATCTCTTGTTTCATAGAAACGCGTCAAGAGAGTATACTTACAAAAGACACCTAGTTATGTGTTTCATAACAAATCATCTAAAAGAAAAGGAAAGCAGCCATATATGGCAGTCATGCATCTACTACGAGGACATAAAACTGAACATCTAAACATCCCATTAAAATTTAAGTCTCCTCTTGAAATGTTTGTCATACTGCAGTCATCATCTTGTCCATTCAAGGCATCATCAGTAGCCTGCAAAACCCAATTAAGAAATAAGTAAAAGATATGTGATTCCTAAAATTACAAGAAACAAATATAATTCATATCTGAATGAAAAATCTTCTTACTAAAAGTTAATCTAAAAACTATAAGTTCATGACATAAATATCAATGCTTATATAGAACATATCTACCCCACGTTTGTCTCTACTGCACACTATGACTACGTATTAGAAGTAGAAAAAAATTTGGTAGAGAAAATAAATAAAATCAAGACATGTATGCTACACATCATCACGCCATTCACAACATGATTCATATCTGCTACACGTGCATGCAAAACTATAATAATGATACATTACTTAAAAAACTACTTAGAAACAGAACTTAAACATAGTCCAGATAAATTATTACTCGATTGGATGAAACTGAAATGGAATTAATTGTGCGTATCTCATTTCTTCAGCAATAATTCTCCGTGTCCAGAATGATTCAATGTAGAATGAGGTTCTCCATTCCCCTTTAACATTGGAGGAATTATTAAATGACGAGGAAGGAGACTAGAAGGTGGAGAAGCCAATTGAAACAATCTTCTGTTAGACTCCAGATGTGTAGGAGAAAATACAAATAGTATACAATGGACATCACACAAAATGATAAATACAAGTATCGTACCAGCTGCTGATTCAGGAAATAAAAAATAATAGATACAAGTATATGGCGTTATTAACAAGACAACTGAGTCTAATAAATACAAAAAAATGTATAAATAACAAGACAACTGATGACTCAGGATCCAAAAGTACAGTGGCAAAGACAAGTATGGTACAATGGATACATCACAGTGATATAGACGCAAGAAAATTCCACCTTAATACTATATGCATATAGTTTTTAGTATAATTGTGAGTCTATGACAAGAATCTAATATACAAGGCCTAATTGACCGAAGAATACCTCAGATTCAAACATATAAAGGCAAATAATAATGCCCATATATTATACATGCATACAACTATCACCAAAACCAAAAGTATCACATTTGTAATTAGATTATATAAATTATATTAAAAAATTCCAAACAGCTATGAAATGTGCTTGTCCAATTGTTATTCATATAAACAAATATGTAGGTTTGTTCACTTATTCAAGGCCTAATATAATAAATCCATAATGTTCATATAACATGTGTATATGGTTAGTATCTGGGATTAAAATATTTGAGTATCCGTGTATAATCAGATTGTATAATTAATATTAATAGGTTAAACAAGTCGATATAGATTGTACTTTCTCAATTGTTTGTCAAGATGAATGGATGTAGATTTGTTCATTATTTTCCCAGTAGTACACTTGTCAGGTAGCATAGAAACCACATACCGACACACAAAAGCATTTAAATCATGTATATGAACCTTTCAGGTGTCTGTCTACAAAGCTCACTACAACCTTACCATGCCCCCTCAACCCTACACCAGTTCAATCAAGCAATGCATTCCACCTAGAGGCACTCTCGTATGCATTTCTCTCCTATATGCATTTTATGCGTAATAATGAAGATAAGCAACAATTATGTGTGGCATTGATGTATGAAGATGGAGAAATTAGAGCCTTAGGAAAGGAAGTGAGGCCAAACAATATTGCATGTGTCTCCCATAATAGTAAATAAATAAATAATTGAATCAAATTTACTAAAATTATAGTAGTTTCTAAAATTCATCGCTGACTTATATTCACTTATGTCATAGCCTAATATTTTACAGAGGAAGGAGTAGATTCTTGAAAAGGATGAGACACACCGAAGGTGTAATATATAATCAAGAGGCACACTATTTAGTAGAGTCTGAGAGCAAGAACGAGATTCAGTCCCTAAACCCTCTTGACAGGCATGCACACCTATTAAGCTAGAGGACATATGATATGAGTCCTGCAATGTTGCATGAATTTCTGTAACATGCTAGAAAGGAAGCAACTGGTCCTCTGTACATTAACACCAACATTGAAAACTTGGGGAGAGAAAATGAAAACCTACACATTACAGCCAGTCGTAGACATAGAGGTTTGGCAAACCTCATAGATAGATGGAGGTCCTCCAATGATCTAGAACTCATAACCTTTCTTAAGGGTATTCTTAAGAATATAATAGTATCCATTTCCATATGAATGCATAGGGAGGGTGAACCTCTAAATCTTCCTGCAATGGACAATTTTTCTAATCACTGTTACTAATCTCTAAAATCAGGTTGACACATATCGTATAGATCTAATTAATATCATATTGTATAGTCATTATTATCGGCTAAGGATGAACACGAGTAGGACAAGCTAAAGATTGTATGATAGCTATTTCTAACGATGCCAAAGATTGATCAAATGTATAATTTTGAGTTTTATTCAACTAGATATTTGGAAACACTTGTAAGAAATTATGACATTTGTGTTACTTTTCTCAACTTTTTAATGGGAAACATTTGTCAAAGTATTATTTTCTAAAGAGATAAGAAGGTCCACTATACAGCTCCCAATCAATTACTTATTAACTAAAGAGGACAAATATGGGTTCCTTGTTCAATTGTGTGTCTAAGTTGTCAAGCGAGTAAAAACATAACTCAAAAATCAATGAGCTAGCAGTATATTAAAAGAAATTTCCAACTAGTCTATTGAAAACTGACTTGAATCCAATATTTGAATGACTCTAATTAACCAACCCCACATTATACTTAATCAAACTTAACAAAAACCAATCTTTCTTGCTCCCCCTAACATTATCTGTGGTGTAAAAATAGGACCTACATAAGCAATATATGCTTACATTGAGAAAAATACGACCTCATTATACCCAATCATTCCTAAATCATACCAATCGATCCAAATTGACCTAACTTATTTTTATTTAGACTTTTTATAATCGAATTATACCATATATGACCTAAAGTTATACAATTCAGATCTTGAATGAGTGAAAACCCTCAAACACCTTATTTTTCAAAGGAGACTGTCATTAAAGAAGGAAGACACACACACATCTTAATTTTTCAAAGTCAAAATCTAACTCATGAGTAGATATACAGCTAATTTATTCATGTCAGATTACCAAGTTCAAACTAGAATATATAATGATAATTCAGAGGATTGTATATGTAAAAGACAATGAACAATCAAGTCATACTACTTGCATGTTTTATAATGAGTATAACCAAATAGTAGTAAGAAACAACATATATGCAATGATACTTACTTATCCACATGTTTCTCTTCCAATACCATCACTCCTGGTAGGAATATTAAGGACAATTCCATTCTTAGCAAGTTCAGATGTCATTTGATGAATTTGGGCTTGCAAATCAGCATGTGCATTCCTTAATTGTTCATTCTCTTTCACAACAGAAACAAGTTGTTCTTTGACATCCATGGAGTCCTCCATGGAAACACACTTCCTCAAATCTGCTTTTAACCCAAATACTTGGCTTTGAGACACCCCTTGTCCATATCCAACTACACGTTGATTAGGGTTCTCATTGTCATACATCATCTCATTGAATACGACATTTTCTATTGTAGTTTTTGACATTTTAGGTTGTTCAACAAGACGTTCATTTACCATCTTTTCAGCAGTTTCCTATACCAATTTATTAGAATGTTATCTATTTATTCCAATGATCTATATATAAACTTTGATGTATTTCACATCTTGCAATTCTCAAAATAAATTCAAATTATGACACATACCACAAACTCTTTTGTGCTTGTATTTTCTACATAGCTTACATCTTTCCTTACATGAGTAAGCCTCCATGCCTCCGGTCTCGAAAACCCATACTTTAGACACATGAATGTTCCCTTTCCTTCTAACTATTTTTCCTTTAGAATCTACAACAATAAGAAATGTTATATGTATACTTATATAATTGAATAAGATACTAAATAGACAAAAAATGAGTAAAATCACCTATTGTTTCAATGGTATCATCTTCACTTTCCTCCAAACTAGTTTGACCAACGTATTCAGTTGGTTGAGTCATTGGTTCTCCTAAGGGATCTCCAGGATGACATGATTCAACTTGATTTTCATTGCCATTTATATCTGGATCACCTGATGTGATAATTGCTACAGTTCTCTTGCTCCGTCACATACTTCAACCTATTCATGTGTATATATAAATATAGTAGCAAATCAAATATTACATGATAAACAACCTGTTAAAATGTTAATGTAAACGAACATGAATTACTGATGTATCTACTTTTGATTAATTAAATAACAAATTAGATCACGAATAATGCTACCTTACCACAACATATGTGTTTATCCTATGCAAACTCAAGAACAAATGAGAACTCCATAGTAAAGAAAAGAACTCAAAGACAAAAATTAAGTGAAACAGGAATTTTTAAGGAAAAAATTTATTCTCTCAAAAGGAAGAAATCTTTTGAATACAAAAAAGGATCCCTTTAACTTTGTATCTCAGCAAAATCAATATTAATTAAGTTAAGAATCTTTCCTATATCATAAGGCACCTATCTGCCTATGCTATCAATAACCAACTAAGGGGCCACCCCAACATCAAAAGCATCTCTTGGCTTATATTCAACAACATGTAACCATGATTTCTCTATCTCATCTTCAACATAAAACACTTGCTTAGCTTGAGATGAAAAAATGAATGGATCTTCTTTCAATGAACATCCAGTGTGCATCAACTTAGAGAAGTTCACACAAGTCCGACCTTTTCCATCGATCTTGAACCCTCTTAGTGATGTTATATCTACCCAATCACATCGAAACAACACTACTTTATATGTCCCATAGTAATCAAATTCATAAATTTGTTTTAGCTTTCCATTGTAAGGATTCCCATCAACTTCAACCATGACTCCATAGTTTTTTTGCCTTTTTGTATCTTTCATGGTCCATGGTGTGAAACTTGTATCCATTCACCATAAAGCCCTTCAAACTCTTAACATATACATTCATACCACGAGCTAAAGCCATTTTTAACTCTCCTTCTTTGCTGACATCGATATTTGTACCTAGTATAGTTGAAGAGACATTAGGCACATTAATTAGAATATAAATGTAGCCCTTAATATCTATGATTGTATCCACATTACTTGAGAATTAAGCCATCTTGCAAAATCTTCTAGCATCCACTTATCTTTTAATGTTTGGTCAACTCTTACTCCTTTCTTGAGACACTCTTCTCTCTTTTGGTATAAAAATTTTCTACAAAAACATTGTGGGTTAGCAACTTTTATTTGTTAGATATAAAGTACTTTAATAAGCATTATACAACTTACTCTCTAAGGTCTTTCAAAATATCTTCATGATGGAGTAGAACGTAATGATGTGCTTGAGACATACTTTTTTTATCAAGGCGAACAACTTTTGTAGCCCCAACATGACGTCCTCCTGAGTGGAACAAGTATATATCCTTATTTGGAATACTATCATCATTTCTTTTCTCTCCATTAAAGATTGTCTCAGTGCCTTCCATATATCTAGAACAAAATGTAATTGTTTCTTCCAAAATGTAGCCCTCTACAATGGAACCCTCCGGTTGAGATCTATTTCTAACATATCCTTTTAGTCGACCTAAATACCTATAAGAATGTCATTGAGGTTAATAATATAATGATTTGTGTATATTAAAGATAAATGAAGGGTCATAGGTAATAACTAACCTTTCAACAGGATACATCCATCCATAGGGAACAGGTCCACCATACTTGACCTGGTCAACCAAATGAACTAGGAGGTGAACCATTATGGTAAAAAAGGGAGGAAGAAAATCCATTTCCAAGCGACAAAGTGTGTCAACAATACTTGTTTGCATCTCATCCAGCTCATTCGGGTCAATAATCTTTGAGCATAATGATTTAAAGAAATATGACAAATCAGACAACACATCAATAACTTTTGTTGCTCCAGATGCTTGTAAAGCTATAGGAAGTATATCTTGCATAAGAACGTGATGGTCATGACTCTTAAGATTAATTAACTTGCGCAACTTCAAGTTAACACATCTCGAAAGATTGGAACCATATCCATCCGGCACTTTAAGCTTAGATAAGACAGGTAGAAAACGTTCGTTTTCTTTTATAGGCATAGAGTATGGAGCTGGAGGCATAACAAAACTTCTATCTTGCTGAGGTTGGAGACAAAGGGACTTCCTTATATTATTTTCCTCAAGGAAATTTCTTGCATTCTCATCATCTTTACACTTTCCATCAACATTCATAAGTGTTACAAGCACATTTTCACACACATTCTTCTCAATGTGCATGACATCAAGGTTATGACAAAGAGGATTATACTCCCAATATGGAAGATCAAAAAATATGCTTCTTTTCTTCCAAAATCCCATTCTTTCATCATTATCTTCATCCTGAACATTACAACTAGTCATTGCATCTCCATGTTTTCTTCCTCTCTTCTTAGTAAGTCTCTTTGGAGCCTTTCCATATATGTGTTGAACCCGTTGTTGTTTATGTAGAACATCAATTCCAGATGTGGGAGTTGGTGAATGTCTATACTCCTTAGTTCCATCAAATAATGTACCCTCAAAACGATAAGGATGGTCATGTGGTAACCACCTATGATGACCACCATAACAAAATTTTGAACCGCATCGGTATGAATGTGTTGATTCTGCACAACGAGGGCACGCATAATAACCTTTGGTGCTCCACCCTGATAACATAGCATAAGCAGGAAAATCACTTATAGTAGACATTAAAGCTCCCCGCATTTTAAAGGGCTCTCTTGTATAAGCATCAAATGCATCAACTCCTTCCCACAACAGTTTCAACTCATGCACTAATGGTTGCATGTATACATCAATGTCATTTCCTAGACTAGATTTTCCTGGAATTATTAAAGACAGGATTAATGAATGTTATTTCATACGTAACCAAGGAGGCATGTTATTGATACTGAGTATTACTGGCCATATACTGTAATTTGTGTTTTGTATCCCATAGGGATTGAACCCATCACTAGCAAGGGTAATCCTCACACTACGGGGGTCTACAGAAAATTATGGATACATCATATCAAAAAAATTCCACATTAATGCATCTGCTGGGTGTCTTAATTTTCCATCTTTGACACGACCTTTTTCATGCCATATCATATCTTCTGCTATCTTAGAGGACATGTACATCCTTTTCAATCTTAGAATTAGAGGAAAATACTTCATTACTTTTGTTGGTGTCCCTTTCAAACTTGTATTATCATTCTTACCACCATCATCTAAATTGTCTTTTTGCTCTGTCCACTGAGGAATTTGACACACATTACACCGTGTTTTATTTGAGTTTTCACCCCAATATAACATACAGTCATTTGGACACACGTGTATGTTTTCATATCCAAGGCCTAAGTCCTTAATCATTTTTTTAGCTTCATAGTAAGAAGATGGGAACGAGGTCAGCTGAGGAAAGGCATCTAGCAAAAGCTCCAACAACTGACTAAAAGAATTATTTGGCCAACGAAACATACATTTAAGATTGAATAGTCGTAAAATAAATGAGACTGTTGAAAACTTTCTACAGCCAGGATAAAGCTCTCTATTAGAAAGTTCAACCATCTTTCGATATTTCACATCATCATCAATATTTTCTGCATTATGAAATTGTTGATCATTAGAGTCATCACCATGAGCATCACCAAACACACTCCCTTCATTTCCTTCATTGTTCAATGTATCACTGAGATGTGTAATATTCATCCTCAATGTCTCTCTTAATAGTGTTTCCATGTCTTCTTGTCCTGCCACATTGGATTCATGAACTATAGGTGGTTCATCATTTCCTATCTGTCCATTTGCAGTAAGATTTTCAACAAGACTTCTAGGACCATGAAAGATCCAATCCTTGTAATAATTATAAAAACCATGGTGTATGATATGATGTTCTACCTCATCAATAGAATATCGTTTCTTTATACGCACTTTGCATTTCCTACATGGACAAATTATCTTCCCTCCTTCCATCCCAGTCTTAGCATACTCAAGAAACTGATAGAGTCCATCAATATAATCTTGGGAGCAAACTGGTTTCTCAATCCAACTTTTATCCATATTTAATAGGCTATGAAAACCTAAAATATAAAATAGAAACTATTACCTTGAATTATCAGATAAATTTCCATTAGCTATTAATAGAACATAAAAAAGTAATTGCATATATGAAAACAAAAACTATGTAAGGACATATCAAGCACATACTTGGACAACACAAAATGGACATCAAAATGGTTCAAAGTTGTTGCATATATATTTTCCCCTAGATAATACACTCAAGGGTTACGTTCTACATTGTGTTATATTATGTGTCAACCACTTATCATGTTGATCAATATCGACAATATAGGTTACAATAAATGAGGTCAAATTATCTGAATGAAACTATATGATGAGGGAATGATCCAAAATCTCATGACTATCTCTTAAACACATATTTAGTAGTGATTTTAGTTAGATTAAACACATATTTAGTAGTGATTTTATTTGGGCGATCAATGATATGAAAGATGAGTTAGTATCATGTAGGGCTAACATGATTCATGTTTTGGTGTCCAATCATTTTCAAATAGGGCTCTACCACCAACAATGTAGATTATTTCCTACAAGAATAAATGGTTTTCTTTATTAAACTAATGAATTTGTCTTGTGTACATCTCAAAAAAAAATCTCAATTCAATATGAATGTTTAACAAGGTGTAACAAGGTGTAACAAGGTATATCACTCTAATCATTTTCCAAAAAATGTATAGACTACTCATGTCCTACCATTATAAGATTATGGTTTTGAAACATGTTTTACACAAGTATGAAACTAATTAATTACCTCCCCCTATCTACCATTTAGTTCTAGGACTTCATCATCCTCCTCCCACTTTCATCCGATCACACAAACTCTCTCTCTCTCACAGTTCTTCATTTCCAAAAAAAATAATGCTTTCTTTTTTGTCTCTACTCTACCATTCCCTCCCCCTCTTCTCATCTTTACCATCTCTTTCGCATGCAGCCTTGCTCTGCCGACCCGTCATCTTCTTTAATATGTTTCTCACACATTGTCAATTGGTTGTTCCTCTGATAATTGAATATAGTATCTCCCAAACTACCCCGTTCTTTTCTTTCATCTATGTTTTATGTTGTTCCTCTAATAATTGAATGTAGTATCTCCCAAACTACCCCGTGCTTTTCTTCCATTACTGTTTTATGGTTTTATTGTTATGGATAATGGCATGGTGTATGGATTCATGTGGGTCTAGAAATTTGAGTTAGGTGAGGGCATGACATGATAGACTATTTTTATTTTTATCGACAATTTGTCAACACGTATGTTAAAAAGAAATCCATACATGACTATGGTTCGGTTTCAAACTTTTTATTAACATATAATGGAATCGATAATTTGTCAACATGTATATGAAAAAATCTATAAAAAAATCCATACAAGACTATGGTCTGATTTCTATTTTTTTATTAACAGAAAACAATATGATGATATATCTTACAAATAATGTAAAATAAATTAAAGATAACTTTGACGAGGGTACAACCATCTATCTACGGATTATTATAGAAATGGGATTGGCAAGGATCCTTTTATATGTATGTTCTTCTCATAAATTTTCGATATAGGGATTATATCAGAATATGAAGGCATAATAGTCTAGAGTATGGAACATGTTTTTCACTCAATTTATTATTGCATTTTCTTTCTGTTCAACTTACTGAACACATTTTAATATTAGAACGAATATTTCTCTTTATTAAACTAATGAACATCTTTTTTGTACATCTCATAAAAATATTCTCAATTTCGTATGAATTCTTAACGGGTGTAATAAGGTCTATCACTTTAATCATTTTCCAAAAAACAAAACGAACTACTCATGTCCTACCATTATTAGATTATGGCTTTGATATATATTTTACAAAAATGTGAAATTAATTAATTAACTCCCTCTCTCTACCTTTTATTTCTATGACTTCATTATCCTCCCACTTTAATTCGATCACACAGACTCTCTCGCTCATTGTTCTCAATTGTCAAAAGTTCTAATGATTTCCTTTTGGTCTCGGCTCTACCATTCCCTCCCCCTCTTCTTATCTTTACCATCTTTTCCCCGTGCACCCTAGCTTTCCCAACCCCTCATCTTCTTTTTTTTTGTTTCTCACACATGGTCAATTGGTTGTTCATCTAATACTTTAATGCACTCTCTCCCAAACTACTATGTGCTTTTCTCTCGTCCATCCTTTTCGTTTTTTACCGTAACGTATACACTGTAAGCTAATATTTGTTTGATCAAAACACTAATTACGTTGTTGTGGGTGAGGCCAATGGAGTATACAACAACACAATCAACGGATGGACAACCAATGGATGAGGCTGCGACCTTAGGTAGGTTGCCCCTGCGTCTGCCACTATCCATTTCTATTTCATTTTGAGGATATCAAAACGTTGTTATTTATGGGGAATTTGTGTGGACGGATGGTATGAACTCACACTAAGGTAAGAAATTAAGGGTCTGTCTGGTTGGGCTGAACGTGAATGTTTACAGTTGCAATTGCATATTTTTTTTAATTCTCTGTGTTTGGTTTCTTGTGGTTAGAAGATAAGTTACAAAAACCAACTACACGGTACGGCTCAGCTACGTAGATAGTTGTTGAAAATGAACTGCGCTCCTTTTGGGCACAGTCTGTTTTCACCAACTGGTTGGATGAGCTGTAATGGTTGTAGGTTGTACCAGATTAGTTTTTATCAACAGATGAACATGGTCTTTCTGCAAGAAGAATGATCTATCGCTGGAACAGCTGGCTGAAATTTAATAGAACCAAACAAAAACATTACAGATCGTCTAATTGGATTTACATCGTAACAAATAAAAATGTTGTACTTTTAACTATTCACTTTTGTTTTCCTATTTTCAATTCATAGGTGAGGGTTGATTTTACTTCCAACCAAACTAGCCCTTTAGGCTCTGATTGGTTTGCTGTAACTGACACATTCCTGTAACTCATTTTCCCGGAAAATAAAAATAAGTTCTAAGAAATCAAGTTCTTGATTATTGGTTTGGTATTTATGTATTAGTGAAGTTTTTTTTATATTTTTGATTTACATTATGAGTATGTGAACTTACAACTAACAAAACTAGTCATGCTTATCAATTTGAATGAATTGAATTGAGTTAAATTTATCGAACTCCTGGATTTTTGTGGCGGATGGTTTGGGGAAGAAGGGGAGAAGATCCTTCTCTTCTAACACAACTTTATTAACATATCATTTTACATGTGAATGTAAAAGTGACGTCATCTTTTTTTCAATTTGCTATGACAAATTAGTAGATCCTGACAATTACCCAACGGAGAACTCTCCATCGTTGCCTCCCAATGAAGGTAGTTGCCTTTTGCTCGTGACAACTTGGTTAATTTAGAAAGAAGATTAACAATGACAGGTAGTAGGATATGGCTGCCGCAGGTTGCTTTAGAACCCTATTGTCACCGGCGTATATCAAGAGGGCAAGGGTAGGGTAGACAACAGCGGTACGCTGAGGCCGGAAAAGATATCGCTCGAAAATTGTTTTCCTTCTAATTTCTTACGGAAGTCAATAACTGAAATCTATGTGTAATACTTACCCGTAAGTGCAGAGGAAGATGCTATGTCAAGGACGAGAACTCAGGCTCTGCCCCCTTCTAAAGGGTCGGCAATCGAATGGGTCTCTGTCACCTGGAAGCGTTGACGCACTTGGAGGCCGTCTCCAAGAAAGGTTAGCTTCCAAACCTGATGTCGTCTCCCAGACCTGGAGTGGTCTCCCGACAATGTCGGTGTTGTCTCCTGGACAGTCGTGCATCTCCTGGCAGCGCCACTGCTATCTCTCGCCTTGACTCCCCTTTGACCACCGTCTTCAAAAAACCCCAATCGGTTCGTCGGGAGAGAATAATGGAGCCGCATGGGTGGGAAATATATGTGATTTGGTGGGTGAATGTAGAAAGAGGGGAGAAAGAGCGCCACATTGGGTACTGGAAAGGAAAAATCAGAATTCTAAGTGTGGAGAAGGGGAAGACGCGAGAAAGAAAGGGAGGAAAAACTAGAATTCTGAGCGTGGAGATGGGAAGACGTGAGAAAGAAGGGGCGGGGGTTACTAGAACAGAGAGGGAAGGATAGGCGTGAGGGGCATACTGGAAATTGCGAGAGAGAGAGGCGTGTGCTGAGTTTTGTTTTGATTTTGAGCCACACTTTTTGTAGGGTGAATAATAAATTGTAATTATCTTAAGCGTTTTTTTGTAGTGTAATGTTGATTGTGCTAGGCGAAGACGTATAATTTTACTTTTATAAAGTGATGGGCATCAATGTTGACTTGTTTATTTTATTTTTTGTTCTTTATGTAGGTTGCTTTGATTTATTAGGCGTTATTTTTTCACATAGCTTTGTCAGACGTTGATTCCACCTACCAAGTTATCAAAGCACGATTGACGAGAAAGGTTGGCAATTTCTTGCTAAAAGAGTTGAAAGAAGTTTCATCCATATGTCTTATACGTGTATTGAACACATTCTTCTTACAATCTTCTATAATTGTTAACTTCCATAGGACCACAATTAGAAAGTTACACTATTTTTTTCTCAAACTTCAAACACATACATTAATAATCTCTTTTTTTGTAGTTCTCTTTTTATTTGACTTTACAATTAGAAAGTTACACTAATTTTTTCTCAAACTTCAAACACATACATTAATAATCTCTTTTTTTGTAGTTCTCTTTTTATTTGACTTTGCAATGATTAATTGTTGATTGACTTAACTCATTGTCTTTTTTATATTTGATGCTCATTAAAATATGAATCTTTCGAAGGTTGAGAAGTCAGTTAGATTAGTAAGACTTGTACGGTTATGTCCAGTCCTGCAGATTCCATCTAGCAAAAAAAATAAAGATCAAGAGGTCATTTTGAATTCATGATTTGTGTACTTCGCGCAATAAATTAACATGCTTATTTAACTTGCTTAAAAGACCATAAGAATGAAGCGAGATGAAATAATAAGCACTTATATTGTAGTCTTCTAAAGGTAGCAATGCTCGAGTCTATTGTAGTTGTGTTTATGGAGAGAGTATATTCGATAATGAGATTTTGTGAAGGATCACGTCTGGAACAGGATGGATAATGAGTATCTTAATGGTCTCTTCGAGATATGTCAAAAGAGATATTTCTAAAGTTATTGACATAGAATTTTTATGCTATGACTCCCAAACATATGACCTCAACTAGGTATTCTATAGCATAATCTATAAATCTGTGAACACTTTTATTATCTATATTTATCAATAACATAATATATTTTTGAAGTATATGTATCATTGGTTATATACCAATAAATATTGTATTTAAAAAAATAGTTCTCTACATTTGTGCATCACCCACTTTTGAGTTCTGCCTCCGCCACTGGCCGAATCATACCAATTTTACATACTAGTGATCCGCTGGGTACGCAACATGTAAGAGATTGGTGCTACAGTGTACCTACTGACGTTTGAAGGAGGTACTGAAGTTCATGCGTTCCGTGTGGATTAGCTCGATGACATTAGGGTGATTTGTTACCTTTTTTTTCTACTTCGAAAGGAGTCAGGGTCCGTCTATCCCTGTATCCCCTGAAAGGGTACATAGTCTGAAACCAAGACAGAAGCAGATAAGGTGTTTGGCAATTGCGGTCATATTTGCAATGCTTTTTTTAAATACGAGAGTAGCTGGAGAATTTTGGATGACTTCCACTAGAACACTAACCGCAGAAGGCTACAAACCCAACAAATCGCTACCAGCCTTAAAAGATGCTTGCTACGGGCCTGATATTTCAGCCCAATAATAAGAATTCGCTACCCGCTTCTATTCAGCGGGCTCCCAAAAACCAAGCGCCTAATGAAAATTTTCCCACCCTTGCAATTTTAGGGTAGCCGCCACACAACAGAGCGCTTCGGCTCTTGAGTCTCAACTCCCAACTCCCTTTCCTCGCCTCTCTGTGCGACCTCAAGCAAGACACGGCCGCACGATCAGCCAATCGACAACACTGCTCGATGCCCAGATCGCCGGCCGAATGGAGAGCTTCTCGCCCTGTCTACCGCCTCCGTCAACTACCCTCATCAGCTTGCCCATTCACCTCTTTACCTTCGGTGACCGACTGACAACGCCGTGTGTGGCCCCGTTGCGCAGATCCTTGGCCCATCAAGGAGCTTCTGGTCCCCTCTATCGCCTCGATGCACCTGCTTCCCGCCTTAGCTTACCCCTTCCCTTCTTTACCTCCAGCGACCCACGGACATCGCCACTCGCACCCCGGTTCTCGAATCATTGGCCAATCGACGAGCTCGTCCCCTCTACCGCCTCCATCCACTCCCCTCCTCAGCTCGCCGCCTTCCCTTCTTCACCACTACTCCTGGTGCCCCCCTTCAGTTCCCTGATTTCCTCCTCCATCCGATTCCCCTATCCCAGATCCTCCTCTGCACCCTCCCTATTTTAGTCCAATTTTGCCTCATGTCGTCTGTTACCCACTATATCTTTCCTCATCTCATCTGGCTCTCTCTTCCGTTTTTCTAAAAAAATGCCTCTGCACTCGCAATCATCCAGCAACAACGGTTGACTATGACACTCGGACAACCAAATGAACATGCAGAAGATAGCTCACATCAAGTAAGTTCTTCTATTTTAACTATGTGACTTCTTTCGACTTGAAGCAGTTGTAAAGCCTTGTTCACCTATGGAAGAAATCCATCCTTCATGTTTGAGTATAGGTTTTATTGCTATTAGAGTTGATATTGTGATGACAACAATCTTAAAATATATGTGATAAAATCTTTCTTGATGAATTCGCTTTTGTGCTTGATTGCTAAAATAACAAAATGCACATTTAGGATAGTTTGAAGGTGAATAATGATCCACTGACAACTATTGTGCTCAATAAGGATGTGTTAGGTTGATGTAACAAATTAAGCTTCTGATGCTCTACTTCTATGTACATCATTTTGGTTTGAGTGGATGTTGAAAACCTTTATTGCTTGCATTTACTAACATTATCTTGATCATCCATGTTAGGACCAAACCACATGATACAGTCAACTTAAATGAAGTTGATAACTATGGTTCATGTTAGCACCACGTTTGTCACAATTTATTTTTAGTAATAAAATCAATTTCGTATCATATATGTATCATTTTTCATTTGTTTAGATATTACAATGGTGATAAGTCCTATATAGTATTTGAGTTTTTCCCTATATCCCGCTCATCTTTGCCATAATCCCAGAAAACCCCCTCACCTATTCGGAATCCCAAATAACCCCATGTTGGTTACCACAAAATTCCAAATAATCCCCTATTGTTACAATGAGATGATGGAAGCTAACGAAGCAGTTCTTTTTTTCTTTCTACTTAAATGGTTATCATGGAACACTGCATTGGTGGGGTATACATGATTGTCTAATTATAAAAATAATATTTAACTATTAATATACCTTGTAAAAGACATATACTGTTATAAAATTTGGGTTCCGATCTGATTAGAAAAAAATATTGTTGTGCTGGGACCGTATTCAGTTATATCCTGATTAATGACAAGTGTCATTTATAATTCTTATTTATAATTGGAACATAAATTTTAAATTGTTCAATATAATAGTTATAAAACATATCTTGTGTGCGAATAGAGTAATTATTATAAAATACAGTCACGAGGTCGGCTCCTGGTAGTGTGTCGTATAAGAACTTTTCAACATTAATTTGTCCCTCACAGAATTTGACCTCATGTTTAGATGACTTATCAAAATGTGGATCTGGGTAGAATTAGTTTATTAACCACACAAATTAATTTAGTTCCATGTTCCCAATTTAGATAAAGAGTCTGAAATTTAGGTTTCCATTAGTTCCAAATTTAGTTCTCAAAAAATCAAATCAACTTTAATTTCTAATCCAAAATCGACGTGAACCTGAATTTTTGACAACTATACATAGAGAGGGTTTCAGAAACATAAAAATATATACATAGCTCTTATATTCTACACTTAAATAATATATATTTTTTAAGTACAAATAAACATTCCCTGAAGGATATTTTTACTGGATGGCGCCGACAAATTTAGTTGGGGACCCGTCCAGACATGACAAACCCCCGCAAATTTGGTTCGGACATGACAACTCCCTTTCAAGTTTTGGTGCCGCAGGATGCACTTTTTGTAAGGCTTATGCCGATATCAAATTTGCGGGGGACTGTCATGTTCGGACCCCCAACTAACCATATCAGTGCCAACGGGTACAAAGATCCTTCCAAGGGAGAATTTATGTATACTTAAAAGAATATGAAAAAGAGTAGAATATAATAGCTATATACATGTTTTTCTATATCGAGGAAACCTCTCTATCTAGGGTTGTCGAAAATGTATGTCAAATTACTTTTGGGTCAGTAATTAAAGTTGCCTGAATTTTTTGACAGGTAATTCTGAAGCAAACACAGACCTAGGTTTCAGTCTCTTTGTCTAATTGGGAAATGTCGAGATTGTTAATTAAAAACATGGAACCAGTGAATTTAAAAGCAGGTGAAGCGGCCACTTAAGCGGGCATGCATCGTTGTAATTTTAGCTGAAGCAGGCTTTTAAGCGTTTTGGAGTGAAACGGCCGCTTTATCCGCTTCAGGTTGCATTTTTAGCCCCGCTTAAGCGATCGCTTCAGGGCGCTTCACAACAAGTGTTGCTGGAGTGGCCCAATCACACTCAATATCTATAGAAAAATGAAAGCACTACTTTTGGGAGATGTGATGCTCCAGCTATTGTAGTTCAAAAGGTGTAAGAAAGGTTAGTAATTAGCATTTATTCTTTACTTCATTACTTCTGTTTGTACACTCTGTACATCTAGACTAGTACTTTGTACTATCAAGTTTGTATATGATATTACCATGCATTTTTAATGTTGTTTATTACTGTTGATAGTCTGACATTCTGTATTCTTGTACAAAACCTTTGCACAACCATATGTAGACTGTAACAAAATGATGTCACAGAATATTGTCATATTGTTAATTATGTACTAAATGTAGTAGTTCATTGCTTTTTACAATTTACCACGTATGATATTAACATGTATGTTTAATGTTGTTTATTACCACTAATAGCTTAATAGTCAGCCATTATGTTAACTTGTTCAAAAACTTTGCAAAGCCATCTATAGACTGTAACAAAATATGGTCGTATAATTTGTTATACTGTCTTAGACAATTTGTCTATCATGTACTATGTCTAGTAGTTTATTTCTCTCCAGGATTTACTGAGTAATATCTAATTATCTTGATTATACTATATTTTCATGTATTTCTCTTTATTACTGTTTAAATGTTCATCTATTTATATTATGTTGAAGACTACCTTAGTCAACAATATTTGCACAAAGTACTAGTATTTGTACAAACTACTACTACCTACTAATGCCTTTTACTAAATGATATTTTCTAAGCCCAGTTGTTGAAACAATATTAAGTACATAGTACTAGTATGTTACTTGATTGTTGAGCGATGACTATGGGTTTTTATGATGTTTGAGTGTTTAACAATTTACTTTTATAACTAGGACCCTTTTTAATATGTGAAAGTCGTTATAATCAAATAATGGTAGTCAGTGGCTACCACAATAAGTGAACTAGTTCCAATTGGCCTATTATAACATCCTTTTGGAGTTCAATGTGACATAATGAGCAGAAGAGGATTTCACAATCGGACATGATTGACCCGTCTTTTAGAATTTCTATCGAGATTGAAATTCATACACTACTATAGAAATGCCTTTTAGCGTCGGTTGTTTAACCCCCTTTGGCGTCGGTTTCCGAGCGACGCCTATGTGGGCTCCGCTAAAGGTTGAACACTTCGGCGTCGGTTTTTTAACCGACGCCTATTTAGCGTACAGGCGTCGGTTGTTTAGTTGATCACCGACGCCAAAAGGGTTCGCGCCACATAAAACGGCGTCATCTAGGACACATTTTGCGTCGGTGTTTAATTGGTAACCGACGCAGAAAGTGTCCTATATGACGCCGTTTTCTATGGCGCGAACACTTTTGGCGTCGGCGATCAACTAAACAACCGACGCTATATGGCATTTCCAGCACGGCCGTTTCCAGCACGGCCGTGGCCACATGAGGCGTCGGGTTTTTTCAAAAAACCGACACTATAGGTCTTTGCTGACGATTTTCTATAAATAACCGGCGCCTATATCTTTTTTTTTCATATCACTTTGCAGGCCTGCTGTGGTTGGTCAGCAGGATGAGAACCTGCAGTTCAGTTTTCTGAACTGCAGGTTTACGACATCCATTGATATCAGCCTACAAACAGGCCACAAACTTGCAAAATTAACAAAAAAAATTTCACACAAGTAGATACATTCAGACATCAATTTAATTCTCACATTCACATATATAGAAACATTCAAATACATGTATTAACATTCAGAAATATTCATTTACAAAGTATCATTCATTATCGCTATCAACATCCCAATTATATCTTACAATTGCCACTGCTTGTATGGCTTTTGCCCATTCTTCTCTTATTTCATTTAATGCTTCCATCGTATATGGAGCATGTACATTTTTTAAGCGTTTACCTATAGTGTGGTCAGTTTTAAACACCTGCAAAGAGAATGATGTATATATATAAGTAATAAAATAAAAATAAGATTGATATATTTCATACTAACTAATGAGACTATATATAATACCTCATGTATGGTATCGATGTCCAATGCCGCATGTCAGATAATCATCTGCGTAAATCGCATCACATAGTATGCTCATGCCCAGCCGTTGTCTTGTGTAGCGCACTATAAATTGAAACATACAAAATAATACAACTAAGCACAATTCACATCAATAATATATACATTGGAGTCGGGAACTTACTTGTACGTTCTGCCAATTTATTGGCTGGTTCTTTTTCCTTGGGACCGTTCCTCCAGCCTTTTTGAATACATCTAAACCCCTACATGTTAATATAACACAGTAAATTGCATAAGTAAATAGTAATGTAATAACAGATGTTAACAGATACAAAAATGAAATATTTCTCACCAGAATAATAGCATTCTCATTACGTGTCCAATTTTAGTGTTTAATGTACTTCCCGCGGGATCTAGATAATAAACAGCGAACGTCCCGGGGACAATAACTAGTAACTCCCAATGTCTACCGCTAGAGGTAAAAAGTTAACAATTAATAACTCAAAATGCACAATAAAAATGGAATTTTCTTAAGTCCAAATTATAAATAAAGTAAACTTACTTGACATTGAATGGAGCTATTATTATCGTCTTCTTTTG
Organism: Alisma plantago-aquatica; assembly: GCA_963693085.1. Taxonomy (NCBI): domain Eukaryota; kingdom Viridiplantae; phylum Streptophyta; class Magnoliopsida; order Alismatales; family Alismataceae; genus Alisma; species Alisma plantago-aquatica. The sequence goes on along the minus strand of OY856409.1, from coordinate 730,014,290 downwards.
CTGACTAAAAATTATAAAAGCATCTATACAGTATTGTTGAACACTATCAGGGTCTTTAGCTACCATACTAATCAATGATGGAATCAAAAATCCCACATGATCAAATGCAAATTGTTTGCATTGATCTTCGACTAAGTAGCTGCAAAACATGTATTACGTATGCATTAATATATAAGAAACCAGATCACCGGATCTTACACAAGGTATATGGATGTATAAACAAGATTTCACCTTATCCATGTCTGTATCATTGATGTATTCAACCAAGCATACATAAACAGCTCAATAATATCTTGTATAAATAAAGAGCTATCGTATGATTGACCTGCATAATCTGCATCTAAAGAAACAATTATAGGGCAATGTATATTATGTTCCCGTAGCCAACATGCCATTCCCCAACAAGCAGGACCTAACGGGTATGTTAGGTCAGTTGGAACCCAACTTGGTAATGCGGGAAGTGGAGGTGGAGGCCTAGGTGCTCCTGGTGTCTTCTTTTTAACCTGTATATATAATTTCAGATCAGTTGACCTCATATATACACATTAACAGTCTAAATCAATGTAAATTTATCTTACAATTTCAGTAGTGTAGACAACATCTGCTTTGGGCCACAATATGACCCCGTCTTCTGCCTCAGCAAGTGTATCAATATCCGGGTGGGGATATGGCAATGTAGCTTCCCTCCAATCAGGTAACACACGTAATGGGCCCACACGAACGTAGCCCTGTGGCATTGGAGTCCCGTGAAACCTTTCCCCGGGAAGGGACGGGTAAGCCTGCGCCTCTGCAACAACATAGTCTTGCATTCTTAAGCGGCATGGCTTCAATGCCTACAAATTTACGTAAAGAATGTTATACATATATACATATCATCTTCAAAACATATCATCTTGAAAAGACTAGCTACAATGTCATAAACAATACTTACAGCAGATGTGTTAGGCGATGGGTCTCCAGGATTACTCGCAGTCTGTGCATCAGGAGAAGAGTGGGTCGCCATAGGCTGATTGGAAGCCTGAGATGCCTGCCACCGCAGCAATTCTTCCTTGACCTTCTCAGCAACTACATCGTTGACCTTCTTAGAAACTATATCCTCGACTCTCTTATTCTCCTATACATGGATAAAAGAAACATTAGCTTCTTATTATTGAATTTCCTTTTGCAGTAACATTCTAAAAAAAGAATAGGTTACCTCTTCTTGAGAAAGTCCCGCTCTGGGTTTGTGTTGGGATGGCCCAAAGAATGCTTTGATGCCCACACCAGCGCCTGCACCCCTAACACATCCAGGAAGCTCTGGGTTACCCAGAGCAACTGTCAATTCATCCATTGTGCCCTGAAGGATGAACGTGCCTTGTTTCCTCTGCTCGTGCAGCTCCCGCTAATCACCATCAACAGAAATTGGTAAGTTAACATCACAAATAATCAATATTCAAACGATTGCTCTAAGAGTTGTATTTTACCATTTTCGCAGCCGCCTCAGTAGTTACGGGCTTCTTTATTTCACCCTTCTTGTTTTGCCTCCCAGCTATCCAGATATTATGGCGAGGCGTGGGTGTGGCAGACTCATGAGTAGCCGCAGACTCTGCTTGTAGTCTTTGGCGAACGCTTGCATAGCCTTTTGGACCCATAGTGTGGTCATGCACATTCAGTGCACGCCTTGCTTTTTGTGCGTCACTGAGGGCCTAGTTAGTATGCACATTAATAATTTGGTTAGTAGCACTAAATGTTAATCTTGAATAGGTGAATACAATGTATATTAATTAAATTGGGAGTGACGCCTAATACCTTGAATTCTTCATATTTTCTTGAAGCAACAAAATTGTCCCAATCTTCTTTGTCCAAGAAGTTCCATTGTTCAAGGCCTGACTTCTTCTTCTTATCACCCTCTTTTATGTATTCTCTGTTCATATTTGTCCTATAATTCCTAAGCATCTTTCCAGCGCGTTGCATCACACTTTTACGATGCAACTTCTCATCCAATGCAAACAGATTCTGTAAAATAGAAATGTTATTAACTAGTATCCAAAATAGAATTACAAATAATAGAATTTGTAATCTACAAAATAGAATTGCAAATAATAATAACTCACACATAAATCCTTCCATATCAAGTCTTTTTTCCCCTGAGGAACTTTATGCCAATTATCATACTTAACACCACAATGGCTCTGAGTGGTACACCCAAGATAGTTTACAAAATTATTGCGGTTCACTCCAATTGCATTTCCTCTATTATCAAACTCCACAACCAATTTGGATCCACTTCCACTTAGCGCTATTAACTTCTTCAACAGAGTGATGCCCCTTTTCTTGTTAAGTGTTTGGTGTTGTGCATCAAGTTGCTCCAGTGCTTCAATGGGTACATGTGCATCATCAACCTAAAATTTGATAAAAATAAACACACTGAATTAGCCCAATATAGAAATATAGGATATATGATATAACTAGAAGATAATGAATTTTATAGAAATACAGGATATGTTTTTAGAACTTACATTGGTATCCTCGCCATGCTCGTCATGGACAACATGCTCATCATGGACTTCATGCTCATCATGGTCAGTCATCTGAAAATGTCATTAAAAAGGCAAACATTTAGTATTTGTATTAACTAGAAAAAGGCAAACATTTAGCATTTGTATTAACTAGAAAAAGGCAAACATTTAGCATTTGTATTAACTAGAAAAAGGCAAACATTTAGCATTTATATAAACATACATGTCTCTAAAATTGTGATCTTTTATCAATTAACAATCCTTCATTGTGATCTCCGCGCACATATAAGTCATCATTAGCTTCAATATTTTGTGGAGTTGGCAACCCAACTGAGAATGGACTGGAGTCATCATACTTATCATAGTACTCTTCTTCATCTATAGGATCTTCAATGAACTGTCTTTTACCATGAAGAACAACCGACCATTTATCATTTGCAGGATCATCGATATAGAATATTTGTTTCTCCTGTGATGCCAATATGAATGGTTCACCCTTCTCGCCAATCTTTTCAAAGTTCACCAAAGTGAAACCCAATTCATCCACTATAACTCCTTTGGTGTTATCAACCCAATTACATTTAAAGAGCGGAATTTTGAAAATCTATGTAGTCAAACTCCCAAATGTCTTCAATGACACCGTAATATGACATTTTAGCTTCACGTGGACTCTTATCCTTTGCATTTGTAAAGTACATAGTCGACGCTTGAAAAGTGACCCCACTATTTTGGACGACACTCTTATCATCTTGGCGCTTTGTGTAATATGTGAATCCATTAATGTCAAACCCTTCATAAGACATAACATTCGGTTTTGGTTTAAAGGCGAGGCATTTGATAGTTTCTGTAATATCATTTGGTGTTTGAGATAGTTGATGTAAGACTTTATCTTCAAACCACTTAGTAAAAGTCTTATTATGCTCTCTAGCAAGCCACATTGAACTTGCTCGAGGATGTTGTCTCTTTATGAAATTGGTATGTTCCTCGATATAAACACTCACTTCATCCATATTGTGTAAAATATACAAGTGAGCTTGTTCCAACTGCACACGACTGATTACTTTCACCCGTGATCCCAAAATTCCTTTGCCCTCCTCAATATTCTTGTCATTATCAGGAGTGTCATTACCACTGAGAAAGTCATTACAAAAATCCATAACCTCTCTCGCCACATAACCTTCAATAATACTCCCTTCAGGTCGATAACGGTTTCGAACATCACCTTTAAAAACGCTCATGTATCGTTCAAAGGGATACATCCAATGCAAGAAAACTGGTCACAACATTTTCACTTCCCTAGTCAAGTGGACAACAAGATGTACCATGATATCAAAGAACGAAGGAGGGAAATACATCTCAAGCTGACATAGGGTAACAACCACTTCTCTTTGCAAATTATCGAGAGTATCAGGGTCAATAATTTTGCTGCATAGACTGTTGAAAAAGAAACAAAGTCTGGTAATTGCAAACCTTACATGCTTCGGCAATATAGATCGAATTGCCACGGGCAATATTTGTTGCATTAGAGTGTGACAATCATGAGATTTAAGACCTATCAACTTCAGATCTTTCATTGATACCAATCTATGGATGTTGAATGAGTAACCATGTGGCACCTTAACATTTACCAAGCATTCACAAAAGGTTTTCTTCTCCTTTCTAGACAACGTGTAACAAGCGGGAGGTAAGTATGTTCTTTTATTACCCATTTCACGTAATTCTGTTAATTCTGACCTTATTCCCATTTCACGTAGGTCCAGTCTGAATTTTATCCCATCTTTAGTCTTACCTGGTATATTTAACAGAGTACCAATGATGCTATCACAGACATTTTTCTCAACGTGCATTACATCGATATAATGCCTGACTGTCAAAGAACTCCAATAAGGAAGATCCCAAAATATTGACTTCTTCTTGAATGAAGAATTGTCACTCCGTGTGGCCATACTACATTGTGATTTCTTACCAAATTCATTGACAATGTCTTTTACTCTTTCATAAACAACATCCCCTGGTATAGGTTTAGGTGCACTCCGTTCATCATTCCATCCATTGAATGCTTTGCGCTTCCTATGATACTGATGGAATTTTGAAAGAAACCTTTGATGACCAAGATATACAGTCTTGCCGCCATGTTTTAGTATTATTGAATCAGTGTTTTCTTCACATATAGGACACGCTTTAGCTCCTTTGACACTATATCCAGACAAATTCCCATATGCTGGAAAGTCATTAATAGTGCAAAACAACATAGCGTGCAAACGAAATGTCTCTCTTGCTGAAGCATCATAGGTCATCACACCTTCAGCCCAAAGTTTCTTTAAGTCATCAATCAAAGGTTCAAGATAAATATCGATATCATTTCCGGGTTGTTTAGGGCCCGATATCAACAACGACAATATAACGTACTTATTTTTCATACACATCCAGGGAGGAAGATTGTATATAACAAGCATGACTAGCCAAGTGCTATGTTGGCTGCTCAATGTCCCGTAAGGATTCATCCCATCTGTACAAAGCCCAAGTCTTAGATTCCTATCTTCTTCACCAAATTTGGGGTACAATAGATCAATCTTCTTCCACTGTGGGGAATCAGACGCATGTCGTAGGATCCCATCATTATTTATCTAAACATCTGCATGCCACCTCAAATTCTTCACATCTTTCAGATTTGCAAACAAGCGTTGAAACCGTGATATTATAGGTAGATACCACAACACCTTGGCAGGAGAACCAGTTTTGGACTCCCCCGAAGTCGTCAATTTATACCGTGACACACCACATTTTGGACAATCTTTCAAATCTACATAGTCCTTTTGAAATAATACACAATCATTCGGGCATGCGTGTATCTTCTTGGCCTCCATTCCCATTGGGCACAACATTTTCTTTACCTGGTATGTTGAGATTGGCAGCTCGTTTCCTTCAGGAAGCATTTCTTTCAACAAAGTCAACAATGAAGTGAAGCTTTTGTCACTCCATCTATTGTTAGCTTTCAACTTATACAATCTCAACACAGCACTAAGCTTCGTAAACTTAACACAGCATGTGTATAACGGTATCTCAGCATCATGCACAATGTTTCTAAAGATAGGAGGTGGATCGGTGTGCTCTACCCTACAACTATCCAGCATCGCATCAACGATGTCTGCTGGAACTGGTTCGTTCACATTTACGTCATCGGAGGCAATTTCTTCTTCCACCCAAGCACTGCTATCGACATCTACTGGTTTCGATTTTGAAATCTCTCCATGCCAGTGCCATTCTGTATAGCCTTGTACAATCCCGTTGCACATGACATGACTTTTGATTTCCTCACCAGTGTTGACTTTCAAGTTGTTACTGCAATGCCTACATGGACAATAGAACCTATCTGTAGGTTTTTTCCTATGTTCCTCGGCAAATCTAATAAACTGATCAAGACCAGATATAAACTCTGGGGTGCAACGATTACGAATGGACATCCATGATCTATCCATTCTATGATCAAAGAGAAAACAAGTATATATTAGGAAACAAGTATATATTAGGAAAAGATTAGGGTATACACTTACATCCTAAGTGTATAATGTGATGTCATTCTTATATATAATAAATGTGTACCACCTATCCCATCCTTGAAAACGGGGAAATGCTACCGAAATTTTCTCGAAAACCCAATACACATTATACACTTACATCCTAAGTGAGATTAGGTGTTCAAGAACAGTCCCAAACCGGGGACTATCCAAGATTTACTCCTAATGAGTCAATCTTGGACGGGTTTCTAGGCCAACAAACACAATAATAGATATCTACAATGAAGCCGGACTCCATACAAATAGTATATAATTTAGTGATTGTTCATTCTAATTTATACCAATGTACAAGTAATATAAAGAACAATGATTGTTCACTTTCTAGGCCAACAAACACATGTGATGTCATTCTTATATATAATAAATGTGTACCACCTATCCCATCCTTGAACACCTAATCTCACTAGTAAGTGTATAATGTGTATTGGGTTTTCGAGAAAATTTCGGCAGCATTTCCCCGTTGTTCTCTAAGTACATATGTACTTAGAGAACAAACAGGGAAATGTTGCCGAAATTTTCTCGAAAACCCAATACACATTATACACTTACATCCTAAGTGAGATTAGGTGTTCAAGAACAGTCCCAAATCAGGGACTATCCAAGATTTACTCCTAATGAGTCAATCTTGGACGGGTTTCTAGGCCAACAAACACAATAATAGATATGTACATGTTAGGGTTTCATCACAATTGATGTTAGGGTTTCATCAATGTTAGGGTTTAATCAAATCAAATTAGGATGCTAGAATGGACAAGTTTAAATCAAATTAGGGTTTAAATCAAATCAAACACGGCCGTGGCTGTGTTGGCCTACCACGGTCGTGCTGCCCAGCACGACCGTGGTAGGCCATTCTTCTCAGTTCTCAGTGAAAGAAGTAGAACACTAACTAGTCTTAGGTTTTGAAGTCAGAGCAGCAAGCAGAGCAGCGGGCGACAAGGAAGAAGACAAGGAAGAAGGTGCTACGGCTAATACCTTGTGAGCAGCGGAGGCAAGCAAGAAGACAACGCCGCAGTAGGGCGTGAGCAGGGAGGAAGGAGCGGGCGGCGGCGGCGCAAGGAGGAAGGCGGCGGGTGGCGGCGGCGAGCGAGAAGCAGCAGGCACCAGGCACCAGGCGGCAATTTTGGGAGAGCGGCGATGAGCAGCGCACAGGAGAATCGATGAAACAAGAAGAAAGGGGGAAGAGTCGGGTGATAGGGGCTCTATTAAGTTGGTCAACGGCGTCGGTTATCTACGACAACCGACGCCTATTATCTTCAGCGTCGGTTGATCGTACAAAACCGACGTCCAATTAGACAATCTTTACCCCAAATTAATTGGCGGGAACTATTATCAGCGTCGGTTATCCAAGGATAACCGACACCAAAAGTGGAACTTTTTGTGCAAAATTTCATTTTACATAGGCGTCGGTGAATCGTTAAACAACCGACGTTGTATGTGACCCAGATTTTTTCGCTCGAAAATTGGATTTCGCGGGTGCCTTTAGGCGTCGGTTGGTTATACTCAGCCGACGCTCAATACAAAGCGGTACCCGTGTCTGGCTGGTCTTCGAATATAGACGTCGGTTTGCATAAATAATCGACGCCTAATATTATAGGCGTCGGTTGTCCGAAATAACTGACGCACAGAAAAGCGACACTGAACGCTATTTCTGTAGTAGTGATGGTTGGCTTGGATGGCATTATTATATCCTTAAACCTTTATGGTTACCAGGGCATCAATTTATAGGCCAACTAGATGCCCAATGGAGACAATGGTGGTATACCAAAGAGGCTTTTTAGAGTTCTTCAATTCTTTTTTAACTTTGCATGGTTTTGTGACGCCTAATGGGACACCACACCTCCCCCTCTTGCCCTTCATAATGTTCTTCTTTCTTCATTTCCTACTACATTATTTCAAACTTTCTTGTATGGTGACTCTTTGCACAGGGTCATTTTTTTTGTAGCCTATATAAAGGATATTGGTCCTTAATTTCCTCCCTCCCTGTATAGGATGATTTATAATAGCTCCTGTATATGTTCCGGATGGAAAAGTGAACTAGATGTTCTTCTAATCAGGTAGTGCAACAATCTCTATGACCTATCCAAAGCTTCCCAAACAAGCAGTCAAGATGGCTTCTGGCCAGAATCCCCGAGGTACATTAGCATTCAACATAATAGTTCGGGCAACCTCTAGTAAGTGTCTATTCTTTCTTTCTGCAATGCCATTTTGCTGAGGTGTGTATGCACACGAAGTCTGGTGGATAGTGCCAATGGATTTACAAAACAACTCAACATCTTTTTGAACAAATTCAAGTGCATTATCCGTTCTACAATTTTTAACAGGCATAGATTATTGTGTTTTCATTTCAGCAAAAAAGAATTTAATAGTGGACAATACTTCAGATCTACTCTTCAAAAGAAGTAACCATGTGGCTCGAGAAAAATCATCAATGAATAGAATAAAATATTTGTTTCTAGATAGACTAGGGACATGACAAGGTCCCCATACATCAGCATGAACAAGATCAAAAACATTTTTACTGCTAATCTGAGAACGTTTAGGATAAACAACCCTAGTATGTTTGCCTAACTGACACGATTCACATTGAAACACATTTGTTCCTACATCAGGTATAATATGGTACAATTTCTCAGATGATGGGTGCCCAAGTCTGTAATGCCACTGTAGAGATGATACTGACGAAGATACTGCAGAAGCCAGAGCCACATTGTCCACTTTTTTTAGATAGTCCAGGTAGTACAAGCCATCAGAGCCTTCATGCCCCCACCAATCTTCATCCTCGTGCGAATGTCCTGAAAAACACATGAACCAGGTACTAAAGTCAGGCTATAGTTCAAGTTCCGCAAAGCTTTGCTAACAGATAATAAATTCAACGGAAAACGAGGCACATATAGAGCATATTTCAACACAATATCAGACACAATGTCTCCAATTCCGGAAACGGTAGACTTGGAGCCATCAACAAGCATAACAGAGGAATTAGTAGTTGGTCTAGATAATTTTCTAAACAATGACCGATTCCCAGATATATGAGAAGATGCGCCTGAATCTATGACCCATTTTGTATTACCAGTAGTAGAGGATGGTGCATAAAGGAAGGCAGTGTCACAACCAGAGTATGTCGCAACATGTGCTCCCGTGGTGGTGGCAGTAGACGAAGAGCCATTACGCTCCAGTAACAGGCGCTCGACCTCAGTACAAATGAAGTCAGTAGTAGAAGTATCCAGGGCATCAGGATGGGTAGACGTCTCAAAAGATGCAGTAGCATCAGTGGCTGCATTGGCCCAAGCTGGTTTGCCATATTTTTCCCAGCACTTGTCTTCAACATGATTAGACCGGCCACAGAAGTTGCAGAAGCGTTGGCCAGTCTGAGGACGAGCAGTAGCAGTAGTAGGTCCAGAGGATGCTCCACGACTTGAAGAATTCCTCCCCCGGCCAGCACCAAGAGGAGGACGAGCATCATATGAGCGACCGCGTCCACGGCCACGGCCACGACCAGACATCGCAGCAAAAGCAGTCAAATCCCCTATATCAGTAGGAGTCTCAGATGACGATGTAGGCAAGCGTTGTAGTCTCTGAAAGGCTGTCTGTAGAGTAGGCAACGGATTACTAGCGAGAATTTGATTGACCACCCCTGCATAGGAATCAGGTAGGCCACAAAGGAACTGGACTATTTGCAACTCCTGTCGCTGTCGTTGCATAGTAGCCAAATCAGTAGACAAGGGATGGTAGGCTTCCAATTCCCCCCACAGTCTCTTGAAAGCAGAAAAGTAATCCGTCAGATCGGATCCAGAGAAACGCAGACGGCTAAGCTGCTTGTTGATGTCAAACACCTTCTTGGGATTCTGACTGTGTGAATAAGTGCTGACAAGCTGATCCCACATCTGCTTCGCCGTTTGTAGGTATAATAAGGTGACGCTAATCTTGGTCTCACTACTATTCAGAATCCATGTCACGACTGTGGAGTCGTCCTTCACCCAATCATCATAGGCTTTCACATCCTTCGAATCGGCTGTTGCAGGAGGCACGAGTGGTGGGTCTCGCGTCAAGTGCGACATTTTTCCTTGTGATTTAACATATATCTGCATAGAGCACACCCAGTGCTGGTAGTTTCGCCCATCCAGCTTCACAGTTGTCACCTGACGTCGCAGATCTTCATGAGTAGACGTCATCAGGAAGAAACAGATGCAGACGTAGAGTTATAGGCAGGCAACAACAGTCAGGCACAGGCAGTAGAAGGCTGCCTACGGATCTAGGTAGGCAGCAGCAGGCACAGAGCAGGCACAACAGTAGTAGTCAGCAGTCAGAGGCAGAAGTCCAACACATGGACTAGTAGTAGAAGGTAGAAGATCCACGCATGGATCTTAAAAAAACACCACGTAGGGGTAGCAGATGAAGAGAAAAAACCTACGCCAACATGGAGGATCAGTCACTCCACCATGAGGCGCAGGCAGACAGAGAGGATGAAGCCCGTTACGCCGTCAACGTGCCAGAACTGGAAAGTTACCGAGGCTGTCCGAAGATTTCAGAAAGAGAAACGGAGCTAGACGGAGGGGCCTGTGGTGGATTAGGCCACAAGGATGGAGGTTATTAGGGGATTAGAGGTGGGTGGAGGGCTGCGGAGGGGTGGACGACGTTACTGTAGCGGCGGCGCTACTGTAGTAGTACTGTAGCGGCGGAAAAAAAGAGATTTCGGAGTGTGACGGCGGCTAGGGTTGGTGGAGAGAGAGGGATTAGGTTTAAGGTGGATCGGCCCGCTCTGATACCATGTGAAAGACAATGAGATTTGGAGAGCTTAGGGTTGCACAATGTGTGCACCCTTATATTTATAGTAATGTGACAATTACAAAGAAGTCCAAATATAATGTAAAATAATAAAATAAAAATAACAGAACATATATATTAACAAATATTACTGAAATTCACGCAAGACGTCACTTTTAAGTGGTTATTTAGTATTTTCTCTTCCTAGAGTTCTCCTGCAATAATAGAAATAAAGATCAAATTGCATATTACTATTTTTACATATATCATTACACTCATAATATAAATATTTGTACGTATAATTATGTATGTATATGCATATATTATAAAAAAAAATGAAACGCCATATACTATATATATTTTTTTGATGCATAGGGATCTTTCCTTGGCAAAGCCACATTGGATTCACCGCAACAAAGTAAACATCAAGACCAGACACGTGGTGACAAGTCACCCTAGTGCCACAGTCAAATAGTGTGAAATGCCATTGCAAGGTGTGCGGCCTGTCAAAGTTTTTTTTCTCTCTAAAATCGTTCCCAAGACATTCAGACCCAAGGCCTCATGGTTAACAGAACACCATTTACCAGTTGAGCCATCCTTGGCTTGCTATGATAATGCATATACTCTATTCGGTAGCATACCACACTTGACATTCTGATTTTTTTAAAATCAGCTACCAGTACACCATTAACTAAATAAAAATGTCAATAAGTTAAATGTGAGCATATAAAAACATTTTATTATTTATGTATTCAATGAACACATTAAATTGAATAGAGCACCGAGCTTAATTATTACGAGAACTGTCATATGAGATCAAATAAGTCCCAAGCATGTGAGGTGTAGCATATTTCAACAGATGCTGAGCAAAAGATAGATTGCATATTGAGAAAAAAACACCAACAGGAATAATTTGTGAAGTAAAACATGAAATTGAATGTTGTGGCTATGCTATCCAGTCTCAAAATGTCAAATTCATATTTATCTAGGACTACACTTGTCCGAGAAATTTGTGGATTGATATTTATCACACAAAAATATGAGTTATGTGGTGTAGTATTCTTCTCTAGAGTTGTGTTTTGTTTTATAATTTGTAGAGGTTTCATCAGAGTATTCTTCGTGTTATAGCTTGGAACAAGTACACTAATGAACAATTATTGCAGGAAAGGAGCATTGTGAAGTTGTATACAGAAGTTCTACTTGTCCCCTTAACTACTACTGATTTTAGCATGCCCTATAATGTAATCACGTTCACATGTATTGTTTTGGCTTTGTACTTTGGATCACTTTTGAATGTCTTAAGGCGGCGAGTTTGTGAAGAAGAGAGATTATTAAACAAAGGTAATCTTCTTGTAGTTGTTGTTATTGCTATCTAAATTATGAATTACTGTTGTTGTGGTGGCTCAGAACACCACTGTTAACAAATATTCAATATGAGGCAGGTATGATCCTATGTTATCAGTTTAATCACAGTAACGTACAAAATACGGTTAAACTCTGACCCAGTAACTAATATATCCGAACTTCTGCATGGTCTTGATATAATCTTCAAACAGTGCATAAGTTGAGAATCAATGCCAGCCCTAGGTTTCTTTCCAATCTGCACTTTTCTATCAAACAGCAAGCAACATGCATGAAAGCATGAGCATAATGTTTCTGAGAGATGTAGGACGAGGAAGATGAAGAACAGACGAGTGGAACACATGATCTGGGTTAAATTTTTTTATGCCTTGTATATTGGGCTTTATTTTTTACGGTATAGGCTGAAATGCATTGTTTCTCGAGTCAAGTATTGGACCATAGTCTGTAATGACTCGTAGGAATTGAGATGTTTATAAAGATTGATGGAAATAAATTGTCTGAGTTGGTGCTAAAATCAGCTGTCTTATTTATCCAAATGCTCTACAATTTAGATGTTATTTTTTCATGAAAACTATTAATCATGACATCTTTGTCAATAGAATCTTACTGCTGATGTAAGATCTTGCGCAAGTCTTAATGAATCTTCTTTCTGTTTGTTTCCTAGCACCTTCACTAAAAAAGTCAATAAAATCATTACTCTTTTCCATGCAGATGCCTCAAGACGGGGGCTTATTCCACTCCTGCTGTCCAAGTTGTCAGGCAAACTAAGGGGGACAAACTCAGAGGCGTCTTCTTCATCAACAAGATCATCTTTCTTAAGCTCCAAAATATTGTTGAAAGTTGTTTTAGTGGCTGTGGCAGCTGTAATCTGGCACTATTTTTTGAGCGATGTATGAGGCAGCCCTTCAAAATTATAGCCATTTTTTGTTGTACCACAATCTCAGATCAGTTTTTTTTTTTTTGGCGATTCTGGTTTTTAGCAATGCTATTCTAACCATGTAAAACTTGATGGTGTATTTTACTTGCATTATAGATGCATGGTTTTGCATAAGATCGACGAAAAGATGTAAGTGGCAGCACCCACTTAGCACATAGCGTCCAGATTCTGCTAAAGTGAGACAGTTATACATCTTTCCTTAAGGCCCTGTTTGGTAGGGTGTAGTCTGAGTGTAGTTTGATGAATTAAAAATGTGGGATCAACTATAATCATGTATTTTGTACTTATTATGTTTGGTATGGTGTAAATGAAGTCAGCGTTTTTCTTAGCAATGTTCGGTTGTACTATATGACGTTCCTGTGTTCAGTGTAGCCACACGACTGGTAAGGTGAAAAAAAAGTTTGTTGCAATAGTTAAGTTGCTGTCGCTGTAACAGAATATTTACCAAATGATTGCATGACGATTTATTCGACAACCGTTTACAGTGGTAAATGCAGCAGCTGCTGTATAAAGGCAACATGAATTTAGGCACGGCAAAAATACATGCCCGACCCTATCCTACCCTACCCGACTTAGAAATTTGGGCTAAATCGGGGATGCAGGCATGACTGGTCGGAACGCACGGGGGAGAGATATAGCGGGCAGAATGTGGGCAGGGTGTGAGTTTCATCGGGCCTGCCCCTCGTCCGGACTTAAGGTTAGGGATGAGCATCAGGTGGGGCTATATCGGGTTCAAACCCACATTTTAAAGTGTGTCACGAATCGGGTTTGGGCCCATATAAAATTAAATGTCAGTCCGTTTTTTACCCACATAAGAATTTGGGTTTCGGGCTGGGTTTGGGTCTGCCCATATATCACCCAATGAGCATACCAAATTTTACTAGATTTAACTTTCTAACATTAAATTACTTTGTGATCAACCTTTATATATATATATATATATATATATATATATATATATATATATATATATATATATATATATATATATATATATATATATATACAGAGAGAGAGAGAGAGAGAGTCAGGTTAGAATATACTCGAGTGTATCCGGAGCGGAATACACTCAAGTAGTTTTTCATGAAGTAATATTTTTTTTTGAAAATCTAATGTATTGATTTTCTTAAACATCTTGTGAACAACTCATACGCAAAATTTGAGCACATTTGGATATGTATAGCTCATGTTATGAAGACCGCAAAAATTATGTATTTCAAATTAGTTTTGCGCGTTGATTTTGTTGCCCTTGGATGAGTGACTTACACTCATCCAAATGGGTTCAAAATTTGTATGTAGCCTATTTATAGTATGACAGTGAAGATCAACGGTTTACATTTTGTAAAAAATAGACTTGATATGCAAACACACTTGAGTGTATTCGTGCGATCCGTACACTCGAGTGTATTCTAGCCTGACTCTCTCTCTCTCTCTCTCTCTCTCTCTCTATATATATATATATATATATATATATATATATATGGTAGCGTTCCAGTGACAAACATCCTACGGTGAGAGCATGAGAGGCATTTGAATAACTACAAATTAGTAACTAATTTTTAAAATCCAACCGTATAGATGGAAAAAGCATCATTTTATTTACCTTCTCGCAAAAAATCACTGCAATCAGACATTGTTTACATGTTCATATGTACAATATACACTTTTTACATCCAACGGTCAGCCTGAAATTCAATATAGAGCGTCGAAAAATATTTGGTTGTTGTGAATGATCTATGAATTGGATGGTGATAAAATTTAATAGGAAGGTAGATATTAAGGTATACTTGTAATCTATACGGTTGGATTATGAAAAATTGATCTATGTGGAGAATTATTCAAATGCCTTTCATGCTCTCACCATATATGTTTCTCACTGGATCGTTACCTATATATATATATATATATATATATATATATATATATATATATATATATATATATATATATATATATAGACATTAGTTCGGTGCAATATAAAAATTTGCATTATGCTTGTAAAGAAACGATGACCAAAGCATTCCCAGCTCATGATTTGACATTTGCGAAGACCACTTTTCTGAGCTGCTGTAACCACATGTTTTAGTATATCGGGATAGACAACAAATTGTCCATGACCGCCGTATTTATTGTTCATGGTGTATGAAGAAACATTGTTGCCGAAACCGATATATTAGTCAGATATGTCCCATCCGATCTTTGCTCAGCAATTTGTGGTTGGTCACTTATATTATGCTGAATTAATCTTCTCAATAATACATCATCTCATTCCTTTTAATAAAAAGGTATGTTATCTAGATCCATTTTGAAATCCATAAGGGAACCACTCATTTTCCACAACATATTTGAGAGTATAACAAATAAAATATGTATTGTATTTGTCATACTGGTGGAGAATGAGTTGGGTTCCATTTTGGATTTCAAAATGGTGTGCACCTAACATATTTCTTTAATAAACATGATTGATTTACTCGTTGGAACGATTTGTAGTTCTGATAGCATTGATTACCAACACCCCTCCAAAACTTTAAAAGGCCTATCGTATGGTAAGAGTTTATTATTTAAAATATAAATCAAAAGCAATGTTGTTTAATTAATTTTATTTACTGGTTCTCATGTCTACCTGTTAGATATATTACGTCCATGTAAATGATCTCACCTAAGGGTGTCATCCCACAAGAGATGCATGGTTGGAAAACATACAGTGTGGTGCCACTTCTACAAGCTTTGAGAAAGAGGAGTGGGACATAATCTTTATCTCTTAACCCAATTTAGAGTGGCCAATAAATTGAGGATTCACTTGGTTTGGGATTGAGGTTTCTAAAATAATGAAAGACGACTGCTTGTTATATTGATAAGAGGAAACCTTGCTCTCATAAATAGGATACCAGGAAAGCGTACAGATACAACTTAACCCTAATGGGCCAAGACATACTTGGGCCCATATTACAAAACACTTAATAACATAAAGAATCAGACTCTCTAATACTTCCCCTCAAGCTGAAGTTGGGAGAATCTCAAATCAGCTTGCAAACAGAGAGTTAGACAAAAAATAAAGAAACATAAATAAAATGAGAAACCAAGCCCATACAAGAATATTCTCCCCCTGAATATTACAATTAAGCACTCAAATACTCAGACACTCCACTCAAATAGATACTCCATAGCAGGTAAGAAGACAAGCAGGTCGCAGAAGTTTCTCAATCATCTCGAGCATAAGTTTCTCGATCATCTGTAGGAGAAGTAAGTAGCATCAGAGTATCATGGTCTTTATCACAGTCGCTAACGTTGCAGCCCAGAGAGTGCTAGGTCACAACAATAGTAGTCAATGTGTGAAACATAGCACAGACAAGTCAACGTGCGAAACAAAGCACGGACAGGCCAGAGAGTGCTGACACAGAAAAGCAGAAAGTTGACGTGTAAAACAAGACACGAACAAGTAAAAAGGTCAACATACACAAAGCATAGACAAACCAGAGAGTGTCGGTTCACAGTCATAGTAGTAGTTAACGTGCAAAGAAATAACGGACAAAAAGTAGAAAGTAGAGACGATGTAGCCAGATAGAATACCATCTTGAAAAAGCAAGCACTATACATGAA
Organism: Alisma plantago-aquatica; assembly: GCA_963693085.1. Classification (NCBI taxonomy): domain Eukaryota; kingdom Viridiplantae; phylum Streptophyta; class Magnoliopsida; order Alismatales; family Alismataceae; genus Alisma; species Alisma plantago-aquatica. Next base: position 729,997,551 of record OY856409.1, on the reverse strand, counting down.
TCTCCAGATAATAAACTCTCCAAGAAGCATATAATGGTAAAAGACCTTTTCAGATGTAAATATCAATTGTATAAGTCCACAAGCTCTTCAAAGTACATACAGATCCACAAATATATATTAAGCAACAAAATATAATTTTTCTCTCCTCTATTTCTCCCTCTAATACCAACCACATAAGGAACGAGAGTGGTTGGGGTGGACAATTATGAAGGAACATCCAAAAAAAAAGTCATAGCATTGTTGGGGGTTTGGGCGGTGTGACCCCCCCACACACAAATTAGGAGGGGTCTATAAAGATTTTCAAAGAGGAATCAAGTAAAAATCTCGAAGAAACTAATATCATGATGGATAAAATCCAGTAAAAACAAATGCTATTCTTTACGCTTTGATTCATATGTCTAAATCATTTTTTTTATGTTGCGGTAAGAAAAGGTAAGACGACGCCCCCTTTCCAGCAGGGGATTGTAGCAGGGAAAGAACCAAGAAGATATATAAGCCATGCCAATGAGAGTTGTAAAGGTTTCCAGTGGAATGTCTAGAAGGAGGCAACATCAATCAAATTGAAATTCCCCAAGATTAAGAAGAATAAGTAGCAGTATTGCATCCCACACAACATTAAGGCGCGTCACAGTTTAAGTATCTTCTTAGTGTTCCACGATTTTAAAACCAATTAGGTATATCAGTTTACATCATCGAGGTGCATCTCAGTTTGCAACATCTTGGATCAACCTTTGATATATTGATTTATCACCTATATGTGAGATCTTAGTTTGCAACATACATGTGAGATCTCAGTTTTCAACATACATGTGAAATCTCGATTTGCAACATACATGTGAGATCTCGATTTGCAACATCTTCTCCGTGGTACCAGTTTAACCTTACTTGAAAGTGTGTCAGATTAACATCAAGGTGTCTCTCGGTTTAGCACTTCAAGTGCGTCGTCCTCTCACTCAACAAGATGGTATCTCGGCTTAGCCTCACCCTGATGTGTCAACTACTTACTCCACGAAGTGTGTCAGACTCTCACCTATAGGAGGGTACCTCGGTTTAGTATCTTCATGGTGTGTCATCTTGACCTTATGGAAGTGTGTTGACTACCCATAAACATAGTGTGAAGGATTAGCATTCTCAAGGTGTATCAAGCTAGGCAATAACAAGGTATATCAGTTTTTCATCTTTTGGGTATGTTGACTTGGTACTTGACCTAAGATGTCGAGTTCGTTTACAATATAGGGTAACAATTTAAGCACTTCATATCAACATGTTGGGTTAGCCTCATCAAAGCATATCGGTTTGACACTTCCATGTGTGTTGACTTATCACATGATGTATCAACTACTCACAAGCAAGGCATGAAGGGTCAATCTCCCCAAGGTGTGTTACTTTAAGTGCCAATTAAGCATATCAGTTCAAGCACCACATTGCATCTCAGTTTAACCCCCTTAGTGTTATGTCAACTTGTCATATTCAAACTTAGGATATCGGCTACCAACCATTACTATTTCTAGGGAAACATCAACATAATACAAGCAAGAAAGAACAAGATATAAAACAACAAACTAGATACGATTCCTTAATCAAAATAATCATCAAGATTGTCGTCATCTATTAGCATGTAAAGAAAATGATTTAGAGAAGAAAAAGAGTGAAATAATAGTGAAGGCTAAGAGTTATATAACCCGTCTCAAGAAGATCTTCACCAAGGGTTCAAGCTTCGTGATCAAAGCTCCAAAGTACATGTTTTCTCAAAGTTGAAGATGTCATGTTGGATCCTAGATGGGTGATTGGATGCTCTAGAGGGGGGTCAATAGAGCTGAATGCACTCAAACAAAATTCATTAGACCTTCAAGATATATTAAAAGATAAGGTTGCTAAATAGAAAATTTGAGTGCAACTAAAACATGCATAGCAAGGGAGAGAGATTGAACATACACCAAGTGACAAGCTATGTAGAGTGGATCCACACTTCAAACTAGAAGTGAGTCAGTCCACTACCTAGAGAAGTCAACCTCTAGGATTTCTTAACCATTACACTCTTATATTCATTCATAAGACTTACAATATATGACCAACCAAAGGGCTTACCTATCCAATACAAAGAGTATCCACCTTACCAAGGACTTACCCACCTTGCAAGAGTCTTCAACCTTCACTAAGGTCTTACCCACTCAAGCACAAGTCTTCCGCCGTCAAGCACTTTGCCACTCTTCTTGGATCTTCAGCCTTTAACTTCACCTTCACTCAGAGAAGCTTCCACCAAGGACTTACCCACTTGAGTAAGGGGTTTTGTTACTTCACCAAGGGCTTACCCATTCTTGCTCTAAGTCTTCAGCCTTGATCTTCACCAAGAGATGCATTCCCTTATTCTTCTTCACCTTTCTTAGCCAAGAGAGAGAACCTTCATCTTCATGGTTGAAATGAGAGATAGGGAGGTGGTGGAAGTGAGAGCCTCACAAGATATACATGTAGGACTAGATCTCAAACATATTTCCTACTCACTCTAACAAATGTAGCAAGTGATTAAGCTTAGAGAGAGAGAGGAGGCTGTAGGACACACTCAACTATAGAATAGGAACCTCACATAAAGTTTTGCATTGAATGCTCAACCTTGGAATGAAGCCCAAGGGGTCCTATTTATAGTTGGGGATGCCCCTTAGCCTTTTGGAACACTTAAGAATGAAAACTAGCCATTTTGTGGCTTGCAACAGATATATTTTCGATTGTTGCAACTCCACAACAGCTAGAAACACTTTTATGTACTTTTCCGTACAGTGTAATCGGTCGAGTTTCTATAAAAGTAACTCGACCGATCCCACTAAATGACAAGACCAATTTAGGCCATCAGTTGAGTTTGTCCTGGAGTAACTTGACCAATTCACTTAAATCATTTTTGGTCAGTAGAGGGATCGGTCGAGTTCTGGGAAGTGCAAACTTGATCGATCAAAAGTCATTTTCAAGATCCAATCAAGATCGGTCAAATTGCAACTCGACCGATAAACAACCTGATGTGAATTTTAGAAAATGGCTTTTGAGTGCTTAAATATTTGATCTAAGTGCTCATGATTTTTCTAAGCTTAATTACAAGTCATACAATCATTACAAGTGATTTACAACATGATTCTAATGGATTTACATCATATTCCAAAAACGTGCACTTGTATGGACTTTGACTTGTCTTTTCTCCAAGTTGAGATGCACAAGTTAGGGCATTTGGAGTGTGTCTATACCTAATCTGAAATCACTCAAGTAGAGACATTAAACACAAATAAATGGAATGGTTTAGTCATCATCAAAACAAGGGTTTACTCAGTTTAGACCTTGAGTCAACAGATCCATCAAGAGTCCCAAACTCAACCTCAACATTATCTCTAAGAAAGAAGAAGATGCTAAGGTTATGATAGCTCAAGAAGGATGGAAAGAGAGATGCTTCATTTGACATAATGTATGACCTTAAGATGAGAGTTCTTCCTCAAGAACACCTCCATCCAAGGTATGATTCATGGCCAAGACAAGGGAAATAAGATGGAGAAGAGAGCTCAAATCAATCATCATCAAATAAACACAACTTACTAAGATATAAGATGAACAAGGAATCACCATGAGCAAGGAACTCTACCTCCAAAGCTCCATGGGGACTTCTTCTGGCTCCTCAAGCTCCCAAACTCGTCCACCAAGAAGAGAAGAACAAGAATGTACAAAAGGGTTCACTTCTATGAAGGGGGAGGGGGTTATATACTTGAGGGATGAGAGAGATCAAAAGAAAGGTGTTACACACATCCCACGATTACCACTAATCATGAGATTAGGGCATAAGTTTGATGAGAATCCACCACAATTTTAATTTTTTTTCTTTCTGTAGAATATATTGTAATATCACTTAAGGAATGATAAGTCTTGATTAAACATAAGAGCAATATACAACAGAACTTGACTATTACATAGAAGCAAGATTTTTACACTTAATATACACCATGTACATTACATTTCAAACTTCTCTCTTTTCTCACTCTCTCAATCCCAGGATCTAGAGGAAGGATAAGAGACCCTCTATCTATTCTAACTACTCTTCTTTGAAGACCTTTGTGCTACTCTTGATAAAAGTTGACTTCCGTATCCTTAGGAAGAGCTAATCCTTTACCTGAAAAATCATTCAGTAGGTTGGTGAGTTACTGGCTCAGTGAGTAGAGAATCAATAGATAACCAAGATATTTATGATCTTTACAATTAATAGAACTTAAATGCAATCATGTAAGCATGGTAGTTCAAAACTTTAATTCACTTAGCATGGCAGTGGTACATATATTGAATGCAATAAAAAGATAACCTAACTGTTTACATTACTTTAAATCCATTTATTATGCCTCTGGACCCACATGAGGTGTACCACAACATGTGGAAGTATCACAACAAGTTACGGTCTCACTGTACAAGACTTAGAAGTATGCCCAAGTTCCTAAGTCTTTGATCTCAATACCACGTCTATAGTTGGCATCGACACGTCTGCTTCTTAGTGACTAAAGGGAGCGGTCGGATATCTCAGAGTCCACCTCTCAACCTGGGTACTCAGGCGGTGAGTCAAAGCCCTCAGGCTTAAAGTGCATCAGTGGACCTAACGACCACTGATCACTACAACATGTAGCACATGTACCACCGACATCCCCGGTTGGTGTTGGGTACCAGACAACTGTAAGGAGTTTGCCCTACTGGTTAAAAACCCCGCACCCTACTGGTACACTCTGGCTTACCATGATCTGGACTACCTCCAATCGAGAAACTGTTTCCTCCCCGCAACACATGCCTCATCCTGTGAGGATTCTACAGTGTCCATGACATCTAATGTTTAGTGATGTTTAGTTCATATAACAGATTTCATCATCGTAGCTAATGATTACCCTATTTCTGACACTTAAGCGTCTCACATTTAAACAATAAATCACTTAATAAATTTCATAGATTTCACAAACCATAGTCCAAATCTTAAAACATGAACTAGGTCAACTCGACTTTCTGGTGCCTCAATTTACACATTCATCACCTATCGAATCACGACAATTCACATGACAACTTTCAACATAGTAATACATCACTAATAATATGATTAATAAAGCATTTCAACTACTGATATTCACCACATACGTTTATTTAAACCATCACAAATATCATAGAGCAAGAATCAAACACTGGAAACCATTATTTGAATTTGTATGCTTTAAATTAGGGTTAAAAGATGATTATCTACTCACAGACCTCCCCCTAGATCATTGATCTTAGCCATTTCACCAACTAATCTTGGATCTTAGCTCACACGAGTCAGGATCAAGCTTTAAACCTCAAGATCTCATTCAAAACAACCTTTTAACGTGTTTATCGGTCCTAAAGAAGGTCTACTGTAGGTAAAAGATAAAGATCGGAGGTTAGCCCAAACCTCAAATTTGCTGGAGTAGGGATTCAGAGCAAGGGATAATGAAGAGAAGGAAGAATCAATGGTTAAAACTACGTACCAAATCGAATCTATGGCAACCCCTTTTAGATTTTCAATGTTCTTCACATTCTTTCTCAAAAATTGCCCCAAAAATCACATTCCAGATCACCCTCTCATTGAGAAAAGAGTCTATGAGATGATAGAGGATCAAATCACAGTTCCAATACACTTTGTTTCGTTGAAAATAGATAAGTATAGCCCAAGATATGATCGTTTTACGATTGGTTGTCCTGGGTGGCATCCGTCGCGGTCGTGGGATTAGGGTTGCGGTCGTGACACACAACGTAGCGTCGCGGTCGCGACACTCTGAACATGTTTACTAAAAAGGGTATAACTCTCTCATTTTAACTCCGATTTGGTTCATTATTTTTTTGTTGGAATCATAATTGAATTCTCTACAATCCTAGAATATTATTTTGATAATGTTCTCAAATGAAAAATCATTTATTAATTATTTTTTCCATTGTCATTAACTCTCTTCTTGCATACATGTATGAGTTAATGCTATATTACTCTAACTCGGATCTTTATAGTATGCTTAAGTCATGATTATGAGTTGCCTAAATAAGTATTTAAGATTACCAAAGTTAAGATAAAGAACAAGATAAAATATTACTAACAAAAATATGACAAGTATTAATATTATCTTAAATCTCTAGGATGACCAACAAAGCTAGGAACGAGTTGTAACAAAAGGTGTCATCACTTTAGGAGTCTAGGTGACACTTGTCCACGAGAACAAAGGCCACATGCACTTATACTAACTCAACATACAAGACATTTAGATATATCCTAAGTGAGTCTTGGCCTTTTGGTCTCCTACCAAGAGTAAGACTTCTCCAAACCGATACACTATATTCCAAGGTCAAAACACACATCATCCATAGATACTTATCACTACTAAGGATGTCATCTCTTGCCTGAGATCCAAACTAGATGCCCACTTCTTTTTCTATCTTCTAGATTATGTCAAACAAGAGAAGAAGCACTCTAGAGGTGATAAATTGCTTATTAACCCTCTACTTTGGGTAAATTATAATTTGCACCAAAACTAGTATACAAGGCACACACATTTTCCAAACCAACTCAAACTTAAAACTTAAGCTCTCCACGAGGCGCCCCTTAGCATCATTCTCTCCCTTATGATGCTAAAGCACTAAGGACACACTCAAATTGTGACATACTGCAAGATAACCCCTTATCTTGTGTAAATTGTACTTTGATCCAAAACAAGAAAATATTGCTCAAACATCATTCAAACGAGACCAAACTTGAAACATAGGCATGTCACATGATAGAAAAACACTTCAAAGGTTGACCTGAATCAAAATTGAGTCTTAAGTCTCTAAGTTAGAGAATGTACTAAGATGTAATGTATCTTACACATAAAGAGGAGGTCTAATACATAAGAGTAAACAACCCAAACTAAGTACGATAATCTTCATATTTGTATTTTACTTGAATACTTCAAACCGTTATATAGCGATGTTGCTCACAAACTGATTTTTTTACATTCCTAAGTTAGACCTTTATTTAACACATAGAAAAGACAACTACCAAATAAAAACTAACAACCTAAATAATATACCATGGTCCTCTGATATTTATTGTAAATAATAATCATTTGGCAATACATTATGACATGTCTTTTCATTAAGCCTAACAATGGGTCAGATTTTGCTGGACTTGACCTGAAATGACATAGCCCGGTTGGACCCATACTCAAATAAACTAGACTCGAAATGGACCCAAACCAAAAGGACCTGACTGGACTTAGACTCGAAAGGACCCCAACCTAAAATCAACCAGACACGACTAGACCCAAAAATTATGAAAAATACTCTATTATAAGAACCTGCAAAAAAATGATAATCTAGATAAGACCCGGCCCGAATTAAAATAGATCTGAATGAACCCGACCCAAAATAAGACAGAAAAAGACCCAAATTTTCAGTCGAGCCGAACTGGGTTGGGTAGGGTCTTCTTTGCCACCCCTACTTTCCATACATATCCAATAAGGGTTGGTATTCAGCTATTGTACACTAGCTTGTTGCAACAAGTAAATTAATCACATTAATTAAAAAAGGCACGAGAATATGTCTAAGGAGAAGATAAATGGAACAAGATTCAGCTGACCAATGACGAACTATAGGATAAAGATGGGTTGGACGTATGTGATTATTATATTGGTTATGGTAAAAGTGCTTGTCCATGTATGCCAACTCGTGAGACGAGAGTTGGACATCCCAACTCTCGTACACAGAAAGGGTACAAATGCTATAGCCCAACTACCAAGAGATGGTTCACTAGCAGTGATGTTGTCTTTTTTAGGGTACACCATACTACTCTACTCAAGGAGATAGTCTTCAGTCTGAGCTTATTACTTCTCCACTACCTATTACTAGTGACTGTGTTTCTGATGCCACTACTTTTGTACAACCGGCACCTCCTCTTATTGTTTATCAGCGCAGGAACAAAGCTCAACCTACACAAGATCCCCCCCAACCAAGCCAATCTTCTCCTCCAGAAGGTTCTGCATCACCTGAGGTAATATCTGACCTTGATGTGCCTATTGCTCTTAGGAAGGGCACTCGTTCCAGTACTATTCACAATATTGCTAACTATGTATCAACTGATCATTTAAGTGTTCATGTTAGCAACTTTGTCACTGCTTTATCTGTTGTTGCCATCCCAAAGACTGTACAGGATGCCTTGCAAAGTACAACTTGGACGACTGCTATGAAGGAAGAAATGCTTGCTTTTTTTGACAGACAAACTTGGGAGTTGGCGGATCCACCTCCTCAGTGCAAGTCTGTAGGCTGCAGATGGGTGTATGTTGTCAAGTATCAACCAGATGGTACTGTTGAACGTCTGAAGGCACGTCTTGTTGCTAAAGGTTATACACAGACATATGATATTAACTACTTTGAAACTTTTTCACCTGTTGCCTGTCTTAATTCTGTCAGAGTTCTCTTATCTGTTGCTATTAATCTTGACTGGCCTCTAGTACAACTAGATGTTAAAAATGCTTTCTTATATGGTGATCTGCAAGAAGAGGTCTATATGGAGCAACCTCCAGGATTTGTTGCTCAAGGGGAGTCACATAAAGTCTGCAAGCTAAAGAAGTCAATTTATGGGCTCAAACAGAGTCCTCGTGCCTGGTTTGATAAATTGAGCAATATTCTGATTGACTTTGGTTTTCTGAGATCTCAGGTGGATTATTATGTCTTTACTAAGAAGACTTCTGCTGGTATTGTGATTCTGATTGTGTATGTGGATGATATTATACTTTCCGGCAGTGACTCTATTGTTATTCAGGCTACTAAAGCTCATCTCTGCAAACACTTTGCTACTAAAGATTTGGGTAAACTGTAGTATTTTATGGGCATAGAGGTATCTAGAACTTCTAATGCTCTTGTGCTATCTCAGAGAAAATATGTCTTAGATCTTCTGCAGGAGACTGGTATGCTTGGAGCTAGACCTGCTGATACTCCTATGGATCCCAATGTGAATTGGGATGATGAGTCTTCTCCACTCTTTGCTAATAATAAAAAATACAGGAGGTTGATTGGTAAAATGATATATCTGACTGTGACTAGAGCTAACATAGCTACTGTTGTGGGTCTTCTTAGCAGGTATTTAGATAAACCCAGACAGTGTCACTGGGATGCACTCTGTCATATTCTGCGATATCTAAAAAAGTCTCCTGGAAAGGGACTTCACTATAGGAAAAATGGACATTGTTCTCTTGAGGGTTATTCTGATGCTGACTATGTAGGGAGAAAAATTGACAGGAAATCAACTTCTGGCTATTGTACCGATGTTGGAGGTAATCTGGTCACATGGAGAAGCAAGAAACAAAATGTGGTTACCAGATCTAGTGTTGAAGCTGAATATAGGGCCATGGCCCATACTGCATGTGAGCTCCTGTGGGTGTGTTCTCTCCTAAAAGACTTTGGGGTTGAGTCCTCTTCTTCTATACCCATGCACTGCGATAATAAAGCTGCTATCTTCATTGCAAACAATCATGTTTATCATGAGCACACCAAGCATATCGAGGTTGACTGTCATTTCATTCGGGAATCTATCCTGACTGGCAAAATTTACACTCCTTTTACTCGCTCTGAAGACCAGGTTGCTGATATCTTCACCAAGTTGCTGGCTAAGAAGCAGTTCTGCACACTTGTGGACAAGTTGGGCATTATTGACATCTATGCTCCAACTTGAGGGGGATTGTTAATATATATATTATGTTATTTTTATTTTGTTATTTTACATTATATTTGGACTTCTTTGTAATTGTCACATTACTTGTCTTTCACAATATCAAGATGAAAAAAGCATATATATGAAGTTGCCAAAACTATCACATTAGTGTGTCCAAAAATATAGCCACAACACCACACAAATATGTAAAAATATATATATAAGTCAGAAGTTATACAATTACATGAATTCTAATAGTATTCAACAATCATTAGAATTTATTAGATACCATAAAGTAGTTTCTAATATCATTCATCATCATCATCTAAGCCTCAGTCCCAACCATGTTGGGGTCGGCTACATGGATCCTTCGTTTCCATTCAGCTCTATCATGGGTCATGTATTCTGATCGAGATGTAAAGATTCAAAATCTCTCATTATAAGCTCTTCCCATGTTAATTTAGGCCTTCCTATTCTTCTATTAATTGTGCTTGAGTCAATAGCATTGCTTCGTATAGGCACATTAGTCGGTCTGCGTTGTACATGTCCATACCATATGAATCATCCCTCGTGCAATTTGTCCTCAATGTTTGCCACCCCAACTTCATTCCTAGTATAATCATTTCTAATGCAGTCTTTTCTTGTCTTCCCACACATCCATCTCAACATACACATTTCAGCAAGACCTTGTTTCTTCACCACCCAATATTCATTCTCATAGAGCATGGTTGGTCGTATAGCTGTTCAATAAAACTTGCTTTTTCATCTGAGAGGGATCTTCCGATCACATAATACTCCAATTGTACTCCATTTCAACCATCCTGCAGTGATCCTGTGATAAACGTCATCTTGGACATCCCCGTCTATTTCAATAATAGAACCCAAATAACAAAATATTTGGGTTCTGAAACGACCGAATTTGGATGGTTAATGGGTTCTGAAACGACCGAATTCAGCTTATATGATTATTGATTTAGCATACTTGTGATTGTTTACAGCTATCGTTAGCCTTGAATTACTATGATATGAGCTTCAGTAGGGTTAGAAAGGTTAGAGGTGCCAGTATAGTGGATTTGCCTTAAACCCTAAAATAATGAAATACATGATTGAATAACTTGTTTTCCTCTAGTCATGAACTATGAAGTTAAGTGGATAGTCTTTCCAGTATTACCATGTATACTCATCTAGCCAGATCAAGATATATACAATATTGAATGCCAGTAGTTTAGATTAAGTTTCATGTTTAAAAAATGTGAATGAAAACTTTAAATACAAAGATAATCTAAGAATAATATAGTAGATATTGTATCAATAAAAATAAAAAACCAACTAGATACTAGATACACTCGACACAGTAGATCCATCACGGAGGTCTACACCGTGCAGGAGGAAACGTGCATACCAACTGGCAGAATCTTGAATGAGGTAGTCAAAGTGTACCAAAGGGGTAAGGGGTACTAAGCCCAGTGAGGACGATCTCCTTAAGGTGGTTAGGTACCCAACATTAATCAGAGATTTTGGTAGTATCCAGGACAGTTTAGTGAGTTCAGATACTACTCAGCGAGTCAGCTCTTGTGGAACTACTAATACAAGTAGTAAAGTCAAGTGCTTTAACCCATGCCTGAGCACCCAGCTTTAGAGGAGTCCAGTTTATCCGACCAGATGTTATAGTTGTTAAGGCCATATGTGGCAAACCCAGTTGCAGGCGAGGAGCTAGATTTAGCAGACTTAAGAGTCTCGAGTCTACTCTAGGTCTTATACGGTGAGATAGTGGATTGCTGGAACACTTCCACATGATGTGGTACACCACATGTGAATCCTAGACATAACAAAAGGAATAAGAGACTAATAAACAGATTTGGTCATTTAATTCTGGCAGTTACTATCAGTTCACATGTCATGCTAAATAATCTATAGATTTCAAATGCTATTTTTGTATTCTTCTTCATGTAATTAAACAAGTACAGCTCAGCAGGAGAAATCAGAAGTTCGATTTCAACCAGAGTAGATCAACTTCGGTCTTTAGAGGAGTAATAAATTTAGATAGATGGTCTTTTATCCTTCCTAGTGAATTAAAAAGGCCGCCTGGCCGCTTAAGCGGGCAGCAAAGCCCATCCGCCTAATATCGCCCTTAAGCGCCCGCTTGAGCGGGTTTTCAAAAAAGCCCGTTTTTTTCCCGCTTCACCCGCTTTTTGAAAAAAATGCTGCTGTAAGCATGTAATGTTAATTAATTATATAATCCAAGTAGTATTGAGTATAATATATGAAGCTTGTATACATTAAATGTTCTATGATATACCTAGTCCTACTTTAGAATGCATATTTTGTATGTAAGTTGTATATAATAGGGTACTGTTGTAATATATCCAAGTAAATATCATATTACTCTATTATACTTCTAATGGTTTTACTGATTTTACTGATATTCTTGCAGATTTCGTTCATTAGTAATTGCTACTACTGGTTAGTATTACTGATTTCCTTATAAATATATTTTTTATATACACATACATGTAATTTTGTATATAAATATATAAGAGTTTAAGCATCCGCTTTTTCAAAAATCGACCGCTTAAGCACCCGCCTGCCGCTTGAGCGGCTACAAGGTCTCGTCCGCACGCCTCTCGCTTCCCGTTTTTTAATACATTGCTTCCTGAATGTAGGGTGAGGATGAGATCAGTTTTGCAATATGTTATACTTGATGTATATGAATGCCAGAAGTAGTTTCCTTCGGTTCATTTATGTTGTGTTAGAATATATTATTAGCCTATTTAATTAATAGGTTGTTTAGTTAGTGGGTGTTAATATATTTTATATTTATTCTATTTTGTAATTTCTATATCCTGCTGGACCTCTATGTAAATTATCCAGTTTCTCTTATTAATAAAAAGGGAGAAGGCCTATGGCCTCTCAAAACGATGCATTGCATGTTGCATTGCGGCACCACATTTCATATGGTATCAGAGCAAGGTTCCTAACCTAACCCTACCCAACCGTCACAACCCAGTGCCTCCGCCGGTCGGCCGGCCGCCAGCCTTCTCCGGCGTGAACAGTAGTACGGTGGAGTGAACAGTAATTCCTGTGTGAACAGAGCACATCGCCAGCCTTCCCCGGCCACCGCGCCGCTGGCCCAAAGCGAGCAGAGCAGCCGTCTCCCGGGCCAGGCGTCGTAGCCGCCGTCCCCCCTTCTCTTCTATCTCTGAATCGTCGGGTCCTTCGATTGATCCAACGGATTTCTAAATCCCAAACCGGAGGGTCCGTCGGTACATAAGAAATTCCTAATCACATCTCCTCCATGTGTGATTAGGGAATTTTAGTTGGGGGTTGTGGATGTGTTAGATACGCACTGATATTGTGACGTGACGTGTATCTCCCTGTCACCCATATCTTCTTGTGACGTGTATCAATCTGTCACTCTTCTTCTCATCAAATCATGGAGGACACCAAGGCATCTACCATCTATAGTGAGATGTCTCCTATCCCCTCCATCAAGTTGAATGGGAAGAATTATCTCTTATGGATGAATGTTGTCCATACTATATTGGAGTCACGCGACAAGGTGAGACACGTTGATTCTGATCCTCATGTACTTACTGACAAAGGCTATGCTGAATGGAAGCGTCATAACAGTCTGGTGAAGACCTGGTTGTGGGGGAGCATGGAACCTGGGATTGCCTCGAGGTTCATGTTCTACACTACCGCCAAAGATATCTGGAATGCAATGAGGAAACATTATTCTCAAGAGAAGAATGTGCTTCGTCAGTTCATGATATATGATCGCCTGTTTACAGAACGACAGGAGGAATATGTTAGATTTATTCTGGATACTTAGCATCTGAGCTTGGGATCATCATCTTCAGCCAACTTGGCGTCCACCACTGGTAATCAGGCTACCTCTTTATTGGCTTCTGGTTCTACTTCATCATGGGTTGTTTACTCTGGAGCGTCACAACATATGACTGGTATGAGGAGACTTCTGCATTCCATTGACTCACATATTCCTCACAAATCTGTAACAATAGAAGATGGTTCAGTGAGGAGAGTGTTAGCCAGTGGATCTATTTCTCTGACTCTTGGAATTGATCTTAAATCCGTACATTATGTGCCTACTTTTCCTTTTAATCTTCTGTTTGTTGCTAAATTGATTGATATTGTGAAATGTACGGTAACTTTTGGACATTCTTGTTTTGTATTACAGGATCTCAAGAGTATGAGGACGATTGGTGGGGGGCCTAGGAAAGGTGATCTCTACCTCTTCCACGGTGACAGTCTGCCTCACCAAGTGTCTGCTCCTGCTCCAGCTGTCCTGTTGAGTGGCTCTCCCTTACTGTGGCACTACAGATATGGACATCCTTCATTAGAGAGCCTGAGAAAGTTAGAACCAGAATTTTCTCAAGTATCATCTCTAGAGTGTCAGTCCTGTCAACTGGGGAAACATCATAGAATGTCTTATCTCGGTCGTGTCAATAAACGGGTGTCATGTCCTTTTGAGTTGGTCCATAGTGATGTTTGGGGTCCTGTAAAAGATCATAGTTATAATGGTTTTCGTTATTTTATCTCTTTTGTGGATGACTTCTCGCGTATGACATGGATTTATTTGTTGAAAAGTCGAGAGTTTGTGCTATCTATCGTCAAACATTTTCATCAAGAAATAAAAGTTCAATTTGATTGCAATATTAAAGTTCTTCAGTCTGATAATGCCTTGGAGTATGTTCAAAATGCTATGGCTAATTTTTGTAGTTCAATTGGGATGATACATCGTACATCCTGTCCTCACACCCCTCGGCAAAATGGGGTAGCAGAGAGGAAAAATCGTCATCTCCTTGATATTAGCACGATAATCATGTTTCAATCTAATGTTCCTCAGCGTTTTTGTCTGACGCCCTTCTTACTACTTGTTTTCTTATCAACAGGCAACCTTCTTCTGTGCTTCAAGAATGTACTCCTTTCTCTGTCCTACGAACCAAGGATCAATCTTTCCTTGTTCCTCTTAGAGTGTTTGGTTGTACTTCTTTTGTCTACAATTTTGATCCTAAGGCTGATAAGTTATCTCCTAGGTCAATTAGGACTCTCTTTCTTGGGCACTCCACTAGCAAAGGGTACAAGTGTTATTGTCCAAGTCTTCGTCGCATGTTTGTGTCTACAGATGTGACTTTTCATGAATCCACTCCATATTTCTCTAGTGTTTTCAGTAAGGGGGAGAAATTATGTGAGAGGGTGCCACCATCAGATGCTAGTGAGAGAGTGCCACCACCACATCAGAGTGAGAGAGTGCCACCTATCATTCCTGACTATACTATAATTCAGGAAGAGAAGCCAGCAGATGGTCCACCAATTCAACAATATTCAATGTTTATAGCAGACGAGGCAAACAAGATCCAGAGGAGGTAGCGACTCCAGTCTCTGAGCCTTCCCCATCTTCCTCTACTCAAGGGATATCTGAAGAACCATCTGACATTGATGTTCCCATTGTTGTTCGCAAAGGTACCCGTTCCTGTACTATTCCGCATCCTATTACAAATGTGTGTTGTTTGTCCAAGTTATCTTAGCAGGCTCGCTCATTTGCTCTTGGGATTGATTCTGTGGTCATTCCAAGAAATCATCTTGATGCTATGAAGGATATTGGTTGGAAACAGGCTATGCATGTTGAAATGTCTACTCTGTTACAGAACAACACCTGGGAACTTGTTGACTTACCTCCAGATAAAAATGTTGTGGGATGTAAATGGGTATTTACAATAAAACATAATCCAGATGGTTCTGTGGAGAGATTGAAAGCTAGACTGGTGGCAAAGGGGTACACTCAGACATATGGGGTTGATTTCTTTGAGACCTTTTCACCAGTGGCTCGTCTGAATTCTGTGCGTATTCTTATTTCTCTGGCTACTACATTTAAATGGCCTCAATTTCAGCTCGCTGTCAAGAATGCCTTTCTTCACGGTGATCTACAAGAGGAGGTGTACATGGAGCAACCACCTGGTTTTGTTGCTCAGGGGGAGTGTCAGAAGGTGTGTAGACTGAAGAAAGCCATCTATGGATTGAAACAATCTCCTAGAGCTTAGTTTGACAAGTTCAGTGATGTTGTGCTAAAGATGGGTTTTTCTCGTTCTGTTACTGATCACTCTTTATTTTATTCTACTTCTTCTAGTGGATCTATTATTATTGATGTGTATGTTGATGATATTGTTATCACTGGTAGTGATTCCACAGGCATATCTCGTGTGAAAGCGGGCTTGCAGGGGCACTTTCACACATGATCTGGGCAAACTGAGATATTTTCTAGGCATTGAAGTACTTAGATCTCATGTAGGTACCAATTTGTCTTAGAGAAAATATGTGTTAGATTTACTACAGGAAACTGGTATGAGTGAGTCCAAGCCTGTGTCTACTCCTATGGACTATCATGTGAAGGAGATGACTGATGATACCGATTATCCAGATCCAGGATATTACAGGAAAATTGTGGGAAAATTGATATATTTGACAGTCACACGTCCTGACATTTTTTTTGTTGTAGGAGTGGTGAGTCAGCATATGAGCTCTCCAAAACAGTCTCATTGGACATCCGTCTGTCGTATTCTGAGATATCTGAAAGGTGCACCTGGTAAGAGAATCACCTATTATAGGCCGAAGACTCCTGTATCCACACTGTCTCTTACTGGTTATGCAGATGCAGATTGGGCTGGTAATCTGAATGATAGGAGGTCTACGTCTGGATATTGCACATTTCTGGGGAATCGTCTTATTACCTGGAAAAGCAAAAAGAAAAATGTTGTGGCAAGATCTAACACGGAAGCTGAGTATAGAGCAATGGCACATGCATGTTGTGAGTTGCAGTGGGTTCAATCTATACTTTCTGAATTAAAGATTCATGTTTTGTCTCCTATAGAACTCAAATGTGACAATCAAGCGACCATCTACATTGCTAGGAATCCAGTCTTCCATGAACGTACTAAGCACATTAAAGTTGACTACCACTTTATCAGAGACCAGATCAAGAATGGAACTGTTGTGACTCCACATGTCAAGTCTGAAGATCAACTTGCAGATGTTCTTACGAAGCCATTGAGTCCAGCAGCTTTCCAGAGTTTTTACAACAAGCTGGGTCTACACGATGTGTACACTCCAGCTTGAGGGGGAGTGTTAATATATTTTATATTTATTCTATTTTGTAATTTCTATATCATGTTGGAGCTCTATGTAAATTATCCAGTTTCTCTTATTAATAAAAAGGGAGAAGGCCTATGGCCTCTCAAAACACTGCATTGCACATTGCATTGCGGCACCACATTTCAAAGTGGGCTTAAGTGTCGAGGCCCATGTAGCCTGTCTTGAGTCCCAAGTTTGAAAGTCTCCACCCTTTCTCTTATATATAGGACGGGGTGTACCATCTAATATACAACAACACAAGTGGGTTTTCCCCCACACCTTTCAACATGGTATCAGAGCGTGCCCTGGGAACCTAACCCTAGCTTCCGCTTCCGCTTTTGCTTCCCTCTTCTCTCTACGTTCGTTTCCGCCCTAGCCGCGCCTCTCTCTCCTAGAGAGAGCAATAGAGATAAGGCCCGTCTGCAGGTAGCCGCCGTTTCACCATGGCTTAGGCCGGTCGACCGCTAGGAAAACCCTGGCCTCCATGGTCACAACTTTTCCTCTCACATAGATCTTCATTTGTACGCTCGCACTATCCAACCCGACAATCTAGGCTTCCCCAAGTTCGAGTCTTAAAATAGTGTTAATTCCCGTTCAGGTCTATTTGTTGTCTCTTCCCCAAGGTTGTCCTCCCCATCATTTTCAGGTAGTGTTCATCCCAGCCATCATCAAGCATCGCTGACCATGCAACCGTCTTCAGCCTATCAAGCTTCTCTATCGTCGCAGTAGTAAAGAAAGACATTGTAGCAAGGGAGTCGTCGTCTTCCCTGATCCTTGTTCCCTGGACGGTGCTAATTCCCATCTAGATCTGTTCGTGGTGGAGCCGTCGCTTTTCCCTCTATTGCAATCGACATCCTAAAAGCCTCCACTAGTTTCATGGACGTCTTTCCCTGGACGGTGCTAATTCCTGTCCAGATCGGTCCTTGGTCTAGCAAGAGGTTGTTGCTACCTCAGATCCGCATGATCCATGATCACAAGTGACAGCGCTAATTCCTGTCACCCCTCGATGCTCATTCCCATGGTTGAGTTCTCTTTGACGGCGCCAATTCTCGTCAAAATCGTGCACCAACCGCCGCTAACATGGCATGTTGCCAACCAACACGGCGTTTTGCACTCCAGAAATCTTCCTGACGATGCAGATCACAAGCTACACGGCGTGTTGTTAAACTGACACGGCGTGTTGCACTCCAAAAATCTTCCTGATGGCACAGATCACAACTTCCACAACATGTCATTTTCCAACATGATGTGTTGACGGAAGTCAGTTTCACGCCTACACGACTCATCTTCCAACATAGCGTGTTGACAGAAATCAGTTTCACACTCCAAAATTCTTACACGGTGTGTCACATCACAACACAGGGTGTTGTTGGGAGCCTGTCATCTTCAACCAACAAAGTTACACTTAGTGTCCAGATACAAACACGGTGTGTCACAAGCAATGTCTACTTCCAGTCCAAAATCTGACATCCTCCAAAGGTCTTTCTCTCCTCCAATACCTAATGATAATCAGATCCTACTATTTTTTTACCTCCAAAAAAATTTGCGGGGGCTCCGCCTCCTTTTCGGATCAAGAAAAGATCCATTTAATTTTCCTACCGGGTTCCATTTTAGTAGTGTCACTCCTCTTTCTACTGAGTTTTGACCTCTAGTTTCGACCTCTAGTTCCGCCTCCTTTTCTGATCAAGAAAGGATCTCACAATTGCAACATTGGCACCAAGCCTTTCACGTTCATTATGTACGTAAATACAAGAGTTGTTGCGGCTAGTTTCGACCTCTAGTTCCCTTTGGTGTTGATGACGCTTCAGTTGATCATTCTCGCCACATTCCTATGAGAAAGATGGTTGTTTCTTCACAGATCTCTCTGAAGCTCGTCATCTTCCAGCCTGTGCATTTGGTATCTGCAAGGATTCATCCATATTTATCTTCATCAAGCTACTTCTGTTACGTCTTGTCCGAGTTGCGTCTTCTGCTGGTCTTCTTGGGCTTCTCCTTGATGGGGCCTTCATTCCTATCAAGCCCCTAAGATTCATGTGCCAAAACTTATGGAACCAGTATGCCAGCCATCAGCAATTCGTTCAGCTCGTGTTCGTGCCACGTTATGCACGTCCGTGATCTTCTGTGCTAATTCCAGTTGGCTACACTTTTTAGATGATTTGAAGATACTTTTACCGCGACATCGACATTGTGCCTCCACATTCATGTCGTGTTATGTATGTGGGATGTGTTAACTGTGTGCTTATACCACTCACACATTCCTCTCCAGTGAAGATGACATAGTCATGGTACTTTTGATCATCTACTCCAGTTTGATTGTGGTGAGATATTGTTGTGGCATTTTAGTTTCCAAGCTATTACATATTCTTCATTCCAGTGCACTTCGAAGACCTTCTCCAAAGGTCGTCCATCCTGCAGAACACAAACTCAAAAGAGGCGTCATCATATGTTTTTAGTTAGGAAGTATTGTTTGAGGGGGAGTGACAATTCTTGTATGGGGAGTGTTAGAATATATTATTAGCCTATTTAGCTAATATGTTAATTAGTAAGTGAGCTTAAGTGTCCAGGCCATGGAGCCTATCTTGAGTCTCAAGTCTGTAAGTCCCCAGCCTTTCTCCTATTTATAGGACAGGGTGTGCCATCTAACATACAACAACACAAGTGGGTTTTCCCCGCACGCCTTTCAACATGTTGTAAAAGTCAAAACTCAATTGTGTACTCATTATTTTCAAGCCCAAATCAGATGTTGTTTAGTCGGTTTGCGATATCTTTTATTAGTTTTATATTCTTAGAGAAGAAAATTTTAACATTGATTTTGTACTAGTGATTAAAAATGAATGGTTCGTCTAATCTCGCCTTGATGGGCTTAAACCTTGATTGGTTGTTTTAGGTCGTGTCAATGTGCATATTACATTACACAGGACGCCCCGTTGACGTCAATGGGTCGACTAGGTGAACAAAAGACCCAGATTTAAGAGTTTGATGTAAATGTTCTGCGGCATGTGTGCGCCCGCACAGGACCTAGATTGGGCCATGTGTGCATATGCGGTGCGACCACTAGGCCAGACTGCAAACAAGATTAATTATTTGCAAATGAGATCAATTATCTATAAATGAGATCAAAATCTAAACAGTGATCAAAGAATTCATATATATACAAAAGCATGTATAAAGTTTTGTTTTTGTTGTTTTCATTTTATTCCTTGAATAGTTGACTGCAATTATACTATTTTTCAAATCATATTGCATAATTCCCAACGTTTGACTTTTTCAACTAAATCAAATGAATTCCAGGTTCCATATTTTTTACTATGCTAGATACACATCCAAACCAATAGAGTTATCATAGGATATAGCCTTTCTTTATTTTATTTTATTTTATTGGGGGTGGGGCAGGGGTGGGTGTGGTGAGAACTACGACTAATGAAAAATTTTTGTAGAAACATCATTTAAGCCTCAATTCCAATCATGTCGATGTCGGCAACATGGGTCCTTTTCCAATAGTTGTCTTATAGATTGTATTATAATCAAGATTAAAGATTCAAAAACTATGATTATAATATTTTCCCAAGTTAATTTAGGCATGCCTCTTCTTTTAATTGTTCTCGACTCTATAGCATTTCTTCAAATAGATGTGTTAGTTGGTTTACATTGCATGTCTACGTCGTCTCAAGCGACCTTCACGCAATTTGTCTGTAACATTCATCGCCCTCACTTTGTTCCTAATATAGTCATTTCTTAAGCTATCTTTTCAAATAACCCCACGTCCATCTTAGCATGCACATTTCGACTACATTCATCTTGTCGAGACTTTGTTTCTTCATCGCCCAACATTCACTCCTATTTAACATTGGTTGGTTTTATATCATTCTATAAAACTTACTTTCAGTTTGAGAGGAATCTTTTGGTCACATACTACTCTGATTACACCCCTTCATTTCAACCATCACGTTGTGATCATGTGGAAAACATCATCTTGAACATTGCCATTCATTTGAATAATAGAACCCAAGTACTGAAACCAAGGTTGTCAGAACTGAAACGGTGAACGAACCGGTGAGGTTTGTGGTTCTCAATTCATAGGTTCAATCGGTGAGTCAGCGTGACATCATAAACCCTTTTGAAAATCTTAAAAATTCAAGGAAAAGGTAAACATATCAAGGAGAATATTAGAAAACAACATACAAAAGACGATAATTCAATCAAACCTTGCATTTCATGTGTCAAACTATTGTGTAAAAGCAAATGGGAATAAAAACATGGAAGGAGCAAGTGGGAATATACATGAAAATTGGATCTGGGGGTCAAAGTATACACATGACCAAGAATCGGCCGGTTGGAGAAAACCGGACTGTTCACAGGTTTGACCGGTTCAACCAGTCAATTGAGTGGTTTTGATCGGTTTGATGTCATTTTCAGGTGCTTGAGTGAACAGAATTTTGCCAGCCACAGGTTTCCCGATTCAACCGGCCAGCTCGGTTCTATGTTGACAACCATGACTTAAATTTGTCACAAATTGGTAAATCCACTCCATCCAACTTGCCCCACCATTGTAAAATTGCAGTGTATATACTCGGTTTTATTTCTACTTGAAGTCCATAGATTCCTACTCATTTCTCCAAATTTCAACTTTATCATTCAATATTTCTTTAGTTTCATCAATAAGGAAAATATAATCAGCAAATAACATGCACCAAGGAACCAAGGAATATCATCATGAACATGCTTCCTCAACTCATCCATAATAAGAACGAATAGATATGGTCTCAATGGCAATCATTGATGTACACCAATTGCAATAGAAAATGTTGGTGTCTCTCCTCTAGGAATCCTAAGACTTGCAGTTAAGCTATCATACATGTCTTTAATCAAGTCAATTGTAGTGCATTGGCACACCCTATTTCTCTAAAAATCCTTCACGACACTTCCCTACGTATTGTATCATAAAACTTCTCCAAAATCAATAGAAACCAAGTGAAGATCTCTCTTGTTTTCTCATATTTCTTTATAAGCCTTCTTATCAAAAGAAAGCATTTTTTGTGGATAGGCATGAAACCAAACTAGTTCTCTCTAATATCCATGTTATAGATCTTAGCCTTTACACAATGATCATCTCTTAAAAGTTTCATAGTGTGACTCATTAACATGATGCCTATGTAGTTTGTGTAGCTTTGAACATCTCTTTTTAATAGATGGGGACTATGGTATTGTTTCTCCATCCATCTACATTCTCTTGATCTTCATGGTCTTATTGAAGAAAGTCATTAACCGCATAACTCCTTCATCCTTATACTTTTTCATACATCAATAGGAATATTGTTTGGCCCACACGTCTTTCCCACTTTCATCTTCTTCGAGGCATTCTAGACCTCAGATTGTGAAACTCGTCGTGTATAAGTGATATCTCTTGCATTGATGTCACACATACATTATTCAAGAAATCTTCATTGAGAAGTGTTGGAAAATAGTTTCTATTTATGTACTCCTTTCTTATTTCCTCTATCTGTTGGGTCTATTATGTAAAGGTTCACACCTTATATAATAAAGGACAACCCGCTCTAGCAAGGTATCATTCTGGCCCAATCATGCCACATGGTATTAGAGCAAGCCCAAGGGCTGTAACCCGTTGGGTCTATTATGTAAAGGTTCACACCTTATATAATAAAGGACAACCCGCTCCAACAAGGTATCATTCTGGCCCAATCATGCCAAATGGTATTAGAGCAAGCCCTAGGGCTGTAACCCTATTTGTCGGCCTCACCCCCCCTCCTCTCTCTCCCCCCATCTCCTGTCCGCTCCATCATCATCACCACCACCATCGGACGGCGCCGTCGGCTTCGGTTCCCGCCTGACACTGCCTACCGGTCTCCCTCCATCTCCACCAAAGCACGGTGGTTGTTTGAAGAAGAGGAGGAGAACTGCTCATTCTATCATGTAGAGAGGAGGAACAACTCCCTTTTCGTCTTCTTTCCTCTCCACGTAGTCCCCGTACATGGATGAGTGCCTAAGTTCTTTAGGGGTTGTTGATGTGTCAATTTCACATCGTCTATTGACAAAGGTGGCGGCGCTAATTCCCGTCACCCCCCTAGCGCATCCTTCCGGGGCTTTCTACCTCATTAATGGAGTTAATTCCCGTCAATTTTACCTTTTTTTGACACTTGACACGATGTGTCCCTGAGTGACACGACGTGTCGACAGAAACTGGAGTTTACGCCTCAGACGAATAGATGGTGTGTCTCCTGCTCACACGGCGTACCGAAGAAACTCAGAAACTTTGCTCCTACCTTTGCCAACTGACACGGCGTGCTGACATCTCAACACGACGTGTTGACCGAAGCATGTGGTTCTCCTCTAACAATCCACACGGCGTGTAGGTCCACTACACGACATCTCATTGCCATACATGGCGTTTCAAGTATTCTACATGTTGTGTTGCCGACAAACTACTTATTATCTTGATCCAGTCTCACTATGGGAGACGAAAAGCCAGCTAATTGAGCTACAATCATCTACAGTGATTACTCTTAGATAACTTATGTGAAGTTTATCTCGTAGAATTATCTCCTCTGGATGAATGCTATATATATCGTCCTTGAATCTCGAAAGAAGGTGGATATTAGAGTTAGGGCCTCCTGTTGAATGTAGCAAGGACTACTACACATCACGTAAATATAATGGATCGGTAAAGTCATGGTTATGGAATAGCATGGAGACCCAGATTGTTTCCTAATTTATGTTCTACTCCGCAGCCAAACAAATATGGGAAGCTGCAAAGAAGCACTTCTCTCATGAGAAGAATGCTCTCTGTCTCTATATTATTTATGGTCGTCTCTTTGCAGAAAGACAAGATAGTCGCTCTCTAGAGGATTATTTTGGTGCTAAACAATCCATCTCTCAGGAACTCAGTTTCTACCAGCCGTTGAAAACTAGTGATCAGATGAAAGACAGAGATGACCTAGTAATAGCAACATTCCTATCCGGGTTAAATCCTATCTATGCTTTGGCTAGGAGTGTTATTCTTGACATAGATAAACTGCCACGTCTTAAAGAATCCTTTGTGAGGATTCAACAGTCTTCCTTCGAATATGTTTATGCTACTTGAGGAGGACAACACTCTAAGAATCATGTCTCTCTTGATGTTGCCTTAAAGGACGGGACGAGGTGTTATCGAGTACGAGGCAATCGTCCTAGGGACAAGTGTACATTTTGTGGGAAACTTGGACATACAAAGGATTATTGTTATTCTAAGCATGGTTGACCCCTTATTGGTGTTGCACATTATATGGCTACTACCTTGGGAGCATCTGCATCTTGAACCTCTAAATAAATGCAATCAGATGTCATTATCTCCAAGGAGGAGTATGACCGTTTTCTTTAGGCTACCCAAAAAGTCTCTCTTGGTTCCTTAATTAACAGGTGAAGGATGAATGTCACCTCGACCTTCTTTCTTTCTACCTTGATGATGGAACTCTTATTGGGGACACTGTGCAAGTTTCTAAAGCTCTTGATCTCATCAAAGAACAAGGACCAAATTTTGGTCTTCATCTCAATGTTAAGAAGACGGAGATCTTTTGGCCTTCTATTGATCCACGACGAGATCCAGATTTAGGCTTGTTTCCTTTTGATATATCTCGTCCTAAGCATGGAGTGAAGATCTTGGGTGGTCCTGTTTCCACAGATTCACATTTTTGCTTGGAACTTTTAAGGAAACGTGTGAATAATACTCTTGCTATGATGGATCGTTTGTCATTGTTGCAAGACCCTCAATGTGAGCTGCTTCTTCGTGCTTGTATTGGGATGCCCAAGATGTTGTTTGGTCTCAGAACAACACCACCTGATTCTATTACATCTGTGTTGGATGATTTTGATGATGGCCTTCGACGCTGCCTAGAACGTATTGTGGTCGGTGATGGTCCCAGGTTTGGTGATTTACTGTGGCACCTGGCCACTCTTCCTATGCACCTGGGAGGCTTGGGTATTTATTCTTCTCAAGATGTCAGCAAGTTTGCCTTTGTTGCATCTCGAGTCCACACCCAAGAACTCCAAGATCATATTCTATGAGAAGTGGGCTCAGTGTCAGCAGGATCCTCCTTCATCTCTGCACATGCTTCACTATGTAACACATTACCATCCTTTTGCTGGTCCAAGTTGTCACGTACGCCTTCTGCCACTCCAAAGACCCAGTCTATTTTGGCAGACGCTTACTATAAGACAATCATCCAGCAAATTATGATAAGTGGTATCTCCCTGCGACAACATGCAGTTCTCTCTTCTTTACAAGCTGATCACGCACAAGATTTTCTTCTTGCTGTGCCTATTGAGGGTTTTGGCTTGTCTATGTCTCCTGTTGAGTATCGTTCTATCCTTCGGTACCGCCTAATGATTCCTTTGTTCCCTAGTGATGAACGTTGCCCACTGTGCAATGTTGCAGACCTTGACGCCTTTGGTGATCATGCTGTCCATTGCCGTTCACGACCTAGCTATAAGTTTTGTCATGATGTCGTTCGTGATGCTCTATTTGAACTTATATCTCGTGTTGGATTAAAAGTGTTGAAGGAAGCTCCAGTTGCCTTTCTAGGCACACGTTCTGATGGTCTTCACGCTCAACGTCCCGTGGATATCCTATTGTTTGATTGGACAGATGGCAAACATACATGTGTAGACCTCACTGGAGTTTCTCCCCTTACAGGCACTCTTTCTAACAATTTTAAAGCGGGCATGGTTGCATCTAATGCGGCGACACAAAAGGTTCACAAGCATGGTGCAGCTTGTGAGGCTAACCATCATCACTTTTTACCTTTTGCTTTTGACAGTTTTGGGGTGTTTGCTGATGACGCAGTTTCCCTTCTTCAACGACTCCAGAACATTATCAATAGGAACCTTATGATCTCGCCGTCTGCATCTAATAATTTTGTATTTAGGTCCATAAGTTTTGCCATTCAGAAAGGACTGGCAGCCCAGTTTGTTTCCAGGACTTCTGTAAAGGCATTCATGTAAAGTCTTTCTCTACTTCACATTTTCATCAAAGATGATATTTATCATTAACCTTGCTTCAGATACACGTAATCAGGGGACTACACTTATTGCTCACATCTATCTTCTACAAGGGTGGTGGATTCTAGGGCCTCTCAGCATATGATAGGTATATGATCTATGCTTCTCTCATGTGATTCATTTATCCCACATTCTTCTGTGACACTAGTCGATGGATCTTTCAGGCGAGTACAGGCTTGTGGAACTGTATAGGCATCATCTTATTTGATTTTTCAGTTCGTACATTATGTACCAGACTTTCCATTTAACTTAATCTATGTTGCTAAGTTGATTGATTCCCTAAAATGTATGGTAATATTTGAAGACTCTTTCTTTGTGTTACAGGATCCCAGGAGCTAGAAGACGATTGGTGGGGGATTTAGGTAAGGTGATCTCTACTTCTTCGAAGGTGGTCGCCCAGCTCGCGAGATTCCATCTACCGCTCTCAATTGCTCTCCCTTACAGTGACATTGTCGCTATGGGCATCCGTCTTTGCAGAGTCTTCAAAAAGTTGTTCGCAGTTTAGTATCTCTAAAATCTCTAGAGTGTCAGTCATGTCAACTGGGCAAGCATCATCGTGTCTCGTTTCCTAGTCGCACTGTAAACACTAAGCATCTTTTTATCTTATGCATAGTGATGCCTGGGATCCTGTTGAGGAGCCAAGTTATAATGGCTTCCGATATCTTCTTACTTTCATTGATGATTTTTCTCACATGACTTGGTTATACTTAAGTATCGAGATGAGGTTTTATTGGTCATTGGAACTTTTTATCAATTAATAAAAGTACAATTTAATGCTCATTTAAAGATTCTTCATACTGATAATGAATTAGAATATGTTCAAAAGGTTGTCTCTGATTTCCATAATTCAGTTGGTATGATTCACCAAACAACTTATCATCATACACCAACAAAATGGGGTTGTTGAACACAAAAATCGCCATTTACTTGATGTAGCACGCATACTGTTGTTTCAAATGTCTATGTCAAAGAAATATTGGTCTAATTCTCTTCTCATCGGGTGCTTCTTGATTAATCGTCAGCCATATTCTGTCTTACATGGGGCCACCCCTTTGTCTATTTAACGACCATGAGAGCAAGATTTTCTTGTTCCCCTTCGTGTGTTTGGTTGCATTGTGTTTGTTCATGTGTTTGATCCACCTGCTGACAAGTTGTCTCGTCGCACAGTTCGCACCGTCTATTTGGGATATTCTCCCACATAGAAGGGATACATATGTTACTATCCTTGTCTTTGTCGTATGTTTGTATCGACTAACATCACTTTTCATGAGTCCACTCTATTCTTTAGTGATTATGTCCAGTGTGAGCGGAAGCACAACCTTTGAGCATGATAGAGAGCCACCACTTCATGTGCCATGTGAGGAGAGTGTGCCAGATACCACCCCTACTATACCACCACCACCACTTACACCACCTATTTAACCTTTTCTATCAGTTTACACCAGGCGAGTTGAGCATCACCCAGATGATGTAGCGACATCAGTCACAAAGATTGCCCCATCATCATCAAATACTCCTAAGGTACATGTTCATGCCGAGAGTTCTCTTAATGCTTCTGTTCATACTTATACCTTTTCAGTTGCAGCTCGTAAAGGTATTCGGTCTTGCACGATATGCCATCCACTTTCTAGTGTTTGTTACTTATCTCATATGTCGTCGGCATCATGCATGTTTGCTCTTCAGTTAGATTCTATAGTTTTTCCTTGCTCTTATACGGAAGCAGTCTGACATGATGGATGGGTACAAGCGATGGACAGTGAGATGGGAACTCTTTATGAGAACTCTACGTGGTACTTGGTGGATCTTCCTCTTGGGAAGCTGGTGGCGGGATGTCAATGGGTCTATATTGTTGAACATGAAGTGGATGGTTCTATTGACCACTTGAAGATCTGTTTGGTGGCAAAAGGGTACACTCAGACACATGGCATGGACTTCTTTGAAACTTTTTCTCTTGTTGCTCGACTCAATTTTATATGGATCCTTATTTCTATTGCTACTCATTATGATTGGTCTCTTCTACAGGTTTCTGAGCAAAATGAACCACAACTGGTACGATGTCTCACTGGACTACCCGCTTCCTTTGCAGGAATCGAGGATCAAATCTTGTCTAATGATCCTCTACCAAAACTGAGAGATGTTCTTAAATAGGTCCCATGCCTCCTGTCTGTTTCTTCTTGTCCTGTTGTGTCTACTCTTGCAGTACGTTCTGGTGACTCTGGTCATGGCAGAGGGCGTGGTCGTTTTGGACGATCTAGACCTGGTCGTGGCCAACCGCTTCTAAACTGGGACGTGGTCAGCCCTCCACTGGACCTAGCAACAGTCCCCCTCTTGGATTATGTCATTGTAATTTTTTTTGGCAAAATAATCACAATGAAATTGTTGTTGGTCAAACATGGTTACCCCAACACCTAGGCTAATCGGGCAAGTATTGACTACACTGAGGAAAAATCGGTCCAAATCTCCAATGCCTCTACGGATTGGGTCTGAGTTGAATTTAAAAAGCTTTCCAAGAACAACTCCCAGTTTCGACTACTGCTATACGCCCGGATGGTGATTCTACTTTTTAAACATCCTAAGCTCCTCAAGGTAATAACAAATAGGTCATTCACTTTGGTGCTTCTACTCATATTTCTGGCAATTGTAAACCTTTTACCTAATATGACTACTTCTATTATTCAACTTGTGGCCATTGTTGATGGCACTTAAGCCCCAGTATATGGGGTTTGTAAAATATTCGAACGACAAACCATTTTTTGCTCAGATATGCCTTATATGTTCCTTGCTTTCCTCTAAATCTTTTGTCTGTTAGTATAACAGCCAAACAACTTTAGTGTTCTATTACATTTGACCCTGATGGATGTGTCTTTCAGGATCTCCGCATGAGGTTAAGGATTGGTTCGGGCCACGAGGGACCAAACGGCTTGTACATCTTGATGCTCCACAGACGGCTGTGCTACTATCTTCAGTTGTTTTGGGACTTCAGTGGCACTACAAATTGGGACATCCATCGACGACCAAGCTTAAGCATTTAATTACTTATGTATCTGAAACTTTATTTAACTATGAAGAATGCCAATTAGGAAAGCAAACTCGACGTGTTTTTCCTAAAAAACTGACTCAGTCTTCAAAATCTATTTTTGATATTGGCCATGCTGATATATGGGGACCATGTACGTTACTTTATGACCTTTATAGATTATTACTCTCGGGCAACTTGGTTGTTTTTACTTAAAAACAGGGGACATGTTCTTGACACTGTCACTGCCTTCTTTGCTAAAATTAAGGATCAATTTAATAAGCCCGTCAAAAAATTTGGACAGGCAATGCCCTTTTTTTTGGTCGATGATGGGCAATGCCCTTGAATTCATGCAACATTCTGTCAGTCTTATTTTGTAAAAACCTTGGCACCATTCATCAAACCTCATGTTCTTTCACCCCTCAACAGAATGGTTTTGCCGAGCGTAAGAATCGCATTCTCCTTAAAGTTGCTAGGACAATTATTTTTCACTATAATGTGCCTATACCTTTTTGGGTTGATGATGTCTCCACTGCCTATTTTTTGATAAATCGAATGCCCTCTTTCGTCTTGAACAACCAAGTCTTGTTTGTATTTTGTATCCCGAAGCTCCCTTTTGTTTTTTAGTGCCGCCTCGAATTTTTTGGCAGTACATGTTTTGTATAAAATCTTCACACGGGATTAACCAAACTTGATTTAAGGTCTACAAAGTGCATCTTCTCGGGGTACTCAAGAACTCAAAAGGGGTACAGATGTTATGACTCAGCTACTTAGAAATGGTCTATCGATGCGGATATCATTTTTTTAGGAAACACCGTATTTTTCTACCATGGGTTCGACTCTATCTATGGATCTGCTTGCTGACACCCCACTATCAGTTCTTGTTGAGTCGGAATCTCCAAAACCTGTTGTGTCTGCTACTGATGTTCCTATCAAAGTTTGCCAAAGACGTTGCAATGCTACAACTCCCTCTATGGCCCCTCCCTTAGCCAATCCATCATCTTCATCGACAGATTACAACACCAATAAGGTATAATCTGACTTGGATACTCTGATTAGCATATGAAAAGGGGTGTGCTCTTGTACTTTACATCCTATAAGCAAGTTTTGTTCTGATGTTGATCTCGGTTCAAGTTATGCCAATTTTACTACTGGTCATCCCACTATTTTTATTACTAAAACTGCGGCTGAAGCCCTAAGACATCTTGTATGGCGTCGTGTCATGGAAGTCTACATAGACAACATACATGGGACTTGGTGGATGCCCATGCTCATGTTTCTCATGTAGGCTGTCGCTGGATCTTTATCGTGAAATATCAACTTCATGGCTAAGTTGAACGCCTTAAGGCTTGTCTTATGCCTAAGGCTGACATAAAGATATATGGTGTAGATTATTTTGAGACTTTCTCAGTTGTTGCTCGTCTTAACTCTGTTTATATTCTTATTTTTGTTGGTGTCAACAAGAGTTGGTCTCTATTTCAACTTGACATCAAAAATGCCTTCTTGTATGGTGACATGCATGAGGAAGTGTATCATTGAGCAACCTCCCGAATTTGTTGCTCAAGGGGGAGTGTTCTAATATATGTCGCCTGAAGAAAGCCATTTTTAGGACTAAACTAGAGCCCAAGAGCATGGTTTGATAAATGAAGTCAGATCCTTGCTAAATTTGACTTTAAATGTCGCATTTTGATCATTTTGTGTTTGTGAAAAAAAACTATTGTGGGAATAGTTATTTTGATTGTGTATGTGGATGACATCATCCTTTCTGGAAGTGACCATCAAGGTATTCAGGATACCAAGGAATACTTAAGAAAACACTTTATTACTAAGGATCTAGGAAAATTGCACTAGTTTTTGGGAATTGAAGTATCACATTCTTCTTATGGAGTATGTCTATCTCAATGCCAGTATGTCCTTGATCTACTACAAGAAATTGGCATGTTGAGTGCCAAACCAGTCAGCACACCTCCGGATCCCGATACTAATTGGGTGATGATTCTTCCCCTTCATATCCTGACAGCAAGCAATATATAAGACTTGTAGAAAAACTCATTTACTTGACAGTTACACAAGCAGATATTACATCGGTTGTTGAACTTATCGGTGGGTATCTTGATAAACTGCAACGATGTCATTGGGATGTTGCCATATTCTCAAATACTTAAGAACTCTCTTGGAAAACATCTTCTATACAAGAAAAATGGGCACTGCAAGACTACTGGATTTTCAGACTCGAACGATGTTGGCAGCAGGATTTATCGTAAATCTATTTCAGGTTACTGCACATTTATAGGTGGTAACCCTGTACACCTTTTTACTCACTGAATAAACAACTATTTTCCCTATCTATATGGTATCGAGAGCAGGTTACCCTTTTCCCCACCCATCAGCCCACCCATGACGTAAGCCCGCCGCCAACCCCCCCACCCACCCGCCGGCCGCCCCCCCCCTCCTCCCCTCCTCCACCGCCGCCTTCCACCACCTTCCCTCCCCCCCCCCACCGGCGCCTCCCTGCGCTCCCACTCTCCCCTACCGCCACCCTCCTCTTCCCCTCCACCCGCCGCTGCCCCCCCCCCGAGCCGCCGCCTACCCCCGACCCCCCCCTCCCTGCCTCCCCCCGCCGCCCCTTCCTCCTCCTATCCTCCACCCACCCTCCCTCCCCGTCACCACCTCCCGTCGCCACCTCCTCTCCTCCACAAACCACCACCCCACACCCTTCTCCCTTCTTCGGGCCTCTACTCTTCCGGCCGGCTGTCACTGGTTTTTACCTCTCCTCTCGCTCTACGTTTGGGTGCTCTTCGGATCTACGTTCGGACACCCACTGGCCGGCTAAGTTGAGAGTCTTTCCGTCTCACCATCCTCTCTGCCTGCGCCTCATGATGGAACGTTGAGTTTTCCTCATGACGACGTAGGTTTCTCTATGCATAGTCTGCCCGATACGGGTCTTCTGATCTGACATGTCAGATCTCTGATGCTGTTATCTACCCTCTGTGGGTTTCTGATCTGCTACTGCGCTGACTAATTCTGCCATGGCTTTACCTGAGCCTCCCCGATCTCTTTGTGTCACCACAGTGAAGCTCGACGGTGGCTCCAACTACCATCTCTGGTCGGCGTCCTTTGTGCTATATGTCAAAGCACAAGGCCGGTATCACCATCTTACGGCTGAACCTCCTGCTGCTCCTACTGCTGATTCGGATGACAAAATCAAACAAAGTTATGCGCAATGGTCCAAGGATGATTCCGACGTCATGTCTTGGATCCTCAACAGTACCGAGCCTCGGATTAGCCAATCCCTTCTATGCCTTCATGATGCTAAGGCTATGTGGGATCAACTGTCCCATGTTTATTCCCATCAGGAGAATCCAAAGCACGTTTTTGAAATTTTCAAAACCTTGGCGAAAAAGGAGTTCTCCACTAACACTTCTATTGATGACTTCTACAATCAATGCTCGGCATTGTGGAATGAGTTTGAACTCTACCACCCTTTGACGGCGGACATCAAAATTGCTCAAAAGCAACGCAACGAACTGCAACTGGTGCAGTTCTTGGCTGCACTTCCTGCCTCCTTTTCTGGTGTGGTTGACCAGATCCTGTCAAGCGATCCGCTGCCGACTCTTCGGGATGTTCTCAAAAGAGTCCAACGTCTGCCATCCATGACTCCCACTTCTGTTGTTGAGCATCCTGCGCTTATTGCTCGCTCTGCTGATTCTGGTTGTGGCTGTGGCGGTTGCCCTCCTCCCTCAGGAGGTCGAGGCTCTTCTAATCCTGGATGTGGTGCTCCTCCCGGCCCTCGCTACTGCAATTGGTGTGGCCGGGACAATCATACTGAAGATCGCTGTTGGATTAAGCACGGCAAGTCGGCTTGGGCTAACCAGGCTGCTACAGACACTGCTGCCGACTCTACCGCTGACACACCTACTGCTCCAGCTAACATCGAATGGTTACGTTCGGAGTTCGAGAAGATGTTCCAGGAACGTCTTGCACATATGCCATCCTCGTCTACTTCAGGACCCTCTGCCATGCTTGCCTCTCCATCATCTGGTAACAAACAGTGGTGCATTGACTCAGGTGCATCCACTCATATGGCTGGTGATCTTCATTTGTTTTCGAGTCTCAATAAAACTGCTCCTATATCTTCTGTTACTGTTGCGAATGGCTCCAAAACTGCTGTTCATGGCACTGGCACGGTTCCGCTTTCACCAAAATTGCACTTGAATTCTGTTTTATATATTCCAAAGTTTCCAGTTAATTTATTGTCCGTCAGTAAGATGATTAAACAACTCAAGTGCTCTATTAAATTTGATCCTTCTAGCTGTATTTTGAAGGATCTCCGCATGAAGACGAGGATTGGTTCGGGCCGTGAAGGACCAGATGGGCTATATTATTTGGATGGACCTCCTACTGCTGCGTCTATGCTATCTACTTGAGTGACAGGATTACAGTGGCACTTTTTCCTGGATCATCCATCTGCTGCCAAATTAAAGCATTTATTTCCTACTTCATCTGAGAATAATTTTTCCTATGAAACTTGTGTTTTGGGCAAACAAACTCGGTTTGTTTTTCCTGCTAAGAAAGTTATTGCCTCTAAAGAAATCTTTGACTTGGTTCATGCTGATATTTGGGGACCATGCTCTGTATCCAGTCACTCTGGTGTGAAATATTTTATGACCTTTATTGATGATTATTCTCGCACCACATGGTTGTTTTTGCTTAAAGGTCGGGATATTGTGTTAGATACTATTCGCACCTTCTTTGCTGAAATTCACACTCAATTTAATCAACCTATTAAAAATTTTCGTACTGATAATGCTCTGGAATTCATGCAACAATCTGTTACATCTTTTTGTGCTGCCCGTGGAACCATACATCAAACCACTTGCCCTTACACTCCTCAACAAAATGGCGTTACTGAAAGGAAAAACCGCCGCCTTCTTGAGGTTGCTCGCACCCTTCTTCTACACTATAAAGTACCCCAACAATTCTGGCCTGAAGCTGTCTCTACAACATGCTATCTTATCAATCGCATGCCTTCTTCTGTTTTGAAAAATCAGGTCCCATACACCATTTTGTTTCCTGATAAACCCTTATTTTCTATGCCTCCTCGCATTTTTGGGAGTACTTGTTTTGTGAAAATTCTTCGTCCTGGCCTCACTAAACTTGATGCTCGCTCGGTCAAATGTGTGTTTTTGGGATACTCCCGTACTCAGAAAGGCTACCGCTGTTTTGACCCTATTAAAAAACAGTGGTTGGTTAGTGCGGATGTGACCTTTTTTGAGCATATGCCTTACTTTTCTACTGATGGTGCAAAATTGTCGGATGACATTATGGCTACCACACCGTTACCTTTAGTGGTTGAAGAACTTCCTGCTCATGATATGCCTCAAGAACGTCCATTGCAAGTCTATCGGCGCAGGTCCAAGAACATCAATGCTTCTGAAGCCCCGACCGAACCAAATCCTGCGTCTGCGGTTGATCCACCATCCACTGAGGTATTTTCTGACCTGGATCTTCCTATCAGTTTAAGGAAAGGTGTTCGCTCCTGCACTCAGCATCTTATCAGTAATTTATGTTCATCTGACAATCTCTGTGGTAGCTTTGCGTGTTTTACTTCTGCTTTGTCTGCTGTGACAATTCCTAAATCAGCTGAAGAGGCACTTTGCCATCCTGCCTGGAAACATGCTATGGAGCAAGAAATGCATGCACTTTGTGATCAACAAACTTGGGATCTGGTTGATCGTCCCTCTTCGTGCCAAACTGTTGGATGTCGCTGGATTTTTACTATTAAATATCAACCGGATGGTACCATTGAACGCCTGAAAGCCAGATTAGTTGCAAAAGGATATACTCAAACATATGGAGTTGATTATTTTGAAACTTTTTCTCCAGTCGCCCGCTTAAATTATGTCAGTATTCTGATATCTGTTGCTGTGAATAAATATTGGCCTCTATTTCAACTTGATGTCAAAAATGCTTTTCTATATGGAGATCTACAGGAGGAGGTCTACATGGAGCAACCTCCGGGTTTTATTGCTCAGGGGGAGTCTGCTTCTAAAATCTGCAAACTCAGAAAGGCGATATATGGTCTGAAACAAAGTCCACGATCATGGTTTGACAAGCTCAGTCAGATCTTGATTACCTTTGGCTTTCGGCGTTCACAATCTGATCATTCTGTATTTATTCATAAAACTACAGCAGGAATTGTCATACTTATTGTATATGTTGATGATATTGTCTTATCTGGCAGTGACAGTGTAGGGATACAGGCAACCAAAAAGTATTTAGCACAACACTTCATCACAAAAGACCTAGGGAAACTACGGTATTTTCTAGGTATTGAGGTTGCTAGATCTTCTGCAGGACTATGCTTATCACAGAGGAAATATGTTCTTGATCTCTTACAAGAGACCGGTATGCTGGGTTGCAAGCCAGCCAACACTCCTCTGGATCCCAAAATGGATTGGGATGATGATACTTCTCCTCATGCTGATCGTCACCAGTTCAGGAGACTGGTTGGCAAGCTTATCTATTTGACTGTCACTAGAGCTGACCTGGCAGCTGTTGTAGGATTCATAAGCTGGTATCTTGATAAACCCCAGCAATGCCACTGGGATGCTATCTGTCACATCTTACGATATCTCAAAAGCTCTCCAGGGAAAGGTCTTCTGTACAAAAAGCATGGTCATTACAATTTATCTGGCTTTTCTGATTCTGACTATGCAGGAAGTCGATCTGACAGAAAATCTACATTTGGATATTGCACTTTTGTGGGAGGAAATCTGGTTACTTGGCGCAGCAAAAAGCAGAGAGTTGTTGCCCGATCGAGTGTAGAGGCAGAATATAGAGCCATGGCTCATACTGCATGTGAGCTCATGTGGGTCCGTGGCCTTCTGAACGAATTTGATATCACATCTTCTAGCCCCATTCCTATGTTTTGCGACAATAAGGCTTCCATTTTCATTGCGAGCAACCCCACCTTCCATGAAAGAACAAAGCATATTGAGGTTGACTGCCATTTTGTTCGGGAGAAAGTCCTATCTGGACTCATCTGCACTCCATATCTCAGCACTGAGAAGCAGCTTGCAGACATCTTCACTAAAGTTCTACCTAAAGCTCGCTTCCAGACTCTGATTGACAAGCTGGGCTTATTCGACATCTACGCTCCAGCTTGAGGGGGAGTATAGAAATACTGTGTTATTTTCTGTTTTTGTTGTGTTATTTCTTACACTTCTCTATTGTATTAGTCCCATATTGCCTGCTTGTATGTGTGTCTCTACTCTCTGTAGCTATATAAGAGAGTACCCTGTACACCTTTTTACTCACTGAATAAACAACTCTTTTCCCTATCTATAAAGGTATTAAAGGAGCTTGGAGACTGTGATCTAGATCCCATGCCTATGTATTGCGATAATCATGGAAAAAAAAAAGGCGTGCCTCAAGGCGGCCCCTAATGCGCCCCGAGGCATGTGCCTCACTGTCCAGGTGAGAGGCGTGCGCCTCATTTTAGCGAGGCGCAAAAAACATGTTGAGGCTTCAAGGCATTTCCGAGGCGTAAGCCTCATTTCAGACCTCAATTTAATCTTCATATGCACATGTATAATCTATATATGTGTGTAAATATACATATATATGTATCTAAACATGTATATTTGTGTGTACAAACTATATATGTATCTAAAAATGTATATTTGTGTTTATATATTTACGTATTTGTGTATGTGTCTATAATGTATATGCATATACATGTAATGACGCACATGGTATCCATTTACATGTATATATTTGTGCATGTATATGTGTATATGTGTATATGTATATAATAATTGTAAGGTATGCAGGACATTCATGATATTCATAATCCAGCTTGAGGGGGAGTGTTAACATATTTAGTTTTATATTATTTATTTTGTTCTCTTTAGTATCTTGTCTTTTATCCCATATTGGCGAGTTTTTTTTTTGTACTTATTCCTCTTATCCTATATAAAGAGAGGGTCTATGCTTGTATTTGGTTATCTCAATATTATAATCCTTTTATTATTTCACAATAATATTACTAAATTACATTCTCGGCGTATGTATGGAATATTGGAGTTCTATTATAATTGTATTGAATATTTGACTATTAGACTCAACATACGAATAATATACTTTTAGACATTTTATAGTTATTAGTTATTTTTTTTATGTAAATGAGCCTAAGTATGCTTGGCCCATTAGGGTTTGAGTCCATGCTTGTATTAGTCCCCTCTTATAGAGGAGCAAGTTTTTGTTTGATGGAATCAATCCTATTGCCTGGATCTTATTTTCCACATGGTATCAACGCCATAGTTGGGATAAGAGCACTGCTATAGGAATATTGTGCCATAGCATGTGGTCAACATGGACACGTGCAGCGCAGACTAAAAAATGCACCTATCTGAAGCAAAGTTATTGAGTCAAGCATAATTAAAAGAAGTAGAGCAGACCTAAATTAACTTGGAAAGAGCTTATAAAGAGAGATTTGAATCTTTACACCTTGATCAGAGTATGACCCATAACATAGTTGATTGGGAAAGAAGGATCCATGTAGCCAAACCCAACACCATTGGGATTGAGATTTAGATGATGATGATGATGAGAATGTGGTCAACATGCTTGAGACATGCAATGTTGCATAAAACAGTCAGAAGATGCATTGCAACAGGTGTTAGCAGAACATGTAATATGGTTGGATGAATGATCTTCTTGTATCCTCTATATCTCCCCCTTACAAAATCCACGAAGAACAAGACAATGGTTGTGGGTGGACAATGGTAAGAGAACTCAAAAATCAAGCGTAGCACTACTGGGGGTGCTGCCCCTCCACAGGATGGAGTCAAGGGGAGGCCTCCCCTCGCAAGGGCTCTAGCACAACCTCAAAAAAGGTATGAGATTATTTATTTGAGGAAATCAAGCAGATATCTTGATGATATAGGAGGTGTCAGCTTTGTGATGGCTACTGCTAGGAGAGGCGGGAGAGCTAGAGCAGGTTGCTGACACTAATAGGTGCACGGAGGGATCAATAATCGGTGAAGGTGAGAAATAGCCAGTTACTGAGGACATCTTGGCCGATTGCGGACAACCTGTGGCGTTGAACCGCGCTGGCACCCTAATAGCGGCTTGGGGTGGGCCGACGGCATGCCCATATTGCCCCCCTTTCAGGTGAGGGCAGGCCTTATTCGTGTTGTTAGAGCTCTGAAGCCAATGTTCTAAAAAGTGGTTTGTGGTAATGCGTTCGGACAGGGTATCACTAGAGTATTTGCGGAATGTGGGACGGATGCAATTCTAAAAAATTTATATAAATTAGTTACATATGAGCATTATAGTACATAATTATGGTGTAAAATATTTTTGTTTCTAAATTAGAATGCAAACACACAAGTATACATGTAGAGTATGTTATATATACATATCTGGATGTGGGTGTATAAGTAGTTTAATAAATAATTAAACAAGATAGATGACAAAATATAGACATATATAGTCCCAACATGACAAGTGGTTGTATACATGCCATATATGGCTGCATATGTGGTCAAAGCTGTGTATTGGGCTGCATAGCCATATGCAGCTCGGAGAGTTGGTCGAGCCGCATATATGCATGGGCCGCATATGAGAACATTGGCTGAAGATGGTGACCGGGTGATCCATTATTGCTAGCATGGGACTTGCTCCCTACTATTGACGTTGGCAGTGAGGTGCATTCCATGTTGCTTTTGTATTGTGATGGTTGTTGGCGGCAGCGCCTAGGCCTACCGTTGCGTTTGGCTGCAGCCACCGGCTACGGTAGGAAGTTTTATTATGTGGGTCGGATGGAAAAGTTGTGGCGGAACGCGGAGGGGGGGGATATCAGCGATAGGTATGGATATGCTAATATGACATAAATAGCAAGTGGATACCTACATGCGGCCTAGAGAGGAAGACGTGGCAGCCAACTGGCTTACATCTCTCATGTTCTCTTCTTCTCTTCTATGGAGGAAGGGTAGCGGCACCCTAGGATTCGATGAAGAAGACAGGAGGTGGTGGCAGCTAGGTTTAGGGTTTCCCAAGAGCTTACTGCTCTAATACCATGTCAAAAATAAGGAGAGAAATTAGATTAGTTCTATTAGACAAAACCCTGCTCCTACATATAGGAGTGGGACTAATACAAGCATGGACTCAGATCCTAATGGGCCAAGCATACTTAGCCCCATATACATAATAAATGGAATAACTAGCTAATAACTGATAACTCTAACAAAGACATACACAAAATCAACATAATAATATATTATAAAAACCTTGTATTACAAAGTCTACATAAGAGAGCATAAGTACAATCTGTACAGACAGCAGTAACCGAGTAAAAAGTTAAATACTAAACACTAAATGTTCTACATTACCTTTTATCATATATGAACTGGAGTGTGTCGTCTCCCAGAAGTTATGTTTTATTTTCTTTCTAAAAGTTTAGGTGGTTCAGCTAGTCTAGCACTTGCTGCAAAGCACCCTGTAGCAGCCACTTAAGCATGCCCCAAATAACGGTCCAAAAGGGGAAAAGCGGCCGCTTAAGTTCAAAATGCTTCAGAGGCCGCTTCAAACGAAATAACTATGGAGTATGAACTTGGACACTTAAGGGACCGCTTCACCCGCTCTTTTAATCACCGATACTGATAGTAAGCCAAAACAATTGTAAACTACCGGCAGTACGATAAATCATACCTGCAAAGATGATGCAGGATTTTGTTCTGATTCATTCAGCTTCAGAAATCTGGTACTTAGATGAACATCGGGAAAAGAAACTACAGCAGCTGGGATGTCAAATCCTTGATTGGCATCCGGTGGGTACTCATCAATATGTAGGAAGCCCTGTATCAAAGCATGATCTAATCAATCATTCCAGGATTTAATGCAACTGTAACGATACAACAAAAGCAACACTCCGCACTGCCCTCAAAAGTGGATAGAAAAAAAATATTCATTAATGTTATATTAGTATAATGATCAAATGCTAAGAAATATTCTTATGTGAGAGTTTTAGACAGCATTCAACTAAGCCTCTGCAAGAACAAACCTTGTCAAAATCAATACCAAGAATAGCTGATTTCGTTCCACAGGGTAATCTAAGAAGCAACTCCATGGTTCCAGGAGATAACTTGTCCTCGGAAGGAAAGACTTGGATTTTTTCTACTATATCAGAAAAGCTATGAACTTCCCCATCTATGAATATCTGTAGTGTGTGGTAGTAAGCTTTAACATACCAAGGAACAATTTGGAAAATGACAACTGGTACTTTACATGCTTCTTTACCCTGATGGAGCAGAGTAGGCTGCACTGCTTGCAATGAGATAGCAATGGAGCCTCTCTCATTTCCAGACCCCATTAGAAATCTACTCGCATGAAAAGGAGCTTTAGAACAAGACCATGATAAAGGAAGCAGCCATGATATGCCCGGATCCAAGGGATTACTGGAACTGTACCTATGAGCATTATATTCGTATATGATGGGCTGAACATGAGAATCCAAGAAATTAGTTTTCCTTGTTATGATATCCGGTGCAGGAAATACTTTTAACATTGAATTACTCCAAGACTCTTCAGGTCCTAAATTTTGAAGTTCTGAAACTAAACCTTTATCTAACTCTATAAAGACCCTGCTAGATTTTGCAACAACACATGGGCCAGTGACCTTCTTTCTGAATAGAGAGCCGATAGACCAATTGGGTTGTAGCATTGAATCACCTAGAAGATCCAGAGCAGACTTTCTTTCACTGGACTGAAGTAAAACACTCAGCGTCTGCTCAACCATCATACCTTCAGACTCAGAAGATAACAACCGTAGCCGTTGAGAATGGTAGAAACTTTTATATATAGATGGCCTGTCCAGTATAGAAGCAATCCCAGCTTTGTCACAACATGGAAGAAGCTTAAGCCATGGAGTAAGATTTTCTGTGCACACGGCTTCACTGGGTAGGGCACCATATCTCAGATTGCCTGAATTATTCCTAAACCCCCACTGAGGTGCTGAATATGCAGTCAAGGACTCCAAGAAATTTATGGATGCATAGAAGAGGCCAGAAAGGGCACGTGAGAGATTCTTCCAGGTTGCATCAACATCACTGACTGCAGTATCAAAGACTGCCCAGAGTTCCACTCCAGTAGGCTTTGAAAGGATGCTGGACATAGCGTATATATATATATATATATATATATATATATACGTATATATATATATATATATACGTATACGTATATATATATATATATATACGTATACGTATAGATATATATATATATATATACGTACATACGTATATATATATACGTATATACGTATATACGTATATATATACGTATATACGTATATATATATACGTATATACGTATATATACGTGTATATATATACGTGTATATATATATACGTGTATAATATATATATAGATATATATATATATACGTGTATATATATATATAGATATATATATATACGTGTATATATACGTGTATATATATATACATATATATATATATATATATACATATATATATATATATACGTATATATATATACACGTATATACGTACATGTATACGTATGTACGTATACGTATACGTACGTATACGTATATACGTATACGTATATATATATATATATATATATATATATATATATATATATATATATATATATATATATATATATATATATATATATATATATATATATATACGTATATATTTACATATATATATATATATATATATATATATATATATATATATATATATATATATATATATATATATATATATATATATATACGTATATACGTATACGTATATACGTATACGTATACACGTATATACGTATATACGTGTAT
This sequence comes from Alisma plantago-aquatica, assembly GCA_963693085.1. NCBI lineage: Eukaryota > Viridiplantae > Streptophyta > Magnoliopsida > Alismatales > Alismataceae > Alisma > Alisma plantago-aquatica. Next base: position 729,955,768 of record OY856409.1, on the reverse strand, counting down.
ACGTGTATATGTATATACGTGTATACGTGTATATGTATATACGTATATGTATATACGTATACGTATACGTATATACGTATACGTGTATATGTATATACGTATATGTATATACGTATACGTATACGTATACGTATACGTATATATATATATATATATATATATATATATATATATATATATATATATATATATATATATATATATATATATATATATATATATACGTATACGTATAGATATATACGTATATATGTATATATATATATACGTATATACGTATATACGTATATATATATATATGTATACGTATATATATATATATATATATATACGCATACGTATACGTATATATGCATACATATATATATAGGTATATATATATAGGTATATATATATATGTATGTATATATAGGTATATATATATATATATATATATACGCATACGTATACGTATATATGCATACATATATATATAGGTATATATATATAGGTATATATATATATATGTATGTATATATAGGTATATATATCTATATATATGTATATATAGGTATATATATATATATATATATATATATATATATATATATATATATATATGTGTATACATATATATATGTATATATATATATATACGCATATATATATACGTATATATATATGTATATATATACGTATACATATATATATGTATATATATATATATACGCATGTATATATATACGTATATATATATATATATATATATATATATATATATATATATATATATATACGTATATATATATATATATATATATATATATATATGTATATATATATACGTATATATATATATATACGTATGTACGTATACGTATACGTACGTATACGTATATACGTATACGTACGTATACGTATACGTATGTATGTATGTATATATATATATATATATATACGTATACGTATATATATATATATATATATATATATACGTATACGTATACGTATATACGTATACGTATACGTATATACGTATATACGTATACGTATATACGTATACGTATACACGTATATACGTATACACGTATATACGTATATACGTATATACGTGTATACGTATATACGTATATACGTGTATACGTATATACGTGTATACGTATATACGTGTATACATATACGTATATACGTATACGTATACGTATATACGTATACGTGTATACGTATATACGTATACGTGTATACGTATACGTATACGTATACGTATATATATATATATATATATATATATATATATATATATATATATATATATATATATATATATATATATATATATATATATATATATATATATATATATATATACGTATAGATATATACGTATATATATATATATGTATATATATATATATAGATATATATATATATATGTATATACGTATATATATATATATGTATACGTATATATATATATATATATATATATATATATACGTATACGTATATATATACGTATACGTATATATATATACGTATACGTATATATATATACGTATACGTATACGTATATATATATCTATATATATATATATATATACGTATACGTATATATATACGTATACGTATATATATATCTATATATATATATATATATATATATATATATATATATACGTATACGTATACGTATACGTATACGTATATATATACGTATACGTATACGTATCTATATATACGTATACGTATACGTATACGTATATATACGTATACGTATATATACGTATACGTATATATATACGTATACGTATATATACGTATACGTATATATATACGTATACGTATATATACGTATACGTATATATACGTATACGTATATATATACGTATACGTATACGTATATATATACGTATACGTATACGTATATATATACGTATACGTATACGTATATATATACGTATACGTATACGTATATATATACGTATATATATATATATACGTATATATATATATATACGTATATATATATATATATATATATATATATATATATATATATATATATATATATATACGTGTATATATATATATACGTATATATATATATATATTTACGTATATATATATATACGTATATATATATATATATATATATATATATACTACTACTATAAAAAGAGTGAATTGTTTTCTTTATTTACTGTTATACCACTGACCAATCAGGTCGCTTTGTTTTTGAAATGCTTGCCTCTCCTTAATTCTCTCTGTTCTCTCCTTTTTTTGACGATTTCTAACTGTTGTTCTTCCCTTTTCTCCAACGTGAGTTTTTCTTCCCCTCCGCAACAAACAAAACCCACTCAGGCGTGATTGTAGCACCCCACTCCTTAATCTTCTCCCACTCTTGACCGTTTTCGAGCATGTTATCCAAACCACAAACCACCGCAAACCCCACTTTCTTCGAAACTCCCGCAAACTTCAATGCACATTCTTTCATTCTCCTCATCGTATTCAAAACGTCCAATAAAAAGATCATGTGTTTAGTTTTTCCCGGTCTTATTGTTTTCTGACGTAGGTCATACCAAAACATAACTGACGGCTCCTCTCATCGCTCCCCACTAACCATGGACTCATTCTCATCGCTCCCACTAACTACTCCTATTCCCTCGGTAACTCTCAGCCTTTAAGAAAGAAACCGATGCTCTTCTTCAATACAAAAACTACTCACATGTGATATAATGTGTGTTTTCCACAGTTTGACTCCCTCTTATTCCGTCTCAACCCTCCGTTTCGAGTTCTTCTATTTTCTCTTTGGTTTTTTTATCACAATTTTATTTTCTCTTGAAGGTACAGGTGTCGAATCACTCCCCAACAAACTTGCAATTGCAGAAAAGTGAAGAAAAAGATGTACAAGATCACGGTTCTGGTCATTATCACTAGCTTGAATCCTAATCAAGACTTTATCTTTAATGGTAATGACTACAACAACATTTATGTCGTCCTAATGTCCTTCTCAGCCGGCCTTTTCATATTCCTATATTCTGTCTTTAACTTTCTGACCGATGCTAATCTATTTTTCCATCGTGAATGACATTCTACTGAAAAACTATTAGAAAAATTCATGTCAATTAAAATGGATTTCTAACAATAAAATGTTTTTTTCATTAGTAGCTTTAAGAAAGAATTATTCCATTGTATACAATTATATCTATATCTATACTACTCAAGCGTGATTGTAGCACCCCACTCCTTAATCTTCTCCCACTCTTGACCGTTTTCGAGCATGTTATCCAAACCACAAACCACCGCAAACCCCACTTTCTTCGAAACTCCCGCAAACTTCAATGCACATTCTTTCATTCTCCTCATCGTATTCAAAACGTCCAATAAAAAGATCATGTGTTTAGTTTTTCCCGGTCTTATTGTTTTCTGACGTAGGTCATACCAAAACATAACTGACGGCTCCTCTCATCGCTCCCCACTAACCATGGACTCATTCTCATCGCTCCCACTAACTACTCCTATTCCCTCGGTAACTCTCAGCCTTTAAGAAAGAAACTGATGCTCTTCTTCAATACAAAAACTACTCACATGTGATATAATGTGTGTTTTCCACAGTTTGACTCCCTCTTATTCCTTCTCAACCCGCCGTTTCGAGTTCTTCTATTTTCTCTTTGGTTTTTTGATCACAATTTTATTTTCTCTTGAAGGTACAGGTGTCGAATCACTCCCCAACAAACTTGCAATTGCAGAAAAGTGAAGAAAAAGATGTACAAGATCACGGTTCTGGTCATTATCACTAGCTTGAATCCTAATCAAGACTTTATCTTTAATGGTAATGACTACAACAACATTTATGTCGTCCTAATGTCCTTCTCAGCCGGCCTTTTCATATTCATATATTCTGTCTTTAACTTTCTTGACCGATGCTAATCTATTTTTCCATCGTGAATGACATTCTACTGAAAAACTATTAGAAAAATTCATGTCAATTAAAATGGATTTCTAACAATAAAATGTTTTTTTCATTAGTAGCTTTAAGAAAGAATTATTCCATTGTATACAATTATATCTATATCTATACTACTATAAAAAAAAATGAATCTTTTCAACAATTTACAACACTGTCATTTTTGCACTTGTAAAAAACCTCAACCAATCAGATCTAAGCATTTTTAAAATACTGTGTTCTCCACGATTCTCTCTCTTCTCACGTTTTTACTTAGTTTTACGAGTTGTTTTTCTAAAAACTTTCTCACATTGTTAACTAACCCCTACCCATGACTCCACGAGGAGCCTACCTTCTTGGTCAACATCGCGAACATCCTTTTTTTTTAAGGTACATCGCGAACATCCTTGTTTCATGAGAATGACATAATTACTAATCCTAACCTCTCTCTATGACTTCTCCACATTCATTAACTACCGATCTTCTCTTTCCAATGAAGAATTCACGCTCATCACTCTGACCCACAACACTCCCACATGTGCAGCCGTCTGTAAATATCCACTTCAAAAACGGTTTCTATGTGAGATTTTCCTTTAATTTTGCATTAACTGTCTCTCATCTCGTCATGTTTGACTACGGTTTTTTGAAAATCTTTTTAAATCTCAATATATCCCCGCTAAAATAGATTTTTCCTAAGAATCCGCTAGGCTATAATCTCTACATTTAATACCTATAATTTATCCTACGAAACTAGCATTTTTTCCCTCTATTCATCTACAAAAATATTTTCTCGATTATTTTTTTCTCATGAAAAGATAATTCTGAAGATTGTTAATAACAAACGTGTGCCACAATCTCCGGTTATACCCACTTATGTGGTGCGAAATTTGCGCCTCTTCTCTCTCCTTTCTGCAACGTGCATTTATATCTCTTCTGTTACTATTTATTTCTCCTTGCCTTATAAACCATGTCAGTTCCGTCCATTCCCTTGTAGCAAAGCAACAACACCACCAACTTCATTGCCAACGATGGGGCGATACAAGCGTTAGAATAGTACTTAGAACACAACAGCCTCCATTCACTTCCCCCTGATCAATGAAACTCCTCCATCTCATTTCACCCCCTTCATCTCATTTCATCCACAATCTCTGTGTTCCATCTCTACCAATATAGCTTCATCGCCCACACAGGTGCCCCTCACATCGTGAAGACATCTCACTTTGTTAGAGTGCAGGGGAAGGACCATAGGTCAATGTCCTTAAGTACTCTAAAGGAGGCCTCGGAGTTGTCCAAGGAAGCGACCATGCTGGGTTTTTCACTCACTGACAGTGTGCCTGCCACATAGATGCATGGAAGAACGACATGGATAACCAGATCAGGGAAGCACAACTGCAAATAGAGACGATCGGTGATCATCACCACCCATTCTGCTCAATGCCCTCACAAACGGCAGGTGTCTACCAAGACTCATACTCATCAATGTATGTAGTGGCTTTACATTTAACACTGTTTTCAAAATTTCTGATTTATATGCATGTATTTGACTTCAATATATATCAAGGGTGATAACATCTTGGTGTAAGCTTCCTCTCAATGTTAAACTAATTTTACACTTGTATATGCGTATTTGTTGTAGACATTTACATCTATATAATTGTGTCACCATGTTTGCTTCCCCTAATAACCAATTTGCCTTTTTAAATCTGTCATGTTTGAACGACATTTTATATTCACATGAGGTGTTTACACCTTCGATAGTCCTGACCTCTAGAAAAAATAACTAGACCAGTGAAAGTGTGACTATTCTTGGTTAAGTCTTCTTATGAGTTAATTTGTTTCGTTTGAATTGTATATTCGTTTTGAAGTGGGTTGTGCGTGAGTATACTTTATTAACCTCACAATCCACATGAGCTGCATTTCTGTGCAGATAAGTTGTTTTAATAAAAAGAAAGAACATTGGGTCAAAGATTTCCAATAATCTCAAACTATTGGTCTCTTCAGGTATTAGTATATATTTTCTGAGGTATAAATCCATCAACCTAGCATTATGCTTCTACTTTACCAAACTCACCAGGTGACACTTTGCATGGACTTTAAATTTCCGTATAATTTAGTATTTATTTTTTTATGAATAGAACAAAGTTTCTATATTGTGCGAGAGACAAGCATTTGCATCCTATATACTAATGGAAACACCATGTTATTTTTAAAATTCTGAATTGCTTATGGGAGTGCATGCTTATAGTATTGGGTTCTACATTTCAGTCTCTTAGACAATAAAAGCTATTGTAGAAAATAAAAGTTGTTACTTGTGATGCTTTGGCTTAAAAAATAAGGAGAACCATACAACTCGCTATCTCCCTCTCCATTTCTTTATCACTCTTTATCCTATTATACTACATTCCTACTTAATACAAAACAATAACAAATATATAAAATTCAGAAAATGAGTTTTGAATCGTCAATGATTTTAACGCTCTTTCTCTATATTTTAAGTGCAATAATATTTTAAATGCTTATGCAACATAATGATTCCTCTTTCCCTATCAAACCAATTTTTTTTCAAATTTATAAGACAAATATATGTAAATGTTTAGAAACGTCAATTGAAATATTATTGGTATAGCATATGTCTCATTATATTTTCACCTGACATGTTAAAACTATTAGAAGACATTTAGTATAAAAATCTCATTATTGTAAAGCATTTTATAAAATAATGTTTTTACATGTAATAGGTACACCCTATCCATTGCCTTTTTAGTTGGTTGCAAATAATGGAAGTTAAATGAATATAATTGAGTTGTAAATTCATCAGCATAGAATTATGCTTCGGCTTTACAAAACTCACTAGAAGACAGTGGTGGGTTGCATGGACTTAAAATTTTCTTATTACTTAGTATTGTATTTCATTATGAAGAGAATGACATTTCTGTATTGTGCGATAGACAAAAATTGCATCCTATATATTAATGCAAATACTATGCTATTTTGAAATTATGAATTGTTTATGGGAGTGTTGGCTTATAGTATTGGGTTCTACGTTTCAATCTCTTGGTCACACTAAAAGGTATTGTAAAAATAATTTTTTTATCTAATGATTCATCAACGTAAAAATTGAGAAGAACCATACAACTTTGTCTCCTCTCTTTCTCAATACGAAACAATAACATATAAATGGATTCCAAAAAATGATTTGTCATTTGTCAACATCCTAAACATGCTCTTTCCAACTATTTCAAATACAACAATATTGTAAATGCTTATGCAACTTAATAATGCCTCTTTCACCGATAAACCATTTGCTTTTCAAATTTATGAAATAAATATATGTAAATAATTTTTAGAAAATTAAAATGAAATATTATTAGTATTTATGAGATAAATGTATCTAAATAATTTTTTAGAAATATATATTGAAATAATTTTAGTATAATATTTGTCTTATTATGTTTTCACTTGACATGATAAAACTATTTTCTTAGGCTGACATGACAAAATTCTTAGAAGACCATGAGTATTAAAAGATCACTTATTTAATTATTCTATAAAATGGAAATATTTACATTATTGTGTTGTAGAAGTTACACGCTTAATCCTCATTTATTAATTGTTTGCAAATAAAGAAAGTTAATAAATATTCAATAATAGAGTAAAACCATTTTTCTTAGCTTAAGTTAATCATTTATTTTTTATGGTATTTATATTCTTCATAATGTAATAGCATATATTTCTATAAAATTATAAACATTAGCTCTTAGATACAATTATAATGTATTATATGGATATATCACCGTGTAAGAATCCATATAGCTTTAGTATTCCATGTACCATTAGATTTATATTCATTTTACTTTCCTAAACGTTTGTTAGAGAAGCTACTTCACCATGTTATAGCCATATTGACATATACAAATAATAATTTAATGTCAAATCAATGAATATATTAGCACATTAATTGATATTGTTATTTTTTCATAAATAGGTTCTATGCCGAATCAGTCTCACATAAGCAAATATTAAATTGGTCATGTTGTAAACATTAACTATATTTGGTTGACCTTTTTATATTATTTAAATTTAATTTAAAGTTAAAAATACTTCATATAATTTCTATAATATCTTTTTTTCTTATTTGATAAATGAAATGCACGTCTTATATTTCTTTATTTATTTTAAATTTGTTTCATATAAGTCACATTAATATAAGGAGACACGGGCATGTGCACG